>CM060962.1:124161867-124174367 GCA_030765045.1 Tenodera sinensis
AAGAATAAGTTTAGCAATGTTCCCTTATTACAATTCTATCGCGACTACTTTCCCAGAGAAAAATCTCCGGGTATTAATATACATGCCCTTCGTTTCACTTCACTTTTCGGTAGCACCTACACAATATGCGAACAAGTGTTCTCAGGATAAATATATAAAATGCGGATCACCGACAGTCACTTGGAGAATTCGTTTCGAGTTGCCACAACGTCAATCAAATCAGGTACTGGATGCCTTGTTCGTGAGAAGCAGTGCTAGATGCCGCATTGACAGGCAAAATACTAATTCAATTATTTTAATTTAACAATTTTATTTCAATTTTAAACTAACGTTTGCATTAAACATACAAGGTCTAATAATACTTTATTATAAATTATATTGTTCAATTTATATTTTAGAATTAGATTATCCATTATATATATAATTTTAAAATTGAGTTAACCAATATATGATAAATATTTTGATAAAAATCGCACATCAATATATTAACTAGTTATTAAATTTGTTTATCTTAGAATTTATATCCTATTTAATACGGTAGAAAAATCTAATCATGTGGCCCGTAAGCCATTTCACCTCAACGGCAATGGCCCTTTTTCAAAAAATGTTGGACACACCTGGTATATAACAATCCATTCCAGCGTATTTATAGTAGCCTTGAAAAGCATGCAAAAATGTCCTTGGTAAGGATAGTAGGTCACTTGGAGGATTGTAGCCGCTACTGATCACAAAATTCCATCATCTGAACCACTTGTTCCAGACCAACTAGAATAATACTTCACTGACCTGAAAAATCATCACTTTTGCTTTTTTGCATTAAAATTGGCATTACTAATTGGTTAGAGTAGTAATTTTCAGCCTATATCTATAATATTTCTTGAAAAATAAAATAATGTTTTGCTTTTATACTTCTACGACAGTAAGAAAATGGTTCCTCTGTCATAAGGGCATTTCATTTTCGCTAGCCGGTATCATTTCTGCATCTTATCCTAATTAAAACAGAAAACTTCTGAAAATTAAAATTGTGGATACACTCGTAAATGTTCAAATTGTATACAGAATATATGGGGAAGAAGGGTGACAGAAATGCAATCGAGTATTTATCCTCTCCACTTACCCCATCACAAAATGCAGACCACCTGTCTTTTCCGGCTCTGTTTGTTTACGGATACACACGACCTTACAAGCAAGATAAGTTCCAATTCATGCAGAGGCAGAACCGAATAGAAACATGATGAATTGGTTTTGTGATCACGTTACGCACATTTTCTTTTGGCATAGCAAACAAAGCTTTGGTTTCACTATGAACACAAAAGTACATATGTTTCCATTCAGCTTAGAAGTATCCTTTTTCCTTGTTATGCGACATTATTACATCAGTACCTGGGCGACCGAGCTTCGCTCAGCTTTTCTTTTCTTTTCCGTTTTTACTTTCTCTACTGGTAAGTAGGGGAAGTACTGTCTTCCACCCAAAAATTCGATGTCGAGATTTCACCGGAAATATGCTTTGAGACCCCCTGAATCAAAAAAGCATGTATGTGTGTGTGTGTGTGTGTGTGTGTGTGTGTGTGTGTGTGTGTGTGTGTGTGTGTGTGTGTGTGTGTGTGTGTGTCAGTCTGTCAGTCTGTGGACAGCATAACTCAAAAACGAAAAATCGGTTAAAAACCAAAGTTGGTATTTAAGTCTAATGTTTTTCAGGGATGTGACACGAAGATTTTGAAGAAAATAGCCCTAACCAAAACTACCCTTCACATGGAAAATTTTTCGAAAATTTTGATTTTCTTGAAAATGGCACGATTTTTATTAAAATGCCATACGTTTGAGATATTTTGATGACAAATGAAATGTACTCGTATATCTTGAATTTTCTGGCTATAGCCCTTATAGTCGTATCTACTCTGGACGACTTTTACATAACTGGTAAACCGTTAGAGATAGACCAAATCGTACTATACAAAAATGCAGATCTCGCTAAAATACACAATTTATGTCTGAATACATTTTCTTGTAAAGTGAACCATTCCGGAGATATTCCTTGTTATGTGTGTGAATTTCGGAAAACTTGAAACTTTCGTGAAATGGAGCATCGTTGTTCATTTTTATGTTAAGCGTGCAAAGAGAACGGGAATTCAAAGCTTTAAAAGATTTGACTATCGCTCACAGCCTACTGTATTCTAATATTCCCCTTTCACCTACAAGGAAATAAGCAATAATTTGTACAAATGCTTATCTCAACTAACACGAAGAAGATAAGTACAAGAGTTTGTAAGAATGGCTGGCACAAGTGTAGAGAAAGTCATGTGAGTGCAACACATCAGATTTTTTAATTGTGTTTTTGGGGGGAGAAGATACTTATTTAGATAAACTGGAAAAGCAGAATGTTAACTAAATATAAATTTTCATTCTAATTGTTGGAGCCGTTTCCGTGATGAGACCTTTAATATCCTTACTTGTTTGTTGAAATTGGCCCATTAACAGAGAAATTATGGCCAAAATAAGGTTTAGAGTGAGTGTGACTGTTACGCGGAAAATCGCGTTTGTTTCAGGAATGACACTTATATAGATAAACTTAATAAGGAGAAGCCTATCTAAATACAAAATTTGATCGAAATCGTTTCGGCCGTTTCCAAGTTGCGCGGAATATATACACATATCTTGTATATACAAGAATTGCTCGTTTAAACCTATAAGATTGATACAATTTGAGGGACGAACGAGTTCTCTGGGATAGACAGATAACAGCAGGGTCGTGGTCGGATAGCTAGAACTACGACGTAGGTCGTAGGGGAAACGACACATTTTGTTAGTTCTTCCTCATCTACGGTGTACAGAATAAAATTCTGCTGTCTAAAAACTGCACTAAATTTTAAGTTAGTTTCATTATTATAAATTAAAGAATGATTATAATTACATATAAAATGCCAAAGGGAATATTTGAATATACCCAAGTGCACAAAGGAAAACGAGAAACTGTATCATTTTAAGTTTCCTGTTCTCTCTCTCAAAGATGTACCATCCTAGTTTCAACCAATGTATGGGCAAGTTAGGAAGATAATATTAGGTATAGAACGTGAAATCCTTTTGAAAATGGCTGAATGACGAATATGGGCACATTTCGAAGCAATATTTTATCATTTGGATGGATGAAAGCGCCTGAGATGCACTGGGATGTAGTAGCCACAGCAAAGAACGCACTTTGTATGACTCACGTAAAAGGGTTGCAGGGAGGAAAGACCTGACTGCGGTTTCTTTTAGCCGCACTTCTCAGCAAATTCATCGAAAGCTGGCATTATTCATATACTGCAGCGTGAACCTAGTACGCGTACCCGCTAGTCATCTGTTTTTCCTTCTTTTTCCCCCGCGGCGGCCCGAACAAGTTACTGCCCACGTAGATGTCCATGGCGTAGTCTGACAGCAATAGGACTCACGTTGCACTTATCCGTTAGTGCAAGAAACATGTATGTACTTCTTGTACTTTGGCAACATAAAACGAAGTTGGGAGGCACATACATACTTTCTTTCTCATAAAACATGTTACTTCTAACCCCGGCCATAAATTTGTGACGACTTTTCATTTATCTATACAGGCTGTTAATCAACTACGCCGAAATATTTTCAGAGAATACGGAGATGTCTCAAACAAGTACTTTGAGATAGCGGACTTACGGCCTGTTTGCTCAAATTTCGAAGTTATAGCTATAAGTTTCTAAAGTGCAAGTACGCCTTTGATTAACTATATCAACCTTTCAGGAGTGCAACATGCGAAAGTGAAGGGACGTGTTACAGCGTACAATGGTTATGACTGGTCCTTTCCTTTCTCTGATGATTCTCCACATATGAAGTACTTACAAGTGCGCCTGTGTTCAGACACCAGTAGAGGTGCAGAGTCAAACTCTGGGTCACAGAGTAGCCAGAATGGGTAATCAGCTCGAAGCTTGGTATGGGAGTGAGGAAGCAGATGATACCTACTAAATGAGGGCGCTGTTTTGCCGACCACAAATACTACATGCAATTCCCTGGGATCGAACGCGAGCTGCCTTGGTGAGAGACCAGCGGTCTCTCGGCCTTAGCGCCCCTCATCTTTGGTAGATGCTGATCTTGAATACCAAATTTCGTATTTAACCGACTTTTCGTTTTTGAATTATCTTACAGAAAGACAGCTAGAGAGACCGTTTTCTAAATATACTTTTTTTTTTTTTTTTTTTTTTTTTTTTTTAATTCAGGAACTCTAAAAACATGTATTTCTGGTGAAATCTCGGTATCGCATTTTTGGGTGGAATACAATACTTCCTATAAGTACGTAGTATAGAAAGTAAACATGAACTTTTTATTCCAAAGCCTCTTATGTATTTCTGGTGAAGTTTAGATAGGAAATATTTGGGTGGAGCGCTTTTTCTACTTGCTATAGGAAGCAGTAGAATAAGCAAAAAGAAATGGGCTGATAAAAACGAAAAGTAGATATTTTAATCAGATGTTTCACACTTGTTTCATACATATTTAAAGGCTATGTCTTTCTTATTTGTTAAACATGTAACATATATGATTCAAGTTCACACTAGTATTTCCAGTAAATTTAATAGTTAACAGACAGTTAATAGGATGATGCAATCACATGCCCGTAATTAAATGTAGCGAATGACAGAAGTGAATGTCTTCACTAAGAAAAATATATATAGGAGAGGATTTTGACTTTATTGTCTCACTATTTTCTGCATGTTTCTTCTGTATAAAGAGTGATAGTATTTCGATGAGGCCAGTAATTGCACATTTCTTATTATACTGCTAATGTGTTGCTTATCAATAAATTTTGCTTAATGGCTAAATTACTATTTTTATACATTATAAAAAGAACATTTCAACATAAAGTGTATATTTTGGCACACATTTTCAGGCTTTTGGTGCAAATCATTCTCTACGCTTCTGATAATTGTTTATACTGTTTTGACCCTTATTCCCTTTAATTGCCCAGATCCTGTTCTGGGAAACGTTATAATATTTTCATGTATATAACTGATTCATCTGTAAAATACTGAGCTTGGGTAGGAAGTCAAAACTGCAAGCAATGCCTTGTGAAAGAAAGGAAACTGCTCGGCGGAAACTTAAGTAACAACGCAAACAGAATTCATATTCTGCAAGACGCACGTCAGCTGTTTTTGTATTAACTGCATAATCTGCTGGCAATGTCTACCCAAACCCGCAGTTCTTTATGGGTACCCATTGGTGAAGTTTCTTGTATTCTTTATCTAAATATTTTCAAAGTTTTGTCGCATTCATGCTCGAACGCAGAAAATAAAAATATTAAATTATTTCAGCACTAATACAAAAGACCGCCTCAGTAGCGCAGTTCGCAGCGCGCCTGCCTCTGACGCAGAGGACCCGGGTTCGATCCCCGGTACCAGCATGGGGATTTTATTCCCTCTGGGAGGTCTGGCACGGGGTGTACTCAGCCTCGTTAGTACCGGGGATCAACTGAGGAGCTACTTGATAGAAAAGTAGCGGCCACGTCGTGAAGACCGCATAACTGGCCGGGAGGGATCGGGATGCTGACCACGTACCACCCTCCAGTACTGCAACCCACCAATGACGCCTGTAGTGGGCCGAGGAGGGGGACGCAGCGGCTGAGCGGTAAGGCTTGGCTGTTCATGGGCTGTAGTGCTGGGGCTTAGTTTTTACTAATAGAAAAACTGGCATATTGAAATGTTTAAACTGTTCTGGTTGTTTCAGGAAACGTTTTAAGCATTTAAATGTAGGTAATTTGTATCAGAATTTATCCTCAGTGATTGAATTAATTCTGGCGTACCTTATGGTGTAACAAAAGCATATGCCAGTTGTATGTTCATTCTCTCGCTGAAAAGTTGAACAAGATTGATTACAAACTACATATTATGGAATATATCTAAGAAGTAATAGTGTGGGAAAGTTCAAAGTCGAGTAAAAGACATTGGCAATAAATGCAAGCCATTAGACCGCGTGCTAATGAACATTTAAATGGCCAAATGTTGAAGCTTTAAACGGCTCTGAGGGCAAAATACAAAAGCATGTACGTAATTGAAGTTGAAGTTTCACAGTGTATTTCGGACATAAAAGCTAATTTCCAATTTTTAAAACGATGAAACCCCAAAATACGACCACCATTGTGCACAGGGAACCATGTTTGTTTCTATTTCTGGGCAGTGGCGGCTCGTGACTTGTCGCATTGGGTGTGCAGTACATTACATCCTCTCCACCATTACTCCCTTTCTTTCTTAACACACACCACACAATTCTAATTCTAAATTCATATGGGCAATTGAGCTCTTATGCTTTGCTTTTTTTTTGTTTTAAATGACCAATATCACAAGAACTATTATTTGTCCAGATACCATTTCTCTCACTCGCAAACAATAAGCACGGAAAACAGCTTCTCTTATAAAAATAAACCCGAAAGAGTTATCTCTTTTAGTTTCGCCTTGTTATTCATTTCCAGACTTTCATAGATTCAAATTTCCCGCTATGTGCAGTAGAGGTCTGCACGGGCCGACTTTCTTAGGCCCGGCCCGGCCCGGCACGGCCCTGCCCGGCACCAACCAAGCCCGGGCCCGGCCAGAGCCCGAGAATATTCTATAGGCCATGGCCCGGGCCCGACCCGAGCCCGAGAATAGTGTATAGGCCATGGCCCGGGGCCGACCCGAGCCCGATTGTGCAATTTTCTTTTAAAAAAATTATCCTGCAGTTATTGATATTATTATTATTATTATTATTATTATTATTATTATTATTATTATTATTATTATTATTATTATTATTATTATTATTATTATTATTATTATTATTATTGTTATTGTTATTGTTATTGTTATTGTTATTGTTATTGTTATTGTTATTATTATTATTATTATTATTATTATTATTATTATTATTATTATTATTATTATTGTTTGTTTGTTTGTTTGTTTATTTATTTATTTATTTATTTATTTATTTATTTATTTATTTATTTATTTCCTAAAATCCAATTTTGGTCCAAATACTTACGCTAGCGAATGTTGGGTACCTGCATAAATAACGTTAGTACATTGATATTGTTTTGAGATCATGATATTGTCTCGTTAAAGCCTTAGAAATAACCTTTTTTTCTCAAGTTTGAATAAAAGGTTATTGGTGTGTTTCTAAGGGTTTATCGGGGCAATATACGATCATAAAACAATATTAATGTACTCAATCTGTTGTAAGCTATCCGCAATTGGCCATAGGAGAAATTAGTTATAATCAGAGACGGGAAGTTTAGGCATTATAGATCATTAAAATAGGCAGACAAAAAGACATTATAAATAGTTAAAATAGGCAGAAAAAGGGAATTATAATTACTAAAACAGGCAATAAGAGAAACCCAATAATACATTACACTATTCAATAACTGATCGTCATATGTTAAAGAACTTCAAAGTTTCAAACAAAGTACTGCCGCGATACTTGTCCCCCATCTCATTATAATAGGTTGGGGGGGGGGGGGCAGAGTTACATCTGTGCAATGTACTTAAATGTCAGGATTATTGATGAGGCTTATACAAAGATCTTCTTAATACTGGCAATCCATTTTTCAACATCCAGAAACAAGCATCGTATTCTTCTAACACCCTATGAAAGCCATGTGCTACGCAGGTCATGTGAAGCATGTTTGGAAATAACACTTGTAGCGCTATTCCAGCCTTTTTCATATATGATGCAGCGTCACTGATGAAAAGTAAGGCGTCGTATTGAACCTCTTAAGGCCGCAGCAAATTTAATGAACTGGTGAATAACTGCGCAATAGCTCGATTGTTAACTTTCTCAAGACACTCTGTAGTAAGCAGGAATGATTTCATTGATTCATCTTCTGTAGGATCTAATCGTCCATTAACAAGTTGGCAAGGAAACGACCTATGGTATCAGTTGACTCGTCGATATTCGTCGATATCCCAGATCATCTTATTTTTCATTTTATCTTTAGTTATTTTCATTGTGTGATCGTAACATTCGGTTAAGTAACATTTTCGCAAACTTGACTCGCTAGGTACAGATTGGTTAGTATACTTCTCCAAAAACTGTGATAATGTAGGATTCTGTAATTTCCAGAAAGGGATTCTGGCGCTGAAGAAAGCTACATAAGTCGAATGTAAACTGGGACTTTTGACTCGATGTTGCAATTACTGTTGGAAGCAAAGGAATCTTCTGCCTGTAGCCCTGTTTGATTGTGCCGATATGTTGTGATATAAAATACTTCTTTTCGTAGTTCACTGACTGCTCATGAATATATTTTGCATGTGAGTATGTTATCGTCGGTACAAAATATGCCGGATCCAAAAGTATTAACATAACTGTGTAATTTAGTGCGTAAAGGAACATTGAATTTCGGCACCTTGCTGCTAGCTACTACGTCGCAATGATAACTAAAAGAAAACCAAAGTTAGACCCGTACCTGCTCATTATTGCATTTTAAAATAAACACACGTGATAATCCAAATGTTTTCTTTATCTATACATTTATTTGCGCGGCAGCACTCATTGTTGCAAAGAAAATAATGAATTGTATAAGGGACGCCTATGTCGTCTACAACTTAAAGACAATAGTATACATTCGGCGAAGTAACTTTCATTGCCACGGTCTAACGGATGTTGAAATAAAATGTAGCTGAAGAAACTTTTTAATAATTAATAAATAATATACAAATAATGAAATAAAGGCAACAAAAAGCATATATTTTGTAAAATAGACATATTAAAAAGGCAGAAAAGGGCAATATAAAACTGTGGCATTTCAATCACAAAGGTATAATTCGTACAGATTCACTTTCAAATTGAAGATAAATTTGACGCATTTAAAAAGGCATCCCGCCTAAGTTCCGGTGTCTGGTTATAATTATTTCTACGATGGATATGTGCATGCCTGTGCACAGGCGCGGATCTAGAAATATTCAATGGGGGTGCCCGGTTCCGGTCCACTACCACTTCTTAACAATTAAATTCATGCTAAAACATGACTAGCTAAATATTTAACTGAAAGAAACAATGTTTAAAGGTAGTACATACCTATACCAATTTTCATAGAAATCGGTTTGTCCATTTTGCGTAATGATGAGATAACACACATATAGCATTTATAGCAATAAAGTAGGATATGGCAGGGGGGCCCGGGCCCCCTGGCAGCCCCCCTCTCCTGGATCCGCGCCTGCCTGTGCATGTTTTAAATAAAAGTAATCATTAATTATAAGTTATTGGCCCAAGAACTCGCCATGTTTAATGACCCAAATTGTCGTGCAGAAAGAGAATGGAATACACACTCTGGCTGCTCAGGTTGGTTCGTTCTTGAATAATCCTGCTGCACTAAAATTTCTTTCAGTACTCGCACTTGATGAATGCTACCACCTTTTCTACGAAAAGTCCCTTCAATATCTTTGGTTACCAGTATCAAATGCTGACGAGATATTTTTTTCCACATATATCTTGGTTGTAAGACAGAAGGGCTATGAAAAATAAAAGTGTCACAACTTGTATGTTGTAACTCGGTGATGCTGACTAATGGGCAATGGCCCTGATGTCTGATATATATAGTGATTCATGTCATGATAATAATAAAATAAACGTTTCAATTTGGAGAAATGCTAAACAATAATGATGCAGTAACATTAACAACAGCGTCAGCCAAAACAAACTGTAATTGTATCAGTATAAACATTGATGCTGTGTTTACACTTTGCAAAGCAGCAGGAAACATTCGTTACTATAAATAGCAGTATAAACGAATCAAATACGCCTCGGATTCGAGATAGAGTGTAAGTGTTTATAGGTGGAGTGGATTGAATTGCAGCCGAGTAGTGAGAAATAATATAGTCACAAAACCTCTCATTCTGTGCTTTGACTAGCATCAGTAGCAGCATTTGAAACGTGTCAGCAGAATAATAATTTAGAATTCCTAGTAAAGAAATACTGCGGTATTTGTGCTATTCTCGGCATTTCAACATAGGTGACCAAGAAATATGATACATTATTTTGCCTCCTAAGTGAATGTAACACTGAAATTTAGCACAAATCTGGCAAAACATTACATTTGTATTCCATGGCTTTAAAAATACTAAATGTGTTTTGAGTATTTATATTACAAATACTTGTAGATGCATAATGTACCCTAAAAATGCAGAATAACAATGTTTTTCATTTTAAAATTTAAGGTTTTTGAAAATTATGTTTTCGTCATATTCACTTTTTAAAAATGTCACATGATGCAGTTTTCATGCAATTCTTCGTATCATTCCCAAAACATAAACAACTAAATCTGCCATATACTTTTTTTTCTTTTGAACGCTTTTGAGTTCCTAAACAAAACTTGCAGTTTATAGAACTTTATACTAGAAATTTCAAGCGACAAAATTTAAAAACTATTGTCTTTTGAGCTGAGGCTAATAAAACAAATTTGTTTTTAAATTTGGCAGATTTGTGCATTATAATCAGATAAATATAATAGAACCTTAAAAGTAGGTATCTTTTTTAATTTCGTCGTGTGGAGCATTTGGCATAACATAAAATCCGGATTCAACATTTCGTAACTCGGAAACTGAAGGATATATCACACTAAAATTCAAAACCCTCTAATGCTGGTATAAGACAGCATTGCAAATAAATTTTCAGCTAATTTGGCTGAAAAATTTTAAAAATCCATTTTCAGTTGTTTATTCCTTTAATTTTCAAGCCTGGGCCCTGCCCGAGCCCGGCCCTAGTCCAGCCCGAGCCCGACAAGCATTTTTCAAATTAGGCCCGAACCCGGCCCGAGGGCTTGGCCCGAGCCCGTGCAGACACAACTGCATGCCACTTGCTGCCAGAACACAAACATAACAAACATAATGAACACTGTAACAAAATAACTATTCCAAACTGAAGTATTGGCCTTAGTAAATCACGACATGAAGTGTAATTATATGCATTTATAGTCGCCTAATATGGCTAGATGCAATTGTGTTTATAACATTAATATAGCATAGAAGATGGCTACATTACATTTAGAACCGTCACGTTGGCTGCCTAGTAGGTTCTGCTAAACGGGAGAGAAGGAAAACGGTAAGAATCGCATGTGTTGGCCTTGTCGATTATGCTGTCTTAACTCACCGTGCTCCGAAATGCAAGCTTTGCACCGCTCCCTGTGTACCACTCGCCCAAAAGCTTCCTTCGCCAGTCGCAAAATCGGGTTTATGCATTTCAGCTTGTTGACTGAATTGGAATGAGCTGACATTTGGTAAAGAGGGCGCGGGAAAATTAAACGAGCAAGTTCCTATACGTACAAGAAAGTTGGACATTCGACCTATTGGGAAACTAGCTGGCAGAGGAATAGACAAACGAGTGGTTTTATGGGTCAAAGCGTTTTTGGATGGGAGAACACAGCAGGTAAAAGTAGGTAAAGAAATCTCTGAGAGAGGCACAGAGAGTTCGGGAGTACCCCAAGGCTCAGTACTGGGTCCGCTACTTTTTCTTATTTTTGTTAATGATATAAGTGTAAATATTAAATGTCAGATAAAACTGTTTGCAGACGATTGCATTATCTATAATAAAATTCGGAATGCCATAGATGAGTCTCTACTTCAGGGTGATTTAAAAAAAAATTAGTAATTGGGCTGCTACAAATAAGATGACGATTAATGCTAAGAAAAGTAAGTCCATTGCATTTAGAAGATCTAAGAGGGAAATTCTTCATAACTATCACATGGGCGGAGAAAAAATTCTGCAGGTAGATAGCTGCAAGTATTTGGGAGTGTACCTGGCGAGTAACGCTGGGTGGGACGACCAGGTAAATTCTACATCCAGGAAAGCGTGGAAAGCGTTACATTTCTTAATGAGGGTACTGAAAAAGGGGAGCGGAAGGTTCAGGGAAATTGCCTACAAATCTTTGGTGTGGCCGATTATGGAAATGGAGCAGTATGTTGGGACCCATATAGACTTAGTCAAATTGATTCGCTAGAAAGAATACAGAGAAGGGCTATACAATTTATAAAACGAGGTAAATCTTTTGGGCCTAAAAAAGGGGAGGAGACTGAATGGGAGCCTCTAAAAGTCCGGCGTAAGAGGCAGAGGTTATGCGCATTATTTCAAGCATATCGTGGTTCAAATGCATGGGTGGGTATTAGTGAAAGATTGGACAACCTACATATTACGGAAGAAAGGATCATTTGTATAAAATTAAAGGTAGAAGCCACAGAACCGACGTAGGAAAGTTCTCCTTTGTCAATAGAACCATTGAGGAATGGAATAAATTACCTGTAGCAGTCTTTTAGGGCTGTCCTTTATCTGTGAAGAAATTTTCGGAAAATATCGTAAATCAAGTAAATGCTGTGTAATTTACTATAAAGTTTACGCACGTGTATTTTTGACATTTATTGAACTAATGGTGAATACTAATGCTAAATTTAAATTGGTTACACTGACAGGATAATTAATTAATGAGTGTTAATTAGTATTTAGTGCATTTCATCTATATTTTTATTATTGTTCTTGAT
>CM060962.1:124179367-124239367 GCA_030765045.1 Tenodera sinensis
CCACAACCGCACTCTTTACCTTAGGATGTGTCCTATTGGTGTCACATAACTGTCAATAGAAGAGCCAATTATTGTCTGTTTACAGCGCGGAACTTAGATCGAAAGAGCAATGGAACTTGGATAATTGGAAGCTGAAGGGACAACAAAAAATTCGAAATATCCAAAAATTCGAATTACAAAAGTTACGTCTAAAGCTGACATTTTAGCAATAAAGGTACATACGCCGATCAGGACTTTGTGGTTGTCTCAGTCTTTTAATTCTTTCCATTTTTACTCGAGGCACTGCTTAAAATTTTCTCCTTATTCTTCAGATAAGCTGACAGTGTTCGGTATCCCGTATTCTTTGGCGATTTCAGATTTCTTCTTCAAACCCTTTTCAACTTTCCGAATGACGGCTGCTTTTTCAGCAAAAGTTAAAGTATTGTACTGGACACGCGGTTTATTAAGACATAGTGACACTGATTTGCAACACACTGAACAGTAGGAAGCTCGAGCGACAACTAAAGGCGCACGCGTTTTAAACAAGGTGATGTGGGAGCAGGTATATAAGCTCAAGGCCGGCAGCTAGGAAAACTACTCCGCCCCCAAACTGCATTCCGACAGGACAAACAACCCTGGAGCCATGACCTCTTTTGCAGAAACATGGACGAAGTTATATTAAATGTACGCGTTTAGATTAATTTTCAACGGACATTTCTTAACAAAAACTTCGGGTTAAGGAAAATGAAATTCTAATTGCATGTGAATTTTTTTACATTGCTTTTATACAAAATTCAAGGGACCAAGAAAGATCTTCGAATTAAGGATGATTTCGAATTACAAAACGTTCGAATTGTTGAAGTTCTTCTGTAGCAACGTGGCGGGGCAATTATATACTCATATCATTATCATATCCATCCAGAGAAACCTCAGCGCTCCGTTTAGGTCGTTAATCAAATTGTGAAGTGCTTAGTGAGGAAACTGAAATCGATATAAGAACGCCAAAAACAATGCAAAACGTGAACGGAAGGAATAGCATTGAAATTCCATATTACGCTTACAAAATGTATTACGGTAAAAGAAGATTAATGATATACGGAAATAAGAGCAAAGAACAACGATACGAATCGTAATTATGAACATTTATGTCCAGTCATATCAACATGGGCGTCGCGAAGGGGGGGGGGGCAAGGGAGGGCCGCGGCCCCCCCTTGGAAATTAATGAAGTTAATGTGCTGACTATTAAACTATTATTTTAATTTTTATGTAAAGAACAATTTCTATTTAGCGCAAATTTATACGGTTATCCGCAACAAATACCTACTATAGCTTTTGACAACAAAATAATGAATCAATGTTATCTGATTGCAAAATTCTAACATTTGCCCCCCCCCCCCCCTGGAAAAAAGTCTGCCGACGTTCATGCATATCAAGAAAATGAAGTTACATAAATTAATCTTGCGGTCACTGAAATAGGTACATAAAGTAAAAAATCTGATGTGTTACATTCACATGACTTTCTCTACTCTTATACTAACTATTCCTACAAATACCGATTCCTCTATCTTTTTCATGTCAGTCGAGATGAACATTTGGAGAAATTAATGCTAGTATTCCTGTAGATGCAAGGGAAATATGAGAGAAAACCCATTAGGTGGATAGCTGTCTCCTTTTAGGGTTGTCATAAAGACACGCCTGTTAATAAATCTGTAGGAAAAAGACAATTTTAAATATGAATAATAAAGGATAAAAAATCGTATAATGTAAACATATTTGAACGACAAAGTGTAATAATGTACAAAAATAATATAAAATTTGTAAATAGGGCAGCTAACCATTGCAAAATTGTTTATTTACTTAATTTACTGTAGTCTTCAGATGATTGTGTAAATGTACAAGGAATCACGCATAATTTGTAAACCAATGTCTTTTAAAACATGTAATTGCAATTCAAAACGTCTGAACAAATTAACAGTAAATTAAGTAATCACTCCATGAGCACCAAAAAGTGGACCAATCACTTCCCAATTTGAAATTTTGTATTTGTCTCTTAAATAAGAAATACAAGGCTCATAATGTAGTTTTTTCACTTATTAATAGGGCTCGGATTTTAGGTGCTAAAAACTTGGGAAATATTTATTTTTTGAAAAAATATGGGCTAAAAAGTAAAAAATATGTGCCAAAATCAAGTATTTTTTAAAGATCTGAATGGCTGAGCTAATATAATCGTACGTGGTACTCACCAGACATCATTTCTGGAAGGGATCACCAAGTACTGTAGAGTTACTGCATACGACCACATGATTCCTTAAAATTTCCATGCCCAAAGATTAACGATTTGTCGCAAAGAAGTATCCTGAATTTCGAAAATGATCGTTCCACCTGACAAAAAGTAAGTCTAGCATAATTATAACATGGAATATCACTCACAGATCAATAATTTCTGCATGTTGCCTATTCAACACATTTGATATTTTGCACATTATGTTACATCTACTATTATTTTCAAACACTTCCTTGCATTTTATTTTAAGTTTTGTGCTGCAGGATCAGAAAGCACATTCAGTTATTTTTCCATATCCTAAACTACTTGAACTACTTTTCTCAAAGGCATTCCTACTGATTCCAATTTCTTTAAGGTATCAGAGAGAAACCACAGATTTGCGGAAATATATGCCAAGTCACACTGTAAAAAGTTACTGAAGAATTTTAATTGAACTGGCATCTTTACAATTTAGTTCATTTATGACAGCAGCAAAACCATCCAGGTTTTCAGCGTAGTGTTGAACTGCGGCCAACCATGTTCCCCAGCGAGTCATCACAGATTCAGGAGGCAGCGGAGTGTTCGGATTTTTGTTCTGAACAATTTCAGTCCTTTTAGATGAATTGATGAACACTTTTCTCCCATTAGAAATCAATTTGTCTATGTCAGGAAACATGGCCCTAATTTCCTCACATATTCTATGTAATTCATGCACAACACATGTAACGAATCATTTTAGGATAACTAACTGGAAGCCTTGCTGCTGCCTTTTTCATATATGGTGCAGCATCAGTCAAAAATAACAAAACATTGTCATATCATACACCATTTGGCCACAGTATCTGCATTGCTTCATTAAATAATGTGGCTACAGCCACATGGTTTGCACAGGCATATCTTGGCAGGCCAGTAGAAAATATGACTTTAAAATTTCAGAATCATTCTTCAACACCCCTACATTTCCAATTTTCCTACCAGTCAAATCTCGCGTTTCATGTATGCCCACCCATATTTTTTTCATCAGCACAAATTTTGCGTATATACGTCACATTTCTTCGTAGCGCTTGGGAAGGTAATGTTTTCGCAAAGTTGGTGTGTCATCAGGTGTGTCAATATTTGCATATTTTGTCAGGAATGTTTTAAACTCAGATTGGTTGACTTTCGAGATGGATATGTCCGCTGAAACTAATGTTCTGCACAAATCTCTTAATATACTGAAAATTTGGAAGGTCCTAAAGAACTTGGCACTGGATCATCAATTTCTTTTCTTTTTTTTTTTCTTTTTTTTTTTTCTTCTCCTTCTTCTTCTTCTTCTTCTTCTTCTTCTTTTTTAAAGCGTAAAATAGCAGTCTGATATCTGTTAACACCTAAACATTCTATCACTTGCGAACGCTGGTCTGTCGTTATAGCTATACCACATGACTGACAATATAGGAACTGAAACTGTTCCTTAAATTCTGCAGTATATTGTTCCACACGGTAATTTGCACTACTTTTCACTCTGGGAATGTTTAATCCACTGTGAACTTAAAATTGTCGATATGCAACTTCCCAACACAACTACTGCAGAAGGTTTTATAAACTTGTGGATTCACAAATGATTAATTGCCTCCTATATAGGGTTACCAGATTTTTAGTCTCAAAATTAGCAAACATTGGCCGAAAAAGTAGCGAAATTCCAACTGAAGTAACCCAAAATATTGCGTACATTAGTAAATTAATAACTGTTAATTGTATCATCTTCCTGGGCATAAAAAATGAATGAGATATTAAAAAGAATGCAATATTCTCCCGTAGTAAATAATAATCCAACAATAGATTTAGGAGGATAGATTATTACATATTAAATTGAGAAAAGTTTAAGTATAGCAAGACTCACACAAATAACAAGGAATATCTCCGAAATGGTTCATTCCACAAATATATATATATATATATATATATATATATATATATATATATATATATATATATATATATATATAAATAATAAATAAAAAAATCATTCAGGCATAAATAATGGTCTGCAATTTTGTACAGTAAGATTTGATCTATCTGTAACGGTTTACCAGTTATGCAATAGTCATTAAGGGTAAACAGTACTGCGTGGGCTATAGCGAGAAAATTCAAAATATAAATTTAATTTGCCTTAAAATGACAAGCATAGTGCAGTGCAATCAAAATCGTTAGAACCATTTTCGAGAAAATCAAAATTTTCGAAAAATGTTCAGTATAAATGTAATTTAGGGTGGAGGAATTTTCTTCAAAATCTTCGTATTGCATCCTTGAAGGATATTAAACTTAAATATCAACTTTTCTTTTGTCTTTTTTGAGTTACGCTGTTCACAGACAAACTGATACACACGAACCTTTTTCTAAAAGTACTTTTTTTAGGGGGCCTCAAAACATATTTCCGGTGAAATCTCGACATCGAATTTTTGTGTGGAATACAATACTTCCCTTACTTACCATACGTAGTAAAGAAAGTAATATAGGAAACCACAGTCATGGTATTAAACATTAAATATTCTACCAACTGAACAAAAATCAATGAAAGCATGACTCTATAAACGCATGAAATCATAGCCCAGAATTTGCCCAGTTGAAATTTGAGTAGCCCAAAATGTCTCAAGTAGCCCGATCCTAAAACTTAGTAGCCGCAACAAAATAAAAGTAGCCCAATTACTGTCTGTTCACCAGCTCAAGGTCTAAGGGGAATGAAGGGCAGGGGAGATATATTCCAGTAGTGTAACCTAAGTTTTGTAAACATTCGTGCAAACGTTGCTCTGCTGGTGACGTTGCCAACTTACCTCCAATATTATTCACGCTACATTTACTCGCTGCAAATTTCTCCCAATTTCAGTAGTAAAATCGCACTTATCACTAGTTTTATGTCAGAAGTAATGGTAAAAGTAATGTAGAAGCAGATAAATGTCCACCTAGGAGCTCTGTGAAGTCTGCTATGATATTGTGGTTGTGTGACAGTTATATGCGTAAAACAGATCTTTATAGGATGATTGAAACAACCGAAACTTTAATACTCCATTCTTTGGTCCTGTAGGAAGGAATGAGAAGTTGTTAGACCGAATTCTTCCTCAATTGTTATAACGTTATTATTGGTTATTTGTATTTCATTGAGACACACTGTCGTTTACTTGCCCCCATACATGTATGAACTCAATCCCGTGTTAGTTTTACCTCGGCTTGGGCCAAGGTAAAATGAAGGCTTAAATAAATGTAAATGGTGACTTACTTATTCTTACAGCAATTACACGATATAACGCTGGACCAAACTTAAGACTAAAACAGACTGGTAGTGTTTTTGAAAAATATAGAAAAGGCAGAAAATGATCAGTGGGAAAAATACGGAGTCGTTGAAAACATCATTTACATTTTATAAGCTAAATATACTGCGTGAACTAAAAATAACATTTAAATCGTGCTGTTTTAAGCGAGTTCTTTACTTTAATCTAGCGTGAATACACATTTCAAGGTTGGCAACGTTATCTTAAACGCAATTGGAAGCAGAATTGCTGCTCCCGATATCGTTGTTTATCTGGAATTGTTTACTGACGTAGTGGCTAGCTGCACTCCTGCCAGGGACCACGAGCTGGTGAACAAATTGTAGCTACTTTACGTCCAATCTGGCAACCCTGCTCTTATACAGTTTTACAAGTTATCCGTGTACCTATATAACGGGTGATCCAAAAGACTGCGCTTTTTAAAGCTACTCTTAAAGGTTTTACTTACCAATATAATTATAGCAGATGCTGAAACTGGCCACCGTCGTTGTCCATACATTTTTGGCACCTCTTTAAGAAATTATCCATCACTTGCCGTAGTTGAGAAATGCTGGCAATTTCCTGACGGATATTTTGTTTTAGTTCTTCCAGGGTGTGTGGGTTTGTTTGTTTTGTACACTTCATGCTTTAATTTACCCTAGAGATAGAAATCGTCGGGGTACCAAGGCGGCCACCAATTTCTATTAATAATTCTGTCCTGAAACACACTTTCAATTGTTCTCATCGAAAGATTGGCTGTATGAGCTGTTGCAGAGTCTTGTTGAAAAAAGGCAAAGTCACGCTATCTGTCAGTTAATTCTCTAAAACAAAGGACGCAAAGTTGTATTTACGTATGTACGGGCGTCAACTGTTGACTCGAAAAAAAAAAATCGGGCCTATAACTCTTTCTCCAACAATGGAGCACCATGCACCAATTTTTTCGTCATGAAGGGGTATTTTATGAACAATATTATTAGGTTTCTCAGAGCTCCAATAGCGATTATTTTGTGTACACACATATCCATGAAGGTGGAACCAAGACTCGTCCGTGAAAAACGTTAAATGTGGGTCAATTTCGACATTGCATACACTATTGAGAGTCCACTCACAAAATGTGCGCCTAATTACAGAATCACCTGGTTGAAGAGCGTGTGTCACAGTTATTTTATATGGTTTTAACTTCAGTAATTTAGTAGCTCTTTACAAAGAGCCATGGGAAATGCCTGCCTGTTGTGAAAGACACCTAAGGGATTTTTGGGGGGAAGTCTCCAAACGATGACTGATGTGGTCTATTGTTTCATACGAATCATAAATTAATACACGCTGTGCAGTAGAAAACAAATGCTGAGCCATAATACACTTTGTGGCTAAGTAGAGAACTAAATAATAAAGCACACCGGTAATAATGCAGCCGCACGATATCGCGTCAACTCAATACTCACAGAACACCTAGTAGTAAGAAAGGAAACTACGTGTTAAATCTTTGTCAACAAAACAGCGCTCCAAGTGCGGCGAGTTGGAACTAAAGTATGAAAAATCGCGCTCCCGAATGCTCACGTTGCCGGTAGCTCTTACAGGATTTTTCATACCTGCCTACATGTCAGTTTCAGCTGATTGTATGTCCTAATGCCATATTTCTACCGCTGACGCGTGAAGTTTAACACGTGAGTCTCCATAGTTGTGATTACAGTTTTTAAGGGTGCTGCATATTAAAAGCTCACGCAAATTAACTTTTATGTGCTTTAATAAATTCCGCACTCTTAAAAACTGTAATCACAACTATGGAGGCTCACATATTAAACTTGATGCGTCAGCGGTAGAAATATGGCATTAGGGCACACAATCAGCTGAAACTGACAGGTTAGCAGGTGTAAAAGCAGTTTATCTGTTATAATTTATTTTTATTAAAATTGTCCAATAGTCTGTACATCAATAGCTTTTATGAAATATTAATGAGTTCTGTAATGGTTGCAGGTTCAAATGACTAGTTTTCTTAATAGCAACAAGATGTTTTTTTTTTTCAATTCTGACGCTGCCACTAATTACTATGCATGGCATAAAGTAAAACATTTTCTACTTTAATGAGCTACCTCAATGCAACCAAACAGTAGGATGTGGTATTTGACAGGGAAATGGGAAAAATTACACAAGTTTGACACTTTTATTTAATCCTTCTAGCATAACAAAATTTGACATATTTGCGTAACAAGCACAAATAACCTCACAAAGAGGCTTCTTCTACATATGTTATATACAACACTGTATTGCTCCATATGCAAACACCTGTTTTGTCATTCACTAGATCATTATTAGCCTGACAACAAATGTCCTCTTAACAGTTTCACTTCATTTAACACTTTCACACCATTTCACTATGTTCAGCACCAGCACTGGACACCAAAAAGGTACAGCTTGCAAAGTTATACACCCACAATCACAGGAATGCCTTTAACTCCAAATTTCCACCATACATATCCTAGAAATAAACAAAAAACAATTCAACGAATAGCAACATTTATGTATAACTAAAGTTTAAGCAATGAAAGTGACCTGGGTAAAGAAGGGCTAGGTCTTTATCATATTTACATTTAAAATATAGATAATTTTGGATGGATTATAACTAGGCTTAGTAGTCGAGCTACATTCAAGATGAATCAAGTCATCGGCATTTGTAGTCATGTGACAGAGTGCAAATTGTGCGGAACCAGTTCTATCTGCTGTTCAGACAAAACGTGCACAACTTCATTCTTTTGGTAGCTCACCTACTAAGCTTAGTTATAAACAATTTCAGCAGTTGTAGATATGATTATCTAGCAAGTAATAAATTTTCTGCCAAAAGTCGCAGGTTTGCAATCTTAACACTCGTGACAACTTTAGCCAACACATTATTATAATATCAATATGCTTTATTTAACACATAATTCGGTTAACGGTTTGGCAAATAACACTTGAGAGTTAGATATCAAGAGTATGATTATCTTGTTTTATAGGCATTCATTAAAATATCAATCATATGTTAATATACTTGTATGTTAATGTACACATAAATTCATTTATGTAAATTTGGTTTGGTTCGGCAAATACAAAACACTCATCTCTTGAAGACAATGTCAGTGACTTACTTGTGAAAAAATTGTTTCATATGACAATTCTGTATTTGTTGAAATAGGTTATGATGAGCACGATTTCTATTATCCACAGTTCGTTGAATCTATTTGTATTTTCTAATGTGGTAGTGTTATTGCTGCATTTGCTTATTAATATAATTTAAAATATGTAACCGCAAACAGAGGCACTTGATTATCTCCAGCCAAGTAAAAAGTCTTAGTCAAATCATGTGCCTATTACTTTGCACAACAACCAATGTGCAATTTTTTAAAAATACATATTTCTTATAATATCCTGCAATTTTGGTTACTATTCCACACCTTCTAAGGGTAGGTCAATTATGTATTTTACAACTGTGCAACAAATGGATGCAATTAACTGCCACATGTGCGTAAAAAGCTATGATAAACATTTTGTTAAATACACTATCTTCATCCAATATCACTGGTACAGTAAGCAGCTCTTAAAACTTATTGAAAATAAATAACGTACCTTCAGATTCTAGCTTTAGTTTCCACTGGGTATTTACACTGCAATGCTGCAAGAAATGTATCGTAGGCATATTCCACTACCTGCGTGGCTGAAAATTAAATACAAATGAATACAATTATCAATTAAATACATGTTAACACTTCCACTGTTATAACCTGTTAAAAGCATCTTACACTACGTATTTCACCAATATTAATAGTAAATACTAATATTACACACACATGTATTAAGTAGAAACAATGTAAATGTATAATTACCTCTGTCGAAGATCATTTGGCGACGAAAAACTTATATCAACATGCAACATAGCTGACGCTTCCAGAACACCAAACGTTTGTTTTCGTTACAAAACCTCAAAACTTGAATCAGCCAATCAGATTTTCGTACGGGTCTAGCAGTGCCACCAGCGCCACTCTGTGTTGTGCCGATAGAACTACTAGAGCTGGTGGATACGTGTTTCCAGTTCGGCAATCCAAGTGGGACCCCTATGTCAATACTGATTGTGAGCAGAGCAGAGAAAAACAACTCATGCCCGTGACCTTGTGTATATCAGCTGCTGTATCGTATTTCCGCGTGCGCAGTGGAAAAACACCTCGCAGTGGTTCCCATGCATTTGGATCTTTCTGTACTAGCCGAGTCGTGAAGCGATAACATGTGTTTATTTATTTGAAGCATATGGCAGTAGAAGAATTCCCGTTATCTTGCATCCTCATGTAGCTAAAGAAAGTATAGCTTGCCTCACCGTTAGAGGACAATATGGAGTTAAATGGGATATATCTGTCTCTATCTAGCGCATACAAGTTGTCATTAGCTTCGTGCTTATCTAACCTCACGCTGTTGCCAGGTTCCAAACAGCATAGTGTAAATATTCAGTTGTTGATACATTTCAGGTTTGAATACGTTATCCTATGCAAAGTATTTTGCTCTATCAGGTTATATCCTTTTTAGAGTCATACATTTCTATAGGCCCATATTTCTACAGAAAACTTTTTTTTTCAGTAAAAGTCCGATATTTGCAGTTTCTATACTCATCACGCGTTAACTAACAAACTAACTCTAGAATACGTCTATATTTTTTCTTAGGTAGAGTAAACTGTAGTGCTGATACCTGCTTACTTTGAATGCTCTATGTTTATTCAGTTAAGTGTTACAATTTTTTAAATTAAATGTTTTCGGAAAATTTTATATCTGTGCACTGCAAAAGTTACGCAGTTGGAAACTGTTTTGTTATTGAGTTTACATCGGGGACCAAGCGAGAGCAAATGTTGAGGAGGATCAGAGCCATTTTCTAAAATAAACCACAAGCTTGTAACCTCTTTCTTTCATCGTGTAAGCCTGTAAGGCAAACAAAGGTTATTCATCTATTGAGATAAAATGCGCCAGGCATGACACAGAAAACAGTATAAGCAGTAACGGTTCGAAAGACGTTGTGTGTGTATACTGTGTGGAACCTGTGAAGTGTTATTGCATTATTTATTTAACATTTTTGTAAACATTTGTAGTTATGGAGGGGGAAGCTAGGAAGAGACAATATTTTGGTAAATTAAGAAGCAAGGGACGCCAAATAATTATGAATGTGTTAGATTATTTTTCAAATAAAACGAGTGTTAGTAAGGCAGTTAAAGAAACAGCTTGGCTATCGGTTGTTCCGAAGCAGTAGTGCATAGGATTAAAAAGGAACTAAAGAAACGACCTCTAAGAACGCCATCGAAAAATACAGCAAAAAGGGCGGGAAAACCAAAAACCGTTAGATTAACGCAATATGGTGGAATAGTGCAAAGCGGAGTGCGACGAATTGTGAATTCTTTACTATTTGAAAATATTCCACCCACATTGAATATAATTTTGTTAATTACTTATTGAAAGTATACTTACTTAATTACTTTTTGAAAGTATGATCATAATTGCTCTATTAGATGCGTTAATATAATATATTGAGATTTAATAGGTTTACTTATTGAAAGAATGATTATAATTACTCTGTTTGTTGTTTGTAGTGTTTAACGCCCGCTTTTACTACATACGACACCGCAGGCGGTGACACTGATGATACATGGAATGAAGATGGAACACCGGTGGAATGAGATGGCGGGGGAAGCCGGAGAACCAGGAGGAAACCCTCCCCAGCGCCACTTTGTCCACCACGAATCCCACATGTGGTTTCCTGGGATCGAACCCGGGTCGCTTTGGTGAGAAGCGAATGGTCTAACCACTCGGCTACGGCGCGGCCTTGCTCTGTTTGATGCGTTAATATAGTATAGAGATTTAACAGGTTTACTTATTGAAAGTATGATCATAATTGCTCTGTTTGATGCGTTAATATACTATATTGAGATTTAACAGGTTTATTTATTGAAACTATGATCATAATTACTTTATTTAATGCGTTAACACTCGTATAATGTATTGCTGATGCTACTTCGCGTAATATTATTTATTGTCCCGGAGAAAAAAGGATAAGTCACATTTGAAGCAGTGCGTAAAACGTCAAAGGGAGAGCTATAAATAATAGAGTGCTATCTTCCGGTTCACTTGTGACAACTACAAGTTGTCGCAGCTGTGCGACGATCTTCGAGGCACACATATAGTACTGTTACAACGCTGCGCCCCATTAAACGTGTACTGTCTTCTAAGTCTGAGACGCTCTTTAGGTTGTTCATATTTTCCTCCAACAGAAGGGATACTATAGCTGACCTATCAGTTCTTCCAATAATGAATAACAAATTGCGTCATCTGGCATGTGTAACTGAGCATTAAAGAAGTGGATAGTGACTTCTTAAAAATAATTCTGCTGCTACTTTTATGTGATTTTATGTAAATAGGTAAACATTATTTTAAAAAGGTTTCTTTTATGCGCTTTTTGTGTAGTTAATGTGAATAAACAAAAATATTTACATAACAAATCAGAAAATATGAATTTTCATGTGCAATAAAACTTAAAATAATTGGTCCGGTGTAAATATCCAGAACATCAAACTGAGTTTCAAATTCATATTAGCACGCAAACAAAATACATATATGCATTTACCTGAAAATCCGAGCCCTACTTACCAACTTCCTTAATTTGGTTTACGTTTTTTTCTTCAAAACGGATTGTGGGCTCAACAATTACTCCCCTATTTCGTTGCCTGCCAACCACAATTACGTCTGTTCTTTCATAAAAATAAGGTAAGAAAACGTTTTGTCAACGAAAATTACACCATTTGGAAACCAACACGGCGTATACGTTTCAATAAATCATAATTACTCCTGGATATAAAAATATTCTTACTAATATTTCCACAAACTAGTATGTATCTTCTAAACTTAAACGAGCCAGAAATATGTATGTATGTATGTATGTATGTATATATATGTCACCAAGTATAATATAACTACACATTCCTTATAGTAGTAATGTGAAAATCAAATGTCTTGTCACGGCCTACAGTAGGCTTTGAGCGAGTCAGTCTTTTAAAGCTGGACGCTATATGAAGACTTTGAAATTCCATTATCTTTGCACAGCTAAATTATGACCTTCCTTTTGAGAAAAGTGTAGTGCAAAGCTCTCGCAAGTAACAAGGAATATCTCCAAATTGGTTCACTCAAGAGAGAAGAGAGAAGAGAGAAGAGAAGAGAAGAGAGAGAGAGAGAGAGAGAAACTTTATTGGGATATAAATTGTGTATTTTAGCGAGATCTACATTTTTTGTATAGTAAGATTTGGTGTATTACGGTTTAGCAATTATGCAAAGGTCATCCAGGGTAAGTAGCACTACTCTAACGGTTAACTTGCGCTTTACCTTTGAGCATCAGAAACCTCTCAGATAATACGCATGCATTGTTTGTTCTCGGAACTCGCTGATGTTTCACATTGTACCAATGAGAGTGACACTTCAGCCAATGAAGTCAAAGAAATCAAAATGACAGACAGCTGTTAGCTCCAAGTAGAATGAAACACAGTGTTGCAATATTTCCCCTGTTTTCTCTCTCATTCTGTTTGTTTTCTTGCGACAGTCTTCTAAGAAGTAAATTTCCAACGGGTGGAGTGCGAACGTTTATTTAGAGAAATCTGACAACGTTGATTTTCGCGACACTGAATATCTTCATCTTCTCACCCGGCTTTGACGCACCGAATGCTAACCATTAGGGTAGCACAATAAAACATGGACTGGCCGTGTAGTTCCGTGCAACTCCAGTCTCACAACAGTTCACCGGAAGACATGACGTGAAGGCAAACGACGTCGGGAAAACCATTGTTGATACAGTCTTCGTGCAGCAGATAGGTTTCATCCAGTCTCACCAATTACTTGTACAATGGCTACGCATTTCTCTTTATTGTACAGCTTTGTAATCTTACTATTGAATGACGCCCTGGTGCAAGAGAACCAGCGGTTTTGTACCCGAAAGGAATATTCCGGAAACGTAAACCTTTAGACTAATAACGGAAGTTAACGTAGCTTTCTAACAGATTGTCCTCAGGATTCTAGGTAATTCATGACGACCGAGATGTGGTATTATTATTACTACTACTACTAGTACTACTACTACTACTACTACTACTACTACTACTACTACTACTACTACTACTACTACTACTACTACTACTACTACTACTACTGCTACTACTACTACTACTGCTGCTGCTACTACTGCTGCTACTACTACTACTACTACTACTACTACTACTGCTACTACTACTACTACTACTACTACTACTACTACTAGTACTACTACTACTACTACTACTGCTACTACTACTACTACTACTACTACTACTACTACTACTACTACTACTACTACTACTACTACTACTACTACTACTACTACTACTACTACTACTACTGCTACTACTACTACTACTGCTGCTGCTGCTACTACTGCTGCTACTACTACTACTACTACAACTACTACTACTACTACTACTACTACTACTACTACTACTACTATTACTACTACTACTACTACTACTACTACTACTACTACTACTACTACTACTACTACTATTATTATTATTACTTATTTATTTATTTATTTATTTATTTATTTATTTATTTATTTATTTATTTATTTATTTATTTATTTATTTATTTATTTATTTATTTATTTATTTATTTACTTATTTACTTACTTACTTACTTACTTACTTATTTATTTATTTATTTATTTATTTATTTATTTATTTATTTATTTATTTATTTATTTATTTATTTATTTATTTATTTATTTATTTATTTATTTATTTATTTATTTATTTATTTATTTATTTATTTATTTATTTATTTATTTATTTATTTATTTATTTATTTATTTCTATGTTTATTTATTTATTTACTTATTTTCACTATCCTGGATAATCATCTGGTCATCTGCGAGGTTGTTTCTGAGTGTAAATAGCTGTCCAACTTTCCAATGATATAGCTACGAAATACTTCCCAAATGGCATTGGTCAGGGACTCGAGAGCCAAGCTTAAATCCAGAACCCAAACCGTGGTAATGTGGAATTTTTCCATAACCCAAGTACATCGACCTGGAGTACTTAGTATAGGGCATAAGGTTAAATAAATAAAAGACGAATGATCTAAAGCAGCATAAATAGACACGAAAGCCGTCCCCCTGTTCTGGGAAATGCGCGCATCCATCCACTTGATTTAATTTGTATCATAGTGGGTCACTTGTTGTGGATACAGCCTTGGAATGATAGATATAAACAAGACGCGCAAACATTCAGAGTCCATGCCGCTAATTGAAATGCAGCAGAAAAAAGTGGAGCCAGCGAGCGCAGTGCTGCAGTTAATTGAATGTTTATGACCTCCATGAAGGTTTATGTTTGCACATTTGTCGAATGTGGAGGCAATGTAGCAAAACGACCCTTAATCCCAGGTGCTGACATTTGCCACCACCGTAACCACAACTGTCCATATCTGATTCGTCCTTTGTTCTACATGCATTTTAAGCAAAGGAACTGTACGTTTGTATAGAAGCGCAGGTTAAAAGCATTTTCAGCATTTCGAATGGAATTGACGGATTTCAAATTCAGAATGAGCTAAAATTAGTGAAAAATATAAAGCTGGTGAATGGCGAAATGTAGAATATTTCATTACAATATACCAGGTGAGTCAGCCGCACCTTATTTTTTTGGAAGGTAGGCCACCCATCTAACGGCATATGCGCCTTAGTCCAGTTTTGCGCTTACTAAAATGTATTGCTTGACGTTCTTAAAGAGAGGAAAGCGCAAAATTGAGAGCAACAGTGCTTTAAGGGACAGAACGTACTCCTCGCTAAAGTACACCTCAAAAACATACGACTCGTTTACTGAGAGCGAATTCCGGTTTCCAGCCGATTTTACAAACTGTTTATTACAGTATACATAACAACGTAATTAAGTAAACACCTCGGAAAAAATGGACCTATCATATGAGTACACTAACAACGTCAGCTAAAAAGAAAATGGTGGATTCTTGTACTTAGAGCAGGGATTGGCTGCCGAAAATTAGGAAAAATTTAGACACGCCTCATGGACGTGTACAGTCAAAACGGACATGTTAGTAAATAACAGTTTATTTGCATTTTTACGTGAACTACGCCTCGTGCATCTCAATATGCATAACAGCTTTTGCCATTTAAGTAATAATATTAAAACGCCCAGTAAATGATTAAAACTGTCTTAAAAGGCTAAATCAAGCCCGAAAACTTGCGAGATGGCAATGGCACAGCGCCAGGCATACAAGTCCTACTATTGGACGTGGTACGTGATTTCTGGAAGTCTCGAAACAGCTGAATAGGATTGTGACGGGTCCTTTGCGCTTCACCCCCCGTGACACAGGTTCGAGTCTCAGCATTGTAAATATTTTTTTTTTATGTTCATCAAAACTTGGAAACGGAATTCACAATAATCTAATTATGAAGTCCCTGAGGGTTTAGGACATTATAATTTAAATCGTTTTTGGTTGTCTGCATTTTTAATAGCACAATAATTCATTGTGTGCAAAATTGAGTTTAACTTCCATGTTAAACTCTGACAATGTAATTCCCTTGCTTTCTGTGTTCAAATGTGTATAAATGATCCTTATTTCAATTGCACCTACCTATAGGTGTGTTTAAACAACTACATAATTGTAGTTCACCAATAAAGAAACATCAAACAATGTCATAAAACATAAATAAAACAATAAAAATGAATATAATAACAGTTTTCAGAATAATAGTTTGTAAATTGTGAGGATTGCACGGTTTAAAATAAATTTAAAAAAAAATTAGTACATGTAGGTGATTCGAAGCACCTTCACAGCAGACACATTACTTCGGAGTCTTGCGCCCGTTCCAACTGAGCTACCTAGTAACGTGTGAGCTAAACATTCAGTTTAAGATGTAATACTCGCTGGTTCCAGTGAACATTTGCAGAAGTGCAAACGTCAGCTGTCTAATTACGAATATATATCTATATTAGTACTAATTTCATCGAGTGTTTAACATCCATGTTAAATACGGGATTAGAACCTGGTAATGGGGTCGATGTTTTCATGTTGGACTATAAAATGCGGATTGCATAAAACTCGAGAATAAGGGGCAGCTGATTCACCTGGTATAGAAGAATATAGAAGTGCATGGTGAAATATTCAGTAAGGTTTGTTTAGTGCCGGCGTGCCCTTATTTTCTTTTAATCCTTTTGTGTTCCCAACTCATGTGCATTTAAAATATGTATTCATATCAAACATTTGTTTCCAAAATATTAAAGATGCCGCTATGGTCCTGTTCAAAATCTTTGCCTGTGGGGCTTTTTTTTTTTTTTTTTTTTTTTTTTTTTTTTTTTTTTTTAAACAAAGTTTCAAGAAGGCGGTTCTTTCTTCGTCGAACCGAAGGATTAAGGATAGCGACTGGCCCCAGTTATGACTCTTGTTTGCGGGTGTTTCCGAAGGGGTTCGAAGTTTGATGGGACAGCTTATTCTATTTGCAAATACAGAAATACAAAGATCTTTCTAATACGTTTTTACGTTAAAAATTATTCTCTTTATTCTAATGGATCAGATAAATGCTAACGAGCACTACTTAACCCTTAAATGGTAATATCCGTCTCTCAGATGGATATCAAAATTCTCAACGCATGTGGGCACATGTGCAATTTTAGTTTGATCTAATACTTCAGCTATGCTTCAGTTGAGAGTTGAACTTTGAATTGTGTGGACGTCAGTGTTTTAGTTCCACAATAGTATTGTTTTATAAGTATACACATGTCTCACAGGCGGATATTACTGTAAATGTACCTAACATACTAATATTTGATTTTGTAAATTTTTGCATAATTTCTTCCAACATATGAGGTGAAGGGAATCAAACACCAGTATTAATAATATTTATCAAGCATTTAAATTGTTGAATTCACTAAATTGGACATAAAATGCAAAATTTTGTTACCTTACTCTCCCAGGCGGATATTACCCATTAACGTCATATTTTGACATGTTACCATTTAAGGGTTAAAGAGGCACCCGTCTCGGGCAACTATATAACATAGGGATAGCACATACGAAGAAGACCTTCAATTAATGAAGCATAGCACTCGCTTATAGATCACCACATGGACCCACTGTCCATCCAGTATAGGGGTATAGGGTATACACGAAGGGGGACACCTCGCGCACCGCAACTTACGCAGATCTATTGTGGATAATGCCTCCCATGAGGCAGGGGTGAAGTGAGGGAACCACAAGGTACCACACAGGGTCGCAGCTAGCCAGGCAGAGAGATGCGCGGAAGTCCCTAACTAGTGATGAGATCTCTTCATTCCTGCGCCAGACCCTGCCAAGCAGCCACTAACCGCGAGCCCGGTGTCGCGTAAGCGTCCCTCCGTCGAAGGACAAGACCGGCCAAACGCCTCCTAGCGCCGAGAACAATAGTTACCATACACAAGCATTCCGCCATATGTACAGTACCGCCAAAACCACTCGCCTGAAAGCACACTTGAAAGGTGGTAAGGAAATAGAATGAAGGGAAATGTGGAAACTACGGAAAAACCCATGTCAGAGCGCGTAGTCACCGGGGATCGAATACGAGACCTCCCGAATGGAGTCCCACACGTTATCGCGGCGCTACCTAGCTCGGTGTGTCTTACAGCAACCTCTCGGAAGGGGTGAATGAGACGAAAAAAATCTAAGGATGATCAAATCTGGAAAGCGGCGTGGGTTAAACTAAGCATTGCAGATTGTGCATATCTTGAATTCAGTTCCAGCTTTATTTCAAATGTACATCTTCTCAATCGGCGATCCCTAAAGAGGCCACCTTTCCTTCGGATAGAACTCGACAGGCGTTCCAAGTAACCAGACGCCAGGGAGAAATCGCTTCTACGGAGCAACAAGATGGTATGACAGGAAATTAGCAACCGGAAAACTCCTAATATATAATACACCTCAACATTCGTCTACAAATCTGGGAAAAACAGGAGAAATTCTAAGATAAGGGTAGGTGTTCTGAGGAGAATCGAGCCTGAATTTTAGCAATATAGTTCACAGGCATTGCTGGCTCATTCTTCTTCTTCTTCTTCTTCTTCTTCTTCTTCTTCTTCTTCTTCTTCTTCTTCTTCTTCTACTTCTTCTTCTACTTCTTAAGGCACCACGACCTGAGGTTGAATGCCTTAGCCTTCTCAACAATTCTTTTTCAGACATTTCTTTCCTGGTCACTGTCCACTTTGATATTTTTAATTTTCTCAAATCGTTCATGACATCATTTTCCCAATGGATTTTCGGTCTACCAGCTGCTCTAGTTCCTAAGGGTTTCCATTTATATATTCCTTTCACTAGCCTTTGATCGTCCATTCTCTTAACATGTCCAAGTCAGCTTAATTTCATTGCCCTAATGAATTTTGAATACTTTGGTCATGCATTAATTCATTTAATTCTTTATTGGTTTTTATCCTACAGTTGCCATCTCTATGTTTAGTGAGTCCAAAGATCCTTCTCTTGGTAACGGTTTAGAAATAAACCTATAAAATGGCATGCAGTTAGAACTGTATTGTATAGTCTAAACTGCATGTTTATTTTGAAATATCGTTTTATTTTACAGGCATTTCCTAACAATAAATGCGATTGGTAAACCTATAGTACAAGATTTGTTGAGTAAAACAATATTTCTCAGTAGTTCATTAGCACGAAACAAAAATAATAGGCTATGATAACGAGTGACAATCTCTGCCAAATCTTAATATACTGTCAATAAGGTTAGATGAACACAAACTTATTTATACACAGAATGTTCCCGAATCGGCGTTCACCTTGTTTGAATATGCAACCCACATGACAATATGAGGCATGGTAAAAAAGCTTTACTGTAACATAACACTAGGTATTACTACTTGCTCCCTTTTCAGTTCTTTTAGGTACAAGCTTTCCTGAATTGCTAACACTATCACCGCGTATGACACAAGTGTATTTGGTTTACTAGCACTTAGCTTCTATTGTTGCTTCGATTTATTTACATACTATATTAAAATTATTTTAGTACTGAGATATAATGTTTATAATCCTGTATATTAGTCACAATAACAATAACAATAACAACAATAGTAATAATAATAATAATAATAATAATAATAATAATAATAATAATAATAATAATAATAATAATAATAATAATAATAATAATAATAGTAGTAGTAGTAGTAGTAGCAGTAGTAGTAGTAGTAGTGGTAGTAGTAGTAGTAGTAGTAGCAGTAGTAGTAGTAATAATAATACCACATCTCGGTCGTCATGAATTACCTAGAATCCTGAAGACAATCTGTTAGAAAGCTACTTTAACTTTCATATTCGTAGCTATGCTTTGTGTATGTCTGGTTGGGGTGAAGGATTTCTAACGAAGAGGTTCCGAGTTTGATTCCCGTTTCCGCTTACAGGTTTTTATATCTGTAATACATACTACTGTACTAAGGTGTTTCGAGAAAGCTTGTTATTAGTCTAAACGTTTACGTTTCCAGAATATTCCTTTCGGGTACAAAACCGCTGGTTCTCCTGTACCAGGGCGTCATTCAATAGTAAGATTACAAAGCTGTACAATAAACAGAAATGCGTAGCCATTGTACAAGTAATTGGTGAGACTGGATGAAACCTATCTGCTGCACGAAGACTGTATCAACAATGGTTTTCCCGACGTCGTTTGCCTTCACGTCATGTCTTCCGGTGAACTGTTGTGAGACTGGAGTCGCACGGAACTACACGACCAGTCCATGTATTATTGTGCTACCCTAATGGTTAGCATTCGGTGCGTCAAAGCCTGGTGAGAAGATGAAGATATTCAGTGTCGCGAAAATCAACGTTGTCAGATTTCTCTAAATAAGCGTTCGCACTCCACCCGTTGGATATTTACTTCTTGGAAGACTGTCGCAAGAAAACAAACAGAATGAGAGAGAAAACAGGGGAAATATTGCAACACTGTATTTCATTCTACTTGGAGCTAACAGCTGTCTGTCATTTTGATTTCTTTGACTTCATTGGCTGAAGTGTCACTCTCATTGGTACAATGTGAAACATCAGCGACTTCCGAGAACAAACAATGCATGCGTATTATCTGAGAGGTTTCTGATGCTCAAAGGTAAAGCGCAAGTTAACCGTTAGAGTAGCACAGTAATACCAGTGGCCAGGTCGTTTGTTATTAGGTGCCAGGAAGCCATCCTAGCTCTATTTCACGAACACCCGCACATGAGCGTCAGAAAAACTGTGGTCGAGTTAGGGGATTCAACAATACTTCCATTCATCAATATTCCACGGAGAGAAGTGACACCCACACAAACTTCAGTAAGTGCAAGTGTTAACAGAAAATGACTTTCAAACCAGAACTACCTACTGCTATACAATGATAGGCTGTGTTCCACAACATCCGAACTTCATCGGCAAAGTTCTTTGTTCAGAGGAATACACTGGCATTGTAAACTGCCACTTCATGGTGCACTAGGCAGATCGCAATCCTCGACAATTCCATGGGGATTATAGCCAGAATTGGTGGAAGCTGAATGTATGGTGTGGTATTTTAGGGGATCGCCTTATTGGAGCAGTTTTCCTGAAGAACGTTCATTGAACATCGTACAGACCCAACTAATGAATGCTTAGCTTTTAGAAAGCGTCCCGCTGACTAGACATCACTGTGTACAGCTGAATGGCGCATTGCCATATAATTTAATGGTTCAAGCTTATCTCTATCTTGTCTATCTACAGAGGTGGATTGACAGCGGCGGGCCTGTATCCTGGCCCCCTCGTTCGCAGAACCTCACACCCATAGATTTTGTTGTTATGGGGACATCTAAAAATCACCGGTCTATCGCAATAAACCAAGAAACATAGCTGTTCTCCGCAGACGCATACTCGCTACTTGCCGTACTCTGACACTAGAGATGCTTCGGCGGGTACTCCGGGATACAGAGCAGCGTCTTCATCACTGCATACACATGGAGGGAATGTCAACCGAAATCGAAGGATAAAGAACGACAGCATAAAGGCCTATGTAACACACAGTGGTACTCTGTTATTTAATAATTTGAATTTCAAACGCAGAGTGAGAGACGGAACGCTCAACGATAAATGCACAATTAGTAATTGACTAACAATCGTGTACAGAGAAATTACTGTTTCGGTTTACTGTAAAACCCACCTTGAATTTTCCACACAGTACAAACCATTTGTACTGTGTTCAGTACCACATAAATTGAATTCGACGAAAGTATATTTATTAGTCCTTTTGCGGATCATCACGCCTATTTTGACGAACACACATCACTACATTAAAGAGCCACTATGATGAGTGTAGTATGCTTTCTATACGCTTTAAGCCATTGTAACATACAACGAACCTTACCGGCGTGCCATGCGTGTTTACGACGTGCAACTTAAAAAGTGGACGGCGATTCGGGAACACTTGTATAACATTGTTGACCATATTATCGTTCATTCACAGGTTCGCTTTCGAGATCTTGAAAACTGCTCATTTTCCGGTTTTTTTTTTTTTTGTTTTTGTTTTTTTTTTTTGTTTGTTTGTTTGTCACAAGTTCAACAACAATATAAACAAAAATGCATTAAAACTCCTTGAAAATTACAGGTAATGAATTGCCTGCTGGACAGCGAAACAACAATGTGGTGGTAATGGGGGTGAGGGTAGTTACGGTGGTGGACGCTTTCCACGTCAAAATTACGTATTTTCTTATGAACAGAGGTGTAGGTAGTTTGTTTCACCGCATTACCAGAGATACTAATAGCAGAGCTCGCCGCTGAAATAGATGCTTTCTTACGTTCTGGAACAAAATATTTTTCTTTCAGTATATTGCAAGCTGTGCATGTAACTAATGTTAAAACTATTTGTTTAACAATACTTGAACAGTTATGTGCAAGTTTCTAATGTAGACAGGTCGATGTTGGGTTTATTGATGAAATGTGAACGTATAACCATCTCACATTTCAATGCGCTACAGCGTCCAAACCGTGCATTTCCGGAGAGGGGTTTCTATTTCAAAACTGATCAGTTTGAGATCCCGCACAACATACTAAGCGTTGACGGTGTTTTGTTTATCCTGTATATATACTTCTAAGGACGGCAATATTAATTTTTAATTCCAAATTTCTCTGATCCTGCAGAACTTATCGTCTAGTGATCCTCATTTAATTGACATCACACTTCTCTGAAAATATCCCGTGGCTGTTTATTCCCAAATTCATTGCTTTGCTAAAGGGCAAGTATATTTTGTGCAAATAGTAACAACTTAGGAGATGCGATCGAAGCTTAGGCACAGAAGCAAGCAAACAATAATTGCTGCCTTCGTGATTTATATACTGCAAGCATTAAAATGTAGCTATTTTGCACTTTAGTGCTGCAATTTAGAACACCGATTAATCTTTCCATTAGGCACTATATACACTGCAAAACAGTGACTGAATAGTGCTGTATCGGCTGGGTAGACCTTGACGCTAAACATTTTCTACACGAACGCAGAATTAAGACCGGACACATAATGTGTTAATTATTTCCTTTACATTCGCCGATAAATTTGTTAGTTCTTTCGAATGCGACTGTATGACGCACGTCTCGTTTGTCCTGCATCCTAAGAAAGCAAATAGAAGCTATTTACACATTCAGCAGAGTTACCTGGCTAGTCGACAAGTTTAAACGAACGACGTAACACCTATACACGAGCAGTTTATTGTATGTACATAACAAAATCCACAATTCTATTCGTATACAAAGAAAACACAAAAAGGGAGCAAAAGTCATAGGAGCAGATACTTCAGAGGACAATACAAAGCACATAGAAATCTGCACGATGAAATAAACTGAATCGTAAATGACAACTAGGAAAGAATACTGCGATACGATGAGTATAACCATCATTAACCATTAACAGTGAGAGGATTAACACTTCATGCGATGAGTTATAACCAAGCCTGGTTTTTGGGTCAGGAAGGCAGCAGATTAAAGTTGTAAATGCACAGGTTGAGTTGATAGCTTGACCGTGGTTCGATCCCAGGCAATCGCATATGGGATTCGTGGTGGACGAAGCGACGCTGGGACGGGTTTCCTCCGGGTTCTCCGGTTTCCTTCTCCATCTCATTCCACCGGTGCTCCTTCTTCATTCCATGTATCATCAGTGTCACCGCCTGCGGTGCCGTAGTAGTAAAAGCGGGCGTTAAAGACTACAAAAAAATGAGCGTGGTGGAGGTAGCACTTCAAGTACAGGTTGTTGCGTGTTGTTGTTGTTGTTGTAGTGTTTAACACCCGCTTTTACTACTACGGCACCGCAGGCGGTGGTTGTTGCGTGGCAGAGGTGTTTGCCGTCATTCGTACTACTCTCTACAAGTCATGGACTTATTAAATACATTTGATTCAGAGCAATGTAGTGTAGTGATTATTGTAAAACCTCTCATTCTAGAACGATTACTAGTCTTCCCACTAGTCGTCCTCCGTGGTCTAGGGGTTCCCCGATTTTCTCGGGTGTAAAATATACAATATACAATGTACGTTAAATATTACAAAAACAATCCTATTACTCAAAATTAAAGGCTCAATCCAGTTAGTGGTCTAACAGAGTTAAAAGAAGAGCGTGGCTATATTATGTATTTGCATACATATACTTCATTATTAATTACAATATATTTCTCTAATAATAGACGCGAAAATGCTTTACTACGTGGTACCCAAGCTACACATCGCAAAAGCAGCGTGAACGTACGTATTATGTATTTGATAAATTGAAAGCTAGCGAACTAGTAACTTGTTCAAATAAGCAAGTACTGCATACACCATTATCAATTAGCAGAGCATTTATTTTGTTTCTGCAATAATCTCCGGCTAGTACTGAAATGAAGTGAGCTCTCGTGCATCTTATTTTTTTTTCTGCACTAATATCTTCTGTAATTTAGCTCCAAATAAATCACTGAAGTTTATGCCTGAATTTCAAAAAATGTTAACTTTGCCGTCAGCTGGTGTAGGAGAGCGAAAGTTACAGGTTATGAGATTGTATATCTATATATCTCTGTATGCTTCTGTAATGATATGAAATAATACGTCAAAAGTTAGCTTAGGAAACTCTTCGCGTATTTGCCGCGCAAGCTTACATTCCTAGGACGCTATTTTCACACTCAGCATATCTTGGTTTCACTTTATGGCGTACGAAATAACATGCTTTTTAGTGTCGATCCCTGCTATGTTTATCCATTCCTTTGAGTTTCCAGACCAAGAATCAGAAAGAGTGCATCCATTTTTAGTCAAAAGTAGTAGTAGCATTGTTAGCACTAACATCATGGTGTCGCCTCTAGGTACCGTTAACCATTATCTTTTTTCCTTTCAACAAGATGTAGTGGTTACGACGTTACTGCCTGTCCCGTGGCTCTACAGCCCTTGGAGTGTAGCCTTGGCTTACCGCCCGGTCGCTGGATCCCCCGCCTCTGCCCACTATAGGCTTCGTGAGCGGGGTCCAGTGGTGGAGAGTGGCACGTGGTCAGTGCCACGAGTCCTTCCGGCCTGTATATGCGGTCTTCCTAACCGGAGTTGGTCATACAGATGAACCAGGATGGGTGATCAGCCCGAAGCCTGGTGTGAGAGTGAGGAAGTGGATGATATGAAATGATGGCGAAAGATGATAGGAAAGGTGATGATGGAGCAATTGGTGGAATGATTGGCGGGGAAACCGGAGAACCCGGAGAAAATCCGCCCAGACGCCGCTTCGTCCACCACAAATACCATATGCGGGTCCCTGGGTCCTTGGTGATTGGCGAGCGGTCTAACTGCTCGGTGACGGGGCCGCTTAAGCATCATAACTATGGCATAAAATACATTTTGTCTATTAGGGCCCTTTTTAATACTGCTTTAACAACTACTGTCCTATCGGTAGATTTTTACCTTTGAAACATTTGCTTATCAGCAATAATGTTTACTCGTTTACAGTGGTTTTAATCTTTGGGTATTGCATTCAAATCACACACATACACACACGAACACACACAGACACACACACACACAAACACACACACACACACACACACACACACACACACACACACACACACAAAACACACATTCATTCATATTGTGACAAATGACAAAATCCAGTCCGGTTACTCTTCTATCACTTTATTATCTTCTAAAATTTTACCACAAAAACACAGTTTTCTTCTCGTCGTTAATATAGTCTTTGGGGCTATCACAACACACAATTTTTCCTTCCCATAACCTTGTTCGGTCCTTTTAGTGTCTTTCCTCACTTCCTCTGTCTCTAATGCACTAATTACGACAATGTAATCACACGCACAGCTGTCTTGCACTCTGACACACTGACCAACTCGTGTCTGTAACTGTAATTCTAAAAGCTCATTCACTCACTCAACTCACTCACTCACTCACTCACTCGCTCACTCACTCACTCACTCACTCTCTTACTCACTAACTCACTCACTCACTCTTCTCTGGCCTGCTTACATACCGGGGATGACGTCATACGGACCTTTCTCTAGTTCCACAAGCGCATGCACCGGAAATGACTCAGCTAGAAGTCTGGCGAACGTTCTCGACACCCCTTTTGTTTCTGCCGCTTTGATTATTGACAGTCACGTACAAGGCAGTAGTCGCGCGAGGCAGCCTGACCTTGAAGCAGCTTGGCCCCGTCCGTCCTTATTTTACGCCGAGCCCGACGTTACAACACCTATGTTCAGACTAGGAAGGATGGGCCGGTTAAAGAAACATGCCCACCTTCTAGCCTAGCCGGACCTCCAGATTTGAATTAGCATGCCAATCACCAGACCTTAGAGGCAGCCATTTGAGAGCTTTACCTCATGTTTAATAAAACATAATAAATGGATTAGAAGATATTGGTTTTTCTGAAAATGTAATCACGTACGAATCATATTAACGTAAGAAAATGAGCGTATCGTTTATTTCAGTGGTTAAGTGCAAGTTAGGAAACCGCAGAAATAGCGTCGACTGCAGAAATTAACAGAAAACACCTATGGTTTGAAAAGAGGAAGAGTTATATAATTTAGTTGTCCCATGGACCAATCAGGAGGCAGTAAGTAATAGTTTATAAATTTGGTAGTCAATTTACATATGTTTAAATTTGCTTCCGAATAGAGTGAAACAAAGACGTAACTTCGGTGATGTCAAACCCTTATGCAAGGTGCAAACTTAGACTTATTTGCAATAATTAACAATAATTTAATAGTGTGCTGGCATATGGTAATAGTTTCAACGTTACTTTATCAAAATAAATTCAATTCTATTGAAATTAACAGGCTGTGTATTTTCTCAAAACATTTATTCCTTGAATCAATTACAACAGAAAAGATAGTGTTCTAGTAAATAAATAAAAAGAAACGAAGGGAACATTTATTGCTCAAATGCTACCCTCGGCGACAATTGGATTAAAACATGGTGCCAATAATACAGTGTTAGATTTGCTACTATGTCGCAGTTTTTTATTCGAAAAAGGGAACTCCGAACTGAACTGCATACAAGGCGCAGATTAGCAAGCATGGTGTTTCCATCATGTTAGATGCCTTTTATGAGTTCGGTTAAGCCTCTTAAATGTGCACGAAACTAGGCCACTGTGCGGAAAATTCCTGGGAGAGGACACTGCCAAAATGAGAAACCCAAGGAGACCGCCTGTCGCCAAGAAAATGCGTCAGTAATTCAAGAGGCCTACAATGCTGAATACTCGTACATGGCGACTATGTAACATGTTACCTGGTAAGCGGAGATAGCAGCTTTGTGGTAAGAGTATTGGCGCAAAGATATGAGGTTCGTGACCCTAAAATTTCATTGTTTGCCTTACTCCATTATTTAATGAACATACAACATAAGTAGTTTAATTTAAATTTATTTAAAAATGAAGAAGAAATATAGAAAGCACATTGCCTTTCTTTTCAAATAACACAGTTGCAATATGATTAACCAGGAATAAACGTGTGAAAAGATTCCGCGCGTTATCGCCAGTACATTAAAGGGCTAATGCCCTTTAATGCCCTCCTCGGCAGCGTGGTTGTAGCGTGTCTGCCTGAAGTCCAACGGATCGCGAGTTCGAATCTCGCTTAAGGTGAGTTATCCGGATAAGCTTATTTTTCCGAATTTTTCCCTCGTCCTGAGAAGACGAATATCAGCTAAATTAAAGCTCTATGGACCTCGGGCTCATTTGAACGTCATTTCACCCATTTCATTCATTCATTCATTCATTCATTCATTCATTCATTCATTCATTCACCTCCGATATTCCGATATAACGCTACGTTGGAGAGCGTTAGTAAAAAATGGCTATTTAATGCATTAGCAATTGTATATCATCAGGTGGTAACGTCTGTGGCACGCGTTTGGGAGATCACGGTTTCGATCCTCGTGGCCCAGCTTCCTGACCCATGGGTTTTTTCGGAGGTTTCCCCGGGTCGCGAGGTGAATGCTGGGAGGATTTCCATATCCTGCGAATTTCCTGTCCCTCCATTTCGTTACATTAATCATCTCACTTCATCCTTTATCCCGTTAGGTATCTTTCAAGGTTGGAAGCGTCGGCGAGAGTCACGGCAGTAGCATGGCAGGGGTAACAAACGCACGCTGGAAACCTCGTTCCCCGGATTGGAAGGCGAGCTATTGGTTTCCGAGCTACCGATGGAATGGACAAGCCCAAGGAGGGAGGGGAGCCGGTTTCCGAGTCCCACGCCGCCCATGGGAATACGACACCGAAGGGGTGGGAGAGGAACCGGGTTGAGCCAACGCCCGCCGGTGTGCTTCTAACTGCGCAAATGTAGGGACCCTGCCACCTGTTCTGTCGTGGCAACATTCCGGCCGCCCTTCGGATCCATTCGCCTCATACATTCTTCCGGGGGGTGCCCTCTCAGGGGCATAGGAACAAAATATCGCGTTTCGGTTGAGGTGCTAAGTTCCCCTCCGCAAGTTGTCATTGAGTCAATTGTATATCAGAGTGTCGCACTTTATCGAGGTTTTATTTCGTTATTGTAACGTTTAGATACGGTCTACATAAAATATGTGATTTGCTGGATATCCGGAAGTACAGAATTTAACGTGAATTTAACTTAGGAACTCAATGAGTGCAGAACGGTTAACTATGTAGAACATATACGAGGTGTGTTCCTTTTAAGTACCATTTTGAAATTACAAACACAGAAATTTACTTTTTTATAAAGGTTATTTTTACATGAAAGCTATACTTTAATCCACTTTTCAACATACTTACCACCAATGTTAAGGCTCTGTTGCATCGTTCAACTAGCTTATGAATTTCAACCTCATTGAAATCTCCTGCCTGATTCGATAACCACTGCAACACGGCCGTTTTAAGGTCATCATCCTTGTTGACGCTGATCACCAAAATGCTTTTCTAAATGGAGGAACAAGTGGTAGTCACGAGGCGCTAAATCCAGACTGTACAGAGAGTGATCAAGTTCTTTCGTGCCAAATTATGCGATGAGATCTTGAGAACGATTAACCACATGTGGACGGATAGTGTCATGAACAGCCTGGCTAGCAGACTCGGGTAATTAACTCAGCGAATATTGTAAAATTCGTTAAAATATGACGCAACCTAAACAGAATTGCCGTTCAGAGTTTTCATCTCTTATCTTTGTCTGAAAGAAATGTTCGACAATAGCATTATTCAAAAGAGAATCTGCTTTTCTGTCAGAACTTTCATCTATAAATCAAATAAAGCTCTCTTCAACATTTCCGTGAACATTTACTTATGCAACGAACGGTAAAGAGTTGTTCCTCACTATTAATATCAGGAGTTTCATCTAATATAAATTAAACAAAGAAGGCATCAGGAATTTCTTTCTTAATTCCATGTATCATGATAGTACTCACACTTGAAATGAAGTCATTCTGAAATTCAGGTGAAATTGCACGAAAAACAGTCGATTTTTCCAAGTGCTCTTTCAGAGAGGAATCATATATTGCTAATTCATTTAAATATTCAATATAATTGTCTCTGTTTATAGATTCTTCATTCTCATTGTAACGATGAAAAGCAAGTGCCTATTTTCCTTGGAAACACACAGCTCATGCAAAATGAGAAAGTAAAGCTCTGTTCTTTCCCACTTCATTGTTATGCTGTTCAACTCAGCAGATTTATTTATTCAATGAAAATTCTATTCTTGGAGTTATCCCGTACATTTTATATATATTGCCTATTATTTGATTACAAGAATAGTTGTTTTATGGGTGCCGTATAAATGTTATTTAAATCTTAGAACCTCTGGAATCCAAACTCACCTTTCCTTTCAAAAAAATATCAACAAAACATGTTTTTAAAGTATTACGACACAGCCAGGACTCACTTTCATAAATTTTTATGTTGAAATAAATGCCTTATACATTTCATAATGTTCGTCGTAATACTGAGTGCGGGCTTTGGAAGATCTGCTTTAATTACATAATTTTTTTAGAGAAAGTTTAATGTTGGTAGCTTCTTATGTTAACTTTGTCGATCACATAACAATTTATTTTGATTTTCGTTGCAACAACGGCACGAAAGTGAAGTTTTGTTTACTGCCGTAGCTCCGATTGATTTCGGATGTAACTGCCTGTGTACATACCTTCGTCCCAGAATCCGCGAAAATATTACCCTACATTTTGCTTTAATAGTGAGTAACTAAGTGTCCAAAGCATGCTCAAATGTCCACAATTGAAAAGCATACGTGCTAGAAGCAACACAAATCGCGAATTAGTCTATTCACGACTGTAAATGCGATAAAATTAGCGCGATTCTTAATATGAGATGTATAATAACACAGTACATCCGTGTTTCGAGCGCAGCTGACGACAAAATTCCGTTGACTCAAGCTTTTTTTCGGAACATAATGCTGCAGAGTGTTGCGAATTCAGATCATAATGTTTACGAAAGCTTGATTTTTGTACCACAAAATTATAATTAACACCCATTTGGCAATCAGTCTGAGGAAAATTTTCAGGTATGCAATACATCTCTCACTTCAATTGAACCTACGCCCCTGATCATGAAACAAAAGAACCCTTTTATTCAGCATGCCTTTTATTTTGGATTGGACGGCGCAGTTTACTTCCTCTTCTTCTTTATCTGATTACCCCCCCCGTATGGAGGACTGACACCCCCTAGGATTTACAAGCCTGTGCCTAGGGTCAGATGCCTGTCGGGGAGCAGGTGATCCTATCTACCTGGAAGCGGGTGGTCAGCCCAGCATCAGGTATGAGAGTGGGGAATAGTATGATATGAAATGGATGATGGAGCAGTGGTAGAATGAGTGACGGGGAAAACCGGAGAACTTGGAGAAAACCCGCCTTAAACTTTTAACTTAGGCTTTAATGTTTACTATAACGCTGGGGGAAAAACATATTTTGCAGTAATAGCTTTTAAAATTTAAATCGTCACATGATATGCATATTGCACAGAGTAAGAGGGGTGAAAACAACCGAGCGGGAGAGAGAGGTATGAAGAAGAAGAAAGGCAAAGAAAGTAGGTAGTAGATTTTCCGTAGTCAGTGCAAGAACACGGGCGGAGCTGTGGGTTGTGATACGCGAATGGGAGTCAATAATAGAGTTCCTATATTAAAATAGTTGTAACCATAGTAAAATGTTTTTGTTTTCCTCTAAAATGTAAAATATAAGTTTCATCCTCGGTACACAAAATTAGCCATTTCAAAGAAGCAGGGTCCCATATTCCAGACTGTCAGTTAGAAAACGCTTTTCGGAAACTACTGATTTGATGCATTTTGGAAAGAAGACACGCATTTGAAGAAATTGTGCAGTGCAAGGCGGGGAAATATCAGGCTTAGGGACATGTAAGAGATTTTCTTGTTCGTGAGAGGGGCAAGGTTACTGAAGATTAAATGTAACTCGAAGAAGATAAATATCGGATATTCCCAAGAACGAAGCCAGATGTCGGTTGTAATGCCGTCCTTGGTTTTTCATGCGATCTTTCACAAGCGATGACCTTAGAATGTCATCTAGGTCGGTCTCGTGTTCTCTTAACGGAGAGCGAAGTCCGGTCCTTGCTCTGGATTCACTTAATCACAAAGATCCTCCAGATCAGCAGCGGTTTGGGAAATTCCAGGAAAGCATCGTCTAATTGACATGGGGAGAGAAATATATGGATTAATTTAAAGGAAAAAAACTCAGATTCAGCGGCGGCTGGAGAACTTTGAAAATAGCATCTGGATACTTCAGATCTGTGGTGGCTGATGACCTTTCAGAATAATATTTTCTGACCCTGACATAAAAGTAAAATTAGCCTTTGTTCTGGATTGATTTAATTACAAAGCACCTCCACATCGGTGGCGGCTGGTGGGTGATCTTTCAGCCAAACGTCTTAATTCCGCCATAGACCTGAAGTTGACTTTTTTCCCCTCCCCCCACCCCCCACCCCCCCCCCCCCCCCCCACAATCCTAAAATTTGATTTGAGAAATACGTTTTGTAATTCTTAAGAAAATGAATTCTGATTCTAATCCTGGGCTTATGTAAGTGCAATGATCCGTCAGATTACTGACACTCGTGAACCTTTAATGCTTTAATAGTGGAAAATGTGGCATGCGGACTGCGCCATTGTTATAACACTCAATTGTGTTGCATTGGCGGTTTGGTTATGTGTACGTTGCGCTTGATTTACGAAAGCACTTTCAAATCTTATGCGATAAACATCTGTTCATAAGTGACTTGTTTGCTACTGCTTACGTTTAAGAAGTCAGTCAGTATTTGGGGGCAAAGTCGAAGTGCATAGCCTCAGAAGATAAACCAAGTAATCGTCGCGTAACACATTGCCATACAGACTTTTAATATAGTTCAATTTGGAGAAACTCTGTTCGCAAATATATGTAGAGCTGTACTCATTCTTATACAAGTTATTCTTGCGAATGCTCATTTCTCTGCCAACTTCATTTTAATAGACATAAGTATTATCAGAAAGCATCTTGTTGCTAATTTTCCTGTAGGTGCAAGGGGAATATGGGAATGCGGTAGGTATTAAGTGATAGTGAGATATTTTAAGAGCTTGTTGCTATGCAATGCTTTTGAAATTCCGCTCTTTTCAAGGCCAAGAGATAAAAAACGAATAATATACTTCTATTTGAGAAAAGTATAAGTATTGGCAAATTCACACAAACAATAAAGGACATCTCGCAATTGGTTCACACAAAAGTAAAAAAGAGGCATTTGAGGAAAATTGTGTATTTTAACGAGATCCACATTTTTTATTTAGTAAGCTTTTGTGTCTGTCTTACTGTTTACCATTTATGCAAAAATTATCCAGAATGAAGAGGTATTCTAAGAGCATTCCCAGAAAATTCAAAGTCTGACTTGGAAACCTCCTGTTTGTGTCCGTCACTGGATACTGAATGTCGGATTATGCTTCTACACGTCACAGGCAAGAGCTGATTTACCCTCCGACTGAAGGCATAGAGTTGTAAATAGCCGTTAATTACGTAAGCGTCCCCAAAGAGACAAGTTTGGACATCGTTGTTCTACTCTGTCCAAGTCAAGTGCAGTCCGACTACAGCGAGTTACGGGCAACATGGCTTCCTGACTACTTTCCTCTTACTGGCTCGTTTAATATCTTAATACGAGGCTCACGTTAATTTAGGCAGGAGAAGGGGCTACTTGCCTCAGTTTATTTAGGATTCTTCAACATAAAGAATGATTTAAGAATGGAATATGTAGCATAAACAGAATTACTAGCTTAAACATTAAAGTTTTCTTTCACAATACAAAGGTTCTAATCAATTATATCGCAACAAAGCCCAAACGAGTTATATAAGGAAAAATAAGGCATTTCATTAATTAAATAATTATTGTAAGTGTAAAGATGATCGTAATGGTAATGTAAAATACAATACATAATTAGAAGATTGGAAGCAAGAAGATATACACATTAACAATCGATACAAGATTGTAGACGAGTCGGGAAGCTAAATTTTAAAATATATTCAGCATTTCTCGAACCCAACCACCTCCGTAAAATAGATTAAAGATGTTATGAGACACCCATAGATTATTTGCTTCAGTTCGCCTCGCTCACAACCGGCGGCACTGGTTATGCTCAGGGCCCGCAAAACTCGGCAGGTGTAAGGGGACCCAGGTTCGGTCATTATGAAATGTTTGTTCATATCATGCACACTTGTCTTGCGGATGAGTAACTTTTAGTAGCTTGCTCGCTGCTGAGCAGCCAGGGGCGAATATGTATACCTCTAATTTCAAACTTTTCATTTATACATTGATGTTTTGGCGCATAAGAATACAGCTTCTTTTTATTACTATTTCTGATCGATTCTATAAATATTGTGCAAATAATGTTTGCGATTATTAACAAAAACACAATAGGTGAAAACACAAACATTTGTGTTCATTTTCGATTTTGGATGAATAATAGGTAATTGAGACTGCCGTATATGAAGGCCTACGCTGAAACTAAAAATCGCATTTTATACTTAATGACATTTGACACAAAGAAGGACGGTTCAAATTTGCATTACTGTAATTCACGTAGATGAGTCGTTTACCACGAGAAAACAGCGTAGTTTCCATTGAATAGCAAACATAAGGAAGTTCTGAGAGCGATGAAGAGGGAGATTGAGAGGGTGGAACAAGGAATTAAAACGGAGGGAGTAAGCGGGAGATAGAAGAAATAGAGGAAAAGGGAGAGGAAGACCAAGATAGAGAAATACAGAGAAGAGAACAGAAAAAAATCTTTGAAATTAACGCAATAATTAATAACAATAGCAGCATACACATCAGTGATGTACGGAAAGCCTGTGTGTTTTACGTTAAGAAATCTTTAGTACAAATTTCGATTGCGGAAGTTACCTGAATAAAGTTTCTCTCCAGGTTTTCTCTGAACTCAGAAATTTCAGGTATTTCTGTGCTCTATGGACTCCATGCTCGTTTGGACATCATTTCATCCATTTACTGTCAGTAAAAGGAATGTTAAAGGAATGTTTAACTCTTCAAGATAAGAAGGAAGTCGAGCAGAGCTGCGGCTTCTGCTAGTAATGATTAACAACGATGAACCCTAAGGTAATCAACATGAATCAATCAGCTAGTGATATTGCATAGCATTCATTTTTTTTTTGAGCGGCCCAAATTCTGCATAAATACCTAGATTGGTTGTCATCAGTCACTCGGTGAACTGCCTTTTAATCTCCATCAAACGTCTGTGGGGTGTTCTGTTGTATAGAGGTTTGGTGGTTGGGGGGGGTGGGGGGTATAATAACACGCAGCTCATGATGCCATACATAGCTCTACCTACATTGAATATATTGTTTTCTAGGAGGTGCAAGCCTGTCTAGCCGTAATCTTTCTTATTTAACGCTAGAATTGTTGGTATCATACACATTCCTTACAGCCACATTCTCATGAGGGAACACAGTAACTGAAGTATGAGTAAGGGGTAGTATTGTTAGCTTAACAACTTCCAGATCTCGTACAACTGTCAATATTTTGGACGGGCGGACGGACGGATGGACGGATGGATGGACAAATAATAAATATATAAATAAATAAATAAATAAATAAATAAATAAATAAATAAATAAATAAATAAATAAATAAATAAATAAATAAATAAATAAATAAATAAATAAATAAATAAATAAATAAATAAATAAATAAATAAATAAATAAATAAATAAATAAATAAATAAATAAATAAATAAATAAATAAATAAATAAATAAATAAATAAATAAATAAATAAATAAATAAATAAATAAATAAATAAATAAATAAATAAATAAATAAATAAATAAATAAATAAATAAATAAATAAATAAATAAATAAATAAATAAATAAATAAATAAATGAATGAATGAATGAATGAATGAATAAATAAATAAATAAATAAATAAATAAATAAATAAATAAATAAATAAATAAGGCATTTAGGTCCACCATCTTTCAAGAATGCCACACAAAGATTCTAAAAATCGCTCCCCTCCATCTAATATTACCTTATAAATGGAAGCAATTAATTATTTTTTATTATTCGAAATCAGCTCTAACAATTTGGAAAAAAATCATTTGCGTGACATGTTGTCGTGAAGAATAAAATGGATATTTTTTTCGCTCCATTTATATGCCGGCTTTGACATCGAAGGTCATATCGGCGGCTTTTAACTTCTTGGAACAATTGCTCAATGGCAATGGTGCTCAGTCGCTTAACGATGGCGTTGCACTTTAGGCACTCTCATTCATACTTCCAGATTCTAAGGAAGATGGGGAATAATCCTAGTAAAATAAAAGCTTTCACCTCCAGACCGGGAATCGAACCAGGGAGCCCTTGCGCAGTAGGGAGGTGTCCTACCGTCTGAGCTATGGGGCCAGCCAACGAACATTTTGAAGTGCCAAGCCACCGTTCTTTTGTTTCTGGTAATGAATGACAAGCAAAGAGTGTGGAATTTCAAAGTCAGCAATTAGTGATCTGCATTTTAAAAATTTATTGATTAACGCTGTAGCCACCTGTATCCTCTTGGTGCATATAACCAAAATGTTAGTGAAATTATTTTTACGAACGATTAATTATCGATTAATATGAAGCTGACGGATAAGTGAATAAAAATAGATTATAACGGGTAGAGAAAGTCAGTGAATATAATTCATGAAATATTTTAATTGTATTATTTTGCTTTATTTTACTGGTTGAATTCATGACGTGTTGAACATGTATGGTATTTTTTAAAAAGATTCTTCAATATCGCAATCTTGCGTTTACACCAGAGCGTTTTGAAAACGCGAATAGTGTATGGAATTCGAATGAAATGGTAATGGGAAAACACAGTTCCACGTCCTTTTTATTCACACTTTACCTGTTGATATATATTAACTTTTTGTTTGTACAGCTTCCAGAAAACCAAAGAAAGATTGCAATCTAAATAATTAAAACGACATATACATAAAATACGCTTCCCTAAGTAATTTTTTCAGCCTACGAACCACCGTTCGACTGTGAAAACAAGGAATTCAAAGGACGATAGTACATCGGCAAAATAGAGGAAACGGCACAAAGAAAGCGAGAGCAAAACAATGTACTCTTTCCGAAAAGCAGAGGCGCTGTTAGGGTAGTCCGTCATTTGTTTTTGTTCATTCCAATCACACATGTGCATAACGTAGTATCACAGTGAGGCGCAACCGTAGTTCATATTTCCCAAAACCTGGCCTGAGCTCTAAATAGATTAGATTGCTTACCTGTAGTATGTCTAATGGATTGACAGTGGCGCACATGTTGCTAATGGTGGATTCCGTTAAACTATTATCCGCCACTGCTTTGAGGAAAATACTTAAATTTTTATTTGTCTAACTTCGATTTCATTTTTTTTTTTAATATATATAAATTTGCCTTTGTTATCGATCAGCGCTGCAGCGCTATACAGATAAGTGAGAATTACAGGGAAATAAACTGAATACAAAAACACAAAAAACTTACTAAATAAGAACGTGATTCGATTTAAATTGAAATAGAGTATGCATTTATAAATTGCAGACCTTCCTTGGTGCTATTGTATCACTTACAGCCGTCTCCCTCGAGCTTTCTTTCATAGCGTTAGGGGTTTTATTTATTTAATAGAACATAAATTATGGCAATTCTCAGCTTACAAGGCAAATACTAATGAAAATGGATTTCTCTGCCAATATAAGGTTGCTGATTAGGTAAAAATAGTAATTGTGCTTTTGCGTTCTTTGGCTCCTGTACTCTATGGGAAATAGCTGACGCTGTTTCTTCGGCGACAGGCGGTATGTTTCGCTTTAAGATTTATGGCAACACTACTTTCTTAGACTTTAATGACACATTGGGTTCCTTTCGGGAACAGTTAGGGCGTTCAAACCCAATTCACAAAGGAGATTATACGTGATAAAAACACACGTTAATGCTTGTATTCATTTGAGTTCGAAGGTTTCTGATAATACTAGCAAAACTAGCACTTTTATTATGATCTTATTTCGCCTTTAACTTTGAGTACAACCGTTGCTTGTACAGGCCACATGCTCGTCTTACACCAAAAGAGCGCTAAATGACGGAACATCCGAAGATAAGTCTGCAGGGCGGTCAAACAAAACTGTGCTTAAGCCTAAACGTTATTGCAGGGGAGGCGAAAAGGGAATTCCAGTGGCATTTGGGCTTCCAGTGCCTCTTCCTACCTGTATGTTCCTACTGTCATTAACTCAGGAGAATGTATTTGTCCTTGAACGTGCAATCGTGATGAGTGGGGAACTTCATGGTACGATATAAACAGAGAAACTCCAGCAGTTCAAAATTACTTTCTTTCTACAAGGGCAGTTGAACTGTAAGCAGTGCCAATGTTGCTGCAAGTGATTTCTTGAGTCTCCAATAAGCATAATTGATTAGCGATATTATTCAAAGTTTGATCATAATTGCTTTGTTTTATGCAGCAGTATAATGTATTAGTGATGCTCTTTAGCGTAATATTTATTGTACTGGGAAAGAAAGGACAAACTGCTTTTGAAGCAGGCTGTAAACAGCGCGAGAGGGGAAGAAAAAACAACAACAGAGGACTATCCCAGGTTCACTTGTGCAACTACAAGGTCACAACTAAACTTCTGTCAAATACGGTATTGTCATACGTGCTGTTTGATTAGTCGGCGAAGGAAGGCATTCTTGTTATATCGCTTTAGCTGTTCAGTCCTCGGCACTGTCATATGGCACTGAGATGAGAAAAAATCTAAGTTACTCCCTCGTCTACCAACTCTAGTACACAATAATATGGACTAAACTTACTACAGATATATACAAATCTCATAAAATACACAACTTATATCCACTAACATATTGTTTTCGAATTAATCATTTCCGAACTATTAATGCTCTCGTTGGTTCGACTTTTGTTCCAGTGGTTTAAGTGCAACACTTTGAAGTGTTAGCAGTCTTGTCTTTGTTTCTCATGAGGTCATGCAATGGTAAATAATGTCATGACCGGAGCATTTATCGCCTTGCTTTTTATGAGTATACTGAAATCTCTGGTGTAAATATAACAAAACCATATCTGGGAAATATTCATGATTGGTTAATAAATATTGAATAGAAAAAGAAACAAGTTTGTTCATGAATAATGTGTAGAATTGGTATGAAAATAAGTTATAATACAGAAAATTCTGTGATTCTTACATATTAGATTCTGTTGTGATAGGTAATTTGGCAATTTAAGGGTGTTTGGGAAATAAAATATCTGACATAGGATTGTATATGGCATTTTACACATATTCCAGAGGACCGATAGCCGGAAAAGATTTGAAAATAAATTAAACGCAGAGTAGGTACCATTTTTACTTTCTCTACTGGTAAGATAAGTAGAGGAAGTATCGTATTCTACTCAAAAATTGGATGTCGAGATTTCACCGGAAATATATGTTTTGAGGCCCCCTGAATCCAAAAAACGCATTTTTAGAAAACAGTCCGCGCGCCCGTGTGTGTGTGTGTGTATGTGTGTGTGTCAGTCTGTGGACAGCATCTGTGGTAGCGCGTGTGCGGCCTGGGGCCTTTGGTTGCATGGGCGCACATCAGTCGGTGAGCCGTGCGACGTCTAAAACATTTTTATACGTGCATGTTTGCGATGCTTCGGCTCACCTTTGTCAATATTGGCAATTTCGTAATTTTTGTGATTTCTGATGCGCGCCCATGCTGCGGAGGCTTTCTTTGTTATTCCTCAGGGATGGAAGGGATCTGGGTTTCTAGGTGAAGGGTTTGGTTAGTGGTTAGAATAGGAGCAGAGAGGATTTTCCGGAGGGAGAGGTTTTGGAGGGTTTGTTTTTGTTTTAGGGCAGTTTTTGAGGCGTTTGCCCAGGCCACACACGCATATAGAACCACTGATAGGATAAAAGCTTTATATAGGATGAGTTTGGACTTCAGTTGCAGCTGGTTGCTGCGAAAGATGGGGGCACATAACTGTAGCCGCTGCCTTTGTTGGCGCTATTTTTTAATTGGGTGGACCAACACATTGTGTGATCCAAGGTAACACCTAAGTATTTAATCTACTGACGGCAGTGCAATATTTGACCACCGACCGTTAGCTCCACTGCCAAAGTGTGATGCCACTTAGACAAATGGATCAGTTGGCATTTGTTGGGATTAATTTTGATTTTCCAATCATGCTGCCACGAAAGGAAGTTGTTCGCATAACGTTGCATTTCTGCAAGGCCGAAACGTGGATTTCTGTGGTGGTTGTATATTGCAGTGTCGTCAGTATACATGGCGACCTTGCGTTCACTGAGAAGTAATTGGTGAATAGTATGTACAGAAATGGAGACATGATTGCCCCTTGTGGGACGCCAGCCCACATCACTCGCTCCCGAGAGGAGGAGCGGCCCACTTGGATGTAGAACTGCCAATTTTCTAGAACATTGTGCCGCAAGTATAGATAATTTTGAAGAGCCGGGAAATTATGGTGCACTTTATAAATAAGGCCATTGTGCCAGCACCGATCAAATGCGGCTTCTACGTCCACAAATAGCGCCACCGTTGAAGCCCCATAGTTAAATTGCTGTGTTACGTCATCTGTTAGTCTGAGAAGCTGTAACTCTGTAGAATGTCCTTTTCTAAAGCCAAACTGTGAATTTGAGAGTTCATGTGTTTCCGAAACATGTTTTTGAAGTCGAGAAAGTATAAGGTTTTCGAGCAATTTACCAATAGTAGATAAGAGAGTAATGGGGCGGTAGTTTTGCGGTTGTCTGGTGCTTTTCCCTTGCTTTGGGAGCATAATTACCTTGGCTCGTTTCCAAGTAGAGGGGAAATAGCCTTGCTGCAAACAGGCGTTAAATATTTTTATCACTTGCACCAGGGCTTTTCTCGGGAGATGCTTAAGTTCCTCATTAGTCACTTTGTCCGGACCGGCACCTATCCCATTAGGTAATTTCCTAATGAGCTTGTAAACTTCCTGCGGTGTTATTAGGGATAGCTGTTGCTCTTGCTTCTGCGCCACCCAAGTTTGTACCCATGTCTGGACCTCCCGTTCTAAATCACGGTTGGTGACTGGGTTTTCGCTGAATCTATCTTCAAGACAGTCAGCGAAGACCTTGGCTGTCTCCTCTGCGGAGAAGTGCAGTCCGCCATGAGTGTGCAGCGCCTCAGTTGCGGAGTTGATACTCGTGGAGACTTTAAATGCCTTTAATAATTTTCACAGGGAAGGGTCCGAAAGTGTGGTACTCAGCATTTTGTTTTCCCACTGTTGAATTTTGTCTAATTTGCTGTCGAATGCTGTTGCGTAGCCACTTTGCTAGCACTTTGTATTCAGGCTGACGGGTGTACCGCCACAGTCGTGTCAAGCGTCGTCTCCGCGCAATCAGTTGCTCTACCCCGGGGTATGTGCAGAACCCGGGTGGTCTTGTGGTGTATGTGGTAGCGCTTCTCTTGGCCGTGTGTAGCGAGGCAGTGAAGTTTTTAATGGCGACATCTATGTCTGCCTCGCTATAGTATGACAGGCTGGGTTGCGCCATCCTATGCATTTCCATGGTGAACTTACTCCAGTCAGTCTCAGCCCTCCTTCGAGGGCCAGAAACACCGGCTGTAATGCCACTCTGTATGTCGAAATGCATAGGAAGATGGTCGGCGTCCAGGCTGTGATACACTATAAAATTATTTAAAGGTGTCGCACTTTTTGTCAGTACGAAGTGCAAAATTTCGGGGTCAAAGTGCCTGATCTGTGCCAAAATGTGGGTTCTGGGGAAAGAGGTACCTCAATGTCGTCATTATCCGTCCGGCCGCGTTTGCTTGGCGAGAAAACCACCTGTGGTGCCGGGCATTGAAATCTCCTGCAATTATAACGTGGTCCTCTAAAGCGAGGATCTGTTCGAGGTCGCGTATGAAATCTGGGAAGTTGGGGGGCCGATAAAGTGCTACCAACATCACCGTTTGATTGTTCACACGAGTTTTAAGGGCCGTGCACTCTAACGCTGCCCAGTGCAGGCAGCGTGACAGAAGCATGAGCAATAGTGTTTCTGACAAATATAGCAATCCCTCCCCCCTGTCTGCCAATTCTATCGTTCCGAAAGATTTGATACCCCTGGAGCTTAAAAGTGTGCTCTCGTTGTAATTTTGTTTCGCAAATGTGACACCAATTTTGTTACGCCGCAGGTAATTTTCAAGTCATGCCATCTGCATTCCACAGGAATGCGCAAGTTAAAGTTATACCTCCCCTTACAGTTGCCATTTCATCGAAGAAGGTGATCACCAAACATATGATGACTTCCAACTTCTCCATGGTGCTGTTGGCGATGATAGGCTGCAACTTTGTCAGAAGCGCCGGGAGGTTTAAGTTTAAACGAACTAAACATTTCTCTTAAACCTCCCAGGTCGCTGGTGGATGCCTGTGAGGGCTGGGGTTGCGGAGCGGGACCACTTTGGGGTGGCACGGGTGCCTTTTGCCCTTCGGTGGCTCCTGCAAAGGAGATGCCGTTTTTGACCAGGGCCGGATAGAGTCGTGACCCCGGTTGAGCACCAGGAGAGTTCCTGTCTGCTGCTGCCAGTTGACGGCGGTGACGTTCCATTCGAAATGTCTCACACTCCCTAAAGCTGGCAGGATGCGCTTCCCCACAGTTTGCACAATGGGGTATAACGTCTTTTCTTGCCGTTCTTCGGCAGTCAGCTAGGCGATGGAGGTCACCACAAAAGACACACCGGGAGGTAATATTGCACATTCTGAAAGTGTGCCCTAATTGTTGACAGTTAAAGCACTGTGTGCTGTTTTGGTTACTTTTGAAGACCTCAACGGTGACCATCATATGGCACACCTCTCTTTCCTGCAAAAGCTTCTGATTTTCAGTGGTTGTATTAAGGCTTACCTGATAGTTTGGAAGAGGCCTGTCGCGGGACACCATCTGTCGCACCTGAAAGCCGATGTAGCCCTTCTACTCCAGATCCTCCTTGACGTATTCCACCTACAGGTCTGCAGGCAGACGCTTGATGACATATCGGAGAGGCTGGGCACTTCTGTGCGTGAAGCTGCAATTCTCCACACCGGCTTCCGTCATGAGCTGCATACCTGGATTGGCGTCCTACTTCCGTTGGAGGAAGAGCTTCAGACAGTCCCTCGTCGTTTGCAATTTATAAGTTCCGCTGGGCAGGGAGTTTCTCAGTACTTGGAGGACCTTAACTGCTTGTCAGACATCCGGGACAATGATCCTGGGCGGCTTTTGGTTGTCAATGTTTTGTGCTGTGGATGTCGTCGCTGTTGTTGAGGTGGTTGGGATTGATGGAGTTGGGTTTGATGTGTGTGGGAGGGGAGTGGAGCGGGTTTTTGCTGGTGTCTTCTGTTGTTGCTGTGTAAACTTGGGTTTTTGCAGCTTTGGGAAGGGGTTTTTATGGGAAGTGGTTGGCAATGTCAGGTCCTCCGTCACTTCGCGTTCTACTGATTCCAAAGGAGCGAAGGAGTTTCTGAAAGTGAGGGGGTGTGGTGGCGTGGACTGCCTCGGGAGCCCCTTGTTGTTGAACTGTTGGCCGGGACGTTCGCTATCAGAATCGCTTTCCCGGCCGGTGTCCCGGATTCTTTTCCTTCTTGAATTGGCAGTCTTCCACCCCTCACTCACTCTCACTAGCTCTCTCTTCTTTATGGCGTAATCCTTATAGCAGAACGTGAGGTCCTGAGTGATCTTGTAAAACTGGTTGGAGTCCGCGTCCATGTTGGCAAGGATGTTGGAGTAGAACGTGATTCCATTTTGTATGTTATCCACCTCCTTCCTAAGTTTCTCGAGGGCTCGTGGCTTCTTCTCTTTCTCCATGTCCTTGCCGTAGTCCGTGTTCATTGGTTGCTCTCCTGGGCCGGTGGCCAGTGGGGCTACGGCAGACGGTACTAAGAGCGCTGCGGCCGGGGTGGCCGAGTCTATAAGTACGATCGCATGTGCGCCACCAGAGCACTACTACCCAGGAACGAGGCCGAGGACATATGTCAGGAGGTCCGAAGCCTCCACAAACGCCTGGAAAAAATTTAGGAAGCTCTGCAACAACTGACCTCCGCCGTGACCACCATCGTTAACGCCACCGCCACTGCACAGAACCAACTCCAGGACGCCATAACCACTGAGCGTGAACTTCACAACACCACAGTAAAGGGACTGACATCACTACAGACAGACGTACGGAAACTCAGCCCCAAGATTAACTCTCTCCGCCGGTCACACGACAAAAGTCTTACACCCATTGAACGCCAATTGCTACACCACACCACAGGATTCAACGCCGCAGCCAAACTTCTGGAGCAACTTCGCAACGTGAGCATAGAACTTAACAACACGGACACACTCGAATTCATCCAACGAAAGCTCTACAGTATAGAGAACAGAACATCAACCACCACTCACGAAGCTAGCACGCAGACCTCAGCACCTACACCTCCAGCAGAACCCAACAGAGGGCAGCACAATCTTCACCCATCTCCAAAAGCACACCATCGCCAGAAGCAACAACAGGTACCACAGCAGCAGCCACAAACCTCTGAACCGCAGCAACACTTACCACCGCTGTATCACCAATACCTCAAACATGGCTTCTGCCACCATGGTAACTTACCATATGAGGATAAGTGCAGAACTATGCCGTGCAACGCCGTCACTGGAAAGAGTGCCGCAGACTACTTATTCCCAACTTCATGACAAGTTTCACCACCGTCGACGCAGTTCCTCAGAACCTTCTCCGCAGCCCACGCCGTAAGCACGAAAGTGCGCAGCTAACTTACTAAGAAAAACCTTTAACTTCCCTCCAGAGGTCCCTTATATTTCCCACATATATACTCTCCTTCTACTTCCCATGTGTCATTGTCAGGGCCTTGTGTCATGGTCATGACCTGGACAACTTCCTTCACCCGCTCCCGCCTTCTGGGCGGCAGCTCTTAAACTACCTTTAATAGCGGAGGTGCTTCAGCGGGACTCCTTACCTTTCTCCTGTACTCCATACCCAAAGCCACTCAAATGCTTGTTCCCTTCCCCTCTCCCTCTCCCGGCGAAATAAGCCAAATCTTTCATTTCTCCAATTCTAAACTCTGTCTCCCCTTTTCAATAAAAATAAATATAAAAAAGAAAGAAAAAGAAAAGAAAAAAACCACTCTCAGTTATTTCACTGGTGGCAACCGACGCGGCAACATGTGGTGCGGCGGACGCCATTTTCAGTCACTGGTGCGCGGGGGTACGCCAAGCGTGCCCCGCGCGATCTTAACCTCTAAGCTTACACTTAAAAACGTGTCACTGTCACAGAACATAAGCACTAATCACTAGGGGAAAAAGATTATTTACACGGGGCTAACGAAAGACTATTTACAAAAACCTTAACATAACACTGTAGACACTGTACACTTCACACACACACTATGTACAACACTGTTTATAACATCTGTGCATAAGCACAGTTGCGCTCGGAACTACGTTTTGTTATACTCCCGGGTTAAGACGGGCAAAGTGTAGAGACACTGTTTATAACACCTGTGCATAAGAACAGTTGCGCTCGGAACTACACTTTGTTATGCACCCGGGTTAACACGGGCAAAGTGTAGAACCGCGTTACGGCGCTGGTCGCGGAGATTTCCCGGTTACCGGCTGACTTTGTGCTCGGAGCTGCACTTCACATAAACCTTTACGCGCTCTGTCTTGTCTGAACCAAATGATCTGCGCTTGATATCATCTGAGCCTGGCTGTGTCTCACCGAATTTTCCACATTCATGTAATACGACTTCCTTAAATGAGATTCTTCCCTTAGCCAGTAGCTGCACGGCTCGCAGCTGACAGGTATATGCGAGTTAGTTCCAGATAGGATAGGAGCACACCTTTACAAGTTTTTTTTTTTTTTTTTTTTTTTTGGGGGGGGGGGAGACCTCGTAGTTAATACCTCAGTCCGTTTCTTTGTGTGAGAGTAGATCGAAGAGCAGTAGCAGTCCATACGATAGACAGGTTTTGGTGTTAGAAATAAGCAGCTTTGGAGATTCTGACGTTAACGTAATGAGCGCAACATTAGTAAAAGAATTATCGCTGTACTAACGTATAGAAACACTTATAAATAGGTGATGTGAGCGAATGAGTAAATTCAATAAATTAACTGGATGAGAAGCCTAGGAATAGCACTGCTTTTTAGCAAAAGGCGGCAGCTCATTATTTTGTATTGCGTAGTATTTCATATTCATTATAGCGGTAGTAGTAAAAATACTTTGATTTATTCATTAAACCAGTTTAAAACTAAACAATTCCTAAATATTTTTTTCGATATGCAGTTGTTTACCATACAACCTGTTTAATAAGAACAGGCAATTCCAACGCACCCTATTCACCCCGATCTATCATATTTAAGGGAAAAATGAAAGGCATGTCACAAAAATTTCCGTGACGGCGATACGGCCAAAGGGCATTACTGTAAAACCCGAATATCATCACCCTAATCAGCAAGCCCAAAACAATTCAGGAAACAATTTTCATTGCACTCCAGTCTAGAGATTCAGTAATTTTCCTTGTCATGAGATCTCGGGCGCATTCATTAAGCACTTTCATGTGGTGTACGACTTGATGTTTATTACAAGGACACTGCCACAGGGAAAGTATTTATCGGCAGGCATAGAAACCGATGATAGACGTCTTCGGGGTAGCACAACTTTGAGAGGATAGATTTAAGTAAAAAAAATGTAGCAGCAGCTTTGAGAAAATTAAGAAACAGGCATAGATTGTACATATTTTCCAAATAGCACAAAAAGCCTTGGGTATAATGCTCCTTAAATGCATTAATACCATAGCTAATACAAATTCTTCGTCCATGATCAATCGTGATTCTTCGTCTTGTCTAGCTCGATTATTGTTTCTTTCAGGTAGGTAAGTTTTCAAAGTGAACTAAAGACATGGCATTATTTCACTTCTGCAGCACTACAACAGCGATTGAATGCTAGTAATAACTCTTTACTGCCACTGCTTGCTTTACTTGTTCATGAGAAGCAGATTAGGGCAGCGGAAAGAACGGAGAAGCCAGGAACACATGTTGCCCGGGTTAATCCGGGTAGAAGTCAAATCGCCACGGTACCTATGCATTTAGTACGGATTTACCCATGAGCTACAGGCGTTTTTATCATGTATAGGTAATTCAAGGCGGTTGTTGGATTCTCTTTACTGCTATTGGCGCGGGCCGGTATTGCTCCCGGCACGGTCACCTGTCCAAGCGGTGACCAACCCCGATGGAACTTCAAAACAGTCGCGGTGCTTTTGGATTTGGAAAAGGCCTTTGCAACCACATGGCACCAGGGTTGATTCATGATTCGAGCGTTGGAGTTCGAACAGCGCGTACATGTTTGCTTCTCACTGGTGGAAAGACGGAATTTTCAGCCATCTCTAAGGAGCAGGGGATCCCGTAACAAGGTGGAGTGCACATGCCGGTGGACAGCACAAGCTTCAAGCTTCGGGCTAATACATCTTTATTAGCCAAGACAACCTGGTAAAGCTCTAAAAGAAGTTTGAAAAGCAAACTTTAGAGCTCACCCAAGGCTAGCTTTCCTGGAGTGGCAACAACAGCTGGCTCCTGATTGGTGTTTGTATTGGAGTTCCTGATTGGTGCTTGCATCAAGCATCGGGATTGGTCTCCTAGTACTACATGCTAAGGAGACTTTTGTGTTTCTTAGTACCTGCACATGAGAAAAATTCGACTACTAATCGTCGTTAAATAAGCAGTAGCGCTTCAGTCAACAAGGCCAAAGCCAACACCTTCGGGTGGACATAGGCGCATCCTTTGGGTGTTCGGTCCTCTGTTAGCGACGCTTCTTAGCAGCCGCTGCTGGAGGTAAGTGGTTAGCCCGATACTATTGTACGCGCGCTGCACCTTCGGGTATTGAGCAATGCCTAGTACCAAACCTTTACCCGTACCCAATCCGACTGTTAAAACAAACAAACCCAGACCTGATATACAGGACTCAGCAATGCCCAGCACATCTAGTGCAACTAATAACTTCCCCGAGAGCTCACCTCAGGAGACAGTCAACCGGCGACGCCGAAAGCCCATACAAGGCGGAAATGGCAACGCCAAACGTTTGGCCTTAGCCGAATATACGTCTAACCAAGACGCTAAACGCAGATCAAATTCACGTTTAGGCCAAAGCTCAGAGGCAGACTCTGACTTCTCCCGCGAAGAATCAGACGCGGAATCCAATACCGACGAGACCGTGGTCCCGTCTGACCCGTCCAGGATGGACGAAGACGAGGTAAGCTCCTCTGAAATCTCTACTGAGGTGGACGAGGCAGAATTTCGGGAAGTGGTCAACCCCCGGAAGAAGCGCCGACAGAACCCACCAACTGTCTCGACTGATGGACCAACACAACAAAAACTAGCCAAGCAGCATATTCCGCCTATCATTGAGGACGACTTTAGGGGAATAGTAGGATTCTCAAAAGAAGTTATGCCAACACTTTCGGGGTCGTGCTCGGTGACGAGGTGGAAGAACCGCTACGTCTTTCAAGCTAAACATGTGGGGGACTATAAGACCCTCCTATCTGTCCTTGAGCGGAGAATTCTCCCTCATTTTACGTTTGGTCTTGACAAAACTCGAGACATTCGTCGCATCATCAGAGGTCTTCCAGTAGATATGCCCGTGGGCGATATCGAGGAAGAACTAACCCGTAAAGGCATCATCCCTCGGCTGGTGAGGCAACTTACTAAACCGGGTGAAATTGGGGAAGCCGAGAGGTCAATTCCCCTTTTCCTGGTTGTGGTGGAGAGGGCGTGTGATCCGGAGATGAAAATCGACGGAGTCATCTCTCTCTGCTACCTCAGGGTGAAGGTGGAGGCGGTGAGGAGCTCTTTTGGGCCCCCACAGTGCTACCGGTGTCTTGGCTTTAATCATTCGAGCCATTTCTGTCGCAGAAGCCTGCGATGTCTTCGTTGTGGTGATGCGCATCACAAAGAATCCTGTCCTAGAGTAATAACGGACGAGCCCACCTGTGCAAACTGCAAGGGCAAACATGTGGCCTGTTACGGAGGATGTCCTACGAGGAAGAGAGTGATCGCCTCCAGGAGACCACAGGTACCCCAAGGTTCAACTCCCGTCAGAGGAGACCAAGGGAGACCTTCCACCTCAAATCCTCAGAGACGCCAGGCACCTCAACCTCAACCAGCCAACACCCCTAAGGTGTCACACACTCAAACCACCCAACGCACCTCGGGTAGTCCACGGAGGTCTCGAGATCTACACCAACAACCATCACACAACACACATCAGCCCCAAAATAAATCTCCTATGCAAGCAAACCCAAGACCGCAGAGGGAGAGAAAACCCCGGGAGCCTAAACGTGCACCCAGAGTGGCCGAGGTGAGTGATGTTTCCACCACTCGACGTCCTCAGGAGGAGCCTAGAGCTGAGGAGACTCCAGCACCTCTTCCTTCCACACGCAACACCCCCTCAACCCCTGCCTTTGAGCTCGCTGACTTGCTCAAGTGGGTGCAACTAGTGTTGCAGACCCAGCAAAGGATATGTGACCTCATTGTCAGAATCTGTTCTGCGAGCGACTCAACAGCCAAGACGCTCATTGCAATGGAGGGGCTTGCCCTCCTGACCTCTCTACTCCAGTGCGCCCTTCGGTTCGCGTTCTGGAACGCGTGTGGATTGGCCGGCCAGGCGGGAGAGTTATCCCACTTTGCCCGGACTTATGCCCTAGACGCCATTTTAGTTAGCGAAACACACCTCCGCCCAAATGATCGCTTCCGTTTACCGGGCTACGTTTGCCACAGAACTGACCGTCAAGGTCGTCCTGGAGGCGGAATGCGGTGTTGGTAAGGCAGAACGTAGTTCATCGTCCAAACCAGCTCCCACCCCTTCAAACCCTGGAGGCCACGGCTATCACTCTGAACCTTGACGGTACGGAGATTCTGATAGTCTCAATATACCATCCTCCCAGAAGGCAGTTTGTCCCAAATGACTACCTCTCCATCCTAGCCCTTTATCCCAACGTCATCCTGGCTGGTGACTTCAATGCCAAACACCAACGCTGGCACTGCGGTCGAAGGGCGGACGCCCGAGGCAATTCCATCATCCGCCTCATCGACGTGGACCCCGAACTGAGGGTGGAGGGCCCGTGGCAACCCACAAATCATCCGCATGGTCTAGGACTACCTTCTGTCATAGACTTTGCGATCATCAAGCATTTCCCATTTCATCTCACACTGACATCAATAAACGCACTCCAGTCAGACCACAACCCAGTGCTGACAGAAATCAACACCCGGATTGCCAGTCATGACAGCTCGACATATACTCGAGAAACGGACTGGGAAGGAGTTCGTAATTGCCTTTGCACCTCCATCCCACCTAACCCCAGAATCAACGACATCCCAACTCTCGAGGCGGCAGTTTCTTCTTTCACATCCATCGTGACAAGAACTGCCCATAACCTCACAATCCGTGCTCCAGCACCCTTACACCCAGACGTCCTCCCACTTGACATAATCCTACTTATCCGACGGTCCTGGGCGGCACGGAGACTACCAAGGGCATCGCACGCCCCACAACAGAGCCCTATTACGGCGATTGCGCCGACTGGTTGGAGCCCGATTGCGTGAGCACTGAGTGCAAGCGTGGGAGGACAAGATGGCCAGCCTGGGCACTGAAAGTGCGGACGTGCGGAAGATAGCCAAAGGTCCTCGAAACCGTCGCGGCCAATACAACTCACCAATTCAGGGCACCCGACGTCTGGCATATGAACCTGAAGCCAAAGACAACGTGTTCGCCCACTATCTAGAGCGTGCCATGTGTCCAAGAGACGACCCCCAGGACTACAGATTCTCAGAACGTATCCGCCGAGAGGTATGTCGATTTCTTCGACGCCCCCCAGTGGATGCGGAACGACTGCCGGTGATACGCCCCAGCGAAACCCATGGCGCATTACAACGCCTCAAAATCAAAAAGGCGGCGGGACCTGATGGACTAACTCCCCTCATGCTTCGTCACCTTCCCTTCAACGCCGTGCTCTTCCTAACTAGGGTATTCAACATGTGCCTTGCCCTGGGTCACTTCCCACGCGAGTGGAGAGAGGCTCGGGTGATCTGCATTTTGAAACCTGGGAAAAACCCGGTGCATCACTCCAACTACAGATCCATAAGCCTATTGTCCATCCTCTCAAAAGTTCTCGAGAGGATGATCCTAAACCGATTATCCCCTTTACTGGGAAACATACAATCTATCCCTCAACACCAGTTCGGCTTTCGTCCTGGGCACTCTACGCCTCGGCAACTACTGCGGTTAGTGGAGGCTGCTGCCCTGGGTTTCCAGGAACGCGCCTTCACTGCTCCGTTGTCCCTGGATGTAGAGAAGGCCCTCTCAACCACCTGGCACACAGGGCTCCTTCACAAGCTGATCCACCTGGGGCTACCCACACAACTTATACACATCCTACACAATTTCCTCCGACACCGGACCCTCATAGTCACAGTTGCGGGGCGAACCTCCACACTTAGGCCAATAAGAGGCGGAGTCCCCGAGGGCTCTATTCTGTCCCCTACTCTCTTTAGTGTCTTTATGGCAGACTTCCCAACAGAACCACAGGTCAGTATAGCTCAATACGCAGACGACGTATTACTATACTGCACAAACAAACATCCTCTGAGCCTTCAACCATATACAAAGACACCTCCGACTCGTCCATGACTGGTGTCGGCGATGGCGAATGTCTGTTAATCCAGACAAGAGCCATGCCATCCTCTTCACGAGACGTCCCACACCTGCAGACTGCCCCACTTTCCAACTTCGGGGTCAAAGGATCCAGTGGAGAGACTCCATCACCTATCTGGGAGTCAAACTGAATAGGAGTCTAACATTCCGAGGACATATTAGAGACCTATTGGCGCGGACGCAGGGGGCTATTGCCTCACTGTACCCCATGCTGAGGTCTGAGATGCCAGTCCTCCTGAAATTACACCTATTCCGAGCTCTGATTATCCCCCTCATGCTTTACGCCTGTGAAGTGTGGGGCATGGCAGCGGGTAGTTGCCTCCTGTGGCTCCAGAGGGCGCAGAATAGAGGACTTCGGTCCATCTTCTCTGTCCCCTTATCCTTCCCCGTGAGACTACTTCACGAAGCCTCATCTCTTCCATATGTGGAGGATGAAATTAGGCGTTGGGCTGCAAAGTTCTACGCCAAGTTACAAGCTACATGAAAGCTCCCTGGTTAGATCTCTAGGGGACTATGACCCCACAACACGCCGCTTCAGGTCGTATAGGGTTCCCCGTATGGGTTGCAGGTATATGCCATAACAAAGTAGTTTACCCATCAGCAGCAAAAGCTAAACTACAAAAATAATCCCAACAAAGAGCTATTCGGCTCAAAATTCAAACCACCGTTAAAATTCAAAATTTAAAAAGATCTAAAAGATCTTAAAACTTTATTAAAAATTTGTATATCCACAGAATACAGGCATTGTTGACTTCTGCGAGTCACCAGTAAAGGGGCAAATAGCCTCCTTAATAAATAAGCCTTAACCAAAATTTAACGTCACCCGTAACCACTCAATATCTTAAAAATGTATCTGCGGTTAAACCCTATTAAGGGTAGGTACGCAGCAAAATACCATCGGGCTGAACCTCAGCCTGCCAGTAAGTCGTGTCGAGTTGAGTCGAGTGGCACCAGGGTTTATTGTATAAACTCAGAGAGGCAGAAATACCCCCCCCCCCCTACCTCACCCTGATTGGTAGCTTCCTACGGGATCGCACTTTTCGGGTGCGGGTGGAGGGGAAGTTATCGCAGTCAGACCCATAGCGGCTGGAGTACCGGAAGGTAGCGTGCTGTCGCCGTTACTCTGTGCTGCCTACATGTCTGACCTACCCGTGGAACCGCATACTGTTACGTGCCAGTACGCAGACGACGTCGTCATACTGGCACAGAACAAAAAAGTTCGATATTGCTTCCCTCCACTACAGAGACAGCTCGACGCCATTGACAGGTGGAGTGAACAGTGGGGAATGGCCATTAGCCCACAGAAGAGTCAAGCTCTTCTACTGGGCAAAGTTCGAAACTGGCGACCGGGTGTATCTCTGGCACTACGGCGGAGAAGAATCCCTTGGGTTAACTCCGCCAAATACCTAGGAGTGCTACTTGACCGCGGTCTAACCTTCACTCCACATGTCAGGACAAAGGTCGGTCTCGGACACGGCGCCCTGAGACAGCTATATCCCATATTCTGTTCAACCATGCCTACTCACCTAAAACTACGTTTGTACCGCCCCTAATACTGTACGGATGCGAGGTCTGGGGAACGGTGGTTCGTCCCACCATCCGCAGGCTGCAGGCCGTGTAGAACAGGGCGCTTAAGATGATCTACGATACCGACCGTATGTTTCCATCACACATCCTCCACACTTATTCCGGTATCCCATATATTGAGGACGTTGTGCGGGACAAGACCCGCACAATGTATGCCAAACTGACACCTCACCCTAACCAGTTGGTCAACACGCTGGGACAATATGACCATCGTCTACCTAGACGGCGGCAGCGCTACCGTTTGCCCAAGGACGCCCTTGGCTGGTAACTACCGCTTTCCCTTCAAATACCTAAACCGCCATATGTACTCCACAATTGGCACTACCGCATCCTTCACCTAATCCTCTCGGTTTACTGTCCACTGGCACTGTATTGCTCGACGGTCCCACAAGCGGCCGGCGAAGTAAGCAATGGGGCAATGGTCACTCGTATGGTCAAACACCCAAGTTCGGACACATCCCGCCGCCAGTGACAATATAGAAAACCAGTCTGCACCATCAACCGACATTTACACCAAAGCTTGTAAAATTAGACTACACCTGTAAACCACACGGGTAAATCCGTACTAAACGGATAGGTACCGACCACTTTACCATCCGCCTGGGTTAACCCAGGCGACTCGAACTTACTCCTGGACTCCTGGAACCCCGATGTCACTTAACTTAGCCGGCCGCTTGCGTGACTGTTAAGGGAAGTGGTGTCATCAAACGAGGGACAGGAAGGAGTGGGGTATGTGGGATGTGAGATAGAAATCTACTGCCGGTACCGTAAATCATCTTGAGTGCTCTGTTCTGCGCGACCTGCAATCTGCAGATGGTATATGAGACACAATTGCCTTACAGCTTCCTTAGTGCAGCGTGACAATACGATCTTTGCCTCGGGTGAATGTCAAGCCGCGATCGAGCAGGGCTCCGAGATCTCCCAAATGATCTTACTCCACCGTAGCCTCAGAGGCAGCTCCAATTTTCACTCCATCTGCCAATGGCATGGAGCTGTCTCTGTATTGGAGGGAAACAGCAATGGACAGTTTTGTTCTGTGGCATTATGAAGATATCGTGGGCATACAGGCACATACAGGCATACTGGGATCTGTGAGGAAGTCAGATATGTAAACGGTGAAGATGGCTTCCGTTACCTGCGGCAGCGGGTCTTAACTGAGGACACCTTCCCCTCCACCGTCATCCGAAAAGTGCGATTCCGAAGAAAACTAACTGCCTCTTAAGGCCAGGTAGAGGGATGGATATTTACCTCCTTGAGCGCGCAGAATAGGCCTTGATGCCACGTAATTTTCACGTCCGAGAGCGCCGCGACGGTTTTGAAGTTTTCCTGGAAGCCCAACGCAGTCCTGTCGGCCAGCCGCAGTAACTGTAAGGTCTTGGTATGTCCACGACGAAAACCGATCTGATGATTCGGAAGGATATGACTTTTCTCAAAAAGATGCAGGATAGAACAATCATTCTAAAACTTTTGAGATGGTTGGGAACAAGTTGATGGAGTGGTAGCTCGATGGGAAGACCAGGTCCTTGCCGGCCTTCAAAATGCAGACCACCCTCGCCGCCTTTCAACAAGTTCAGTGGACTCCTCGTCCTGGAGCTCTTCCTGGGGCTTGAATTGATACTCTAAATTGTCTGCAAAATCCCTGGCTTTCTCTCGAGGCTCGAAGGTGACTCTCGCTCGGTTTATTTCTCGCCTCCGTTTACATGGGTATTCTATTCCAGCTGCCTGGTTCTTTCGTTTTCTTTGGTTTTTTTCTCCTGCAGAACGTTTAGGCGTCTCAAAGTTTCCTGTCTCCATAAACTACTGTTTTCAGAATACTCTTAAATGTTGTAGTTTACTTTTCCAGTACATATAGCTCATGAATGATTCTTTGCCTATTCCTGCATAGTATTCATAATGATAGGATGGGTTATCTGATTTCCGTGAATGGTCAATTATGGACATTTCTTCTACAGATGAGTTGCGCGTAAGCATCTCCGAAGAGTATGTACAAACCGTGCATAAAGATCTACGTTAGCTTGTGTATATTAAAATTCAACTCAGTACATTAAGCGTTCGTGAGTTGTACAAGGGTACAAACGGACCGTCAAATAAATTGATCGAGGGTAATAGATGCTTCCACAGATATGCAGGAAGCTTTGAACTGCTTTGAAATGTAAAGGAGAAATGCTTCCCATAAATATTAATTATTTTGTACAACTTAATTTTAATAATTAATCTACGATATATCTAAAATAGTACCGTGACTGGATCTTTGTCCTGTGCAACTAAGCATGTTCAATAAATATTCTCGATTCGTACTACACGTCATAAATATATTATATAAATAGTTTGTACGTTGCCAAGCAAAGTACTTGCTTACGTTGTCTACTTAGTTCAGACAGGTTTAATAGTTGTGAGGCTTTCACTTCTCAGTTCAGTTATGCTTTCAACATCCACAAATACATATTTTAACACCTTAATTCCTTTTAACCCATTAGGTCATATAGAATGATGAATGAATGAAATGGAGGAAATGGCACTCGAATGAGCACTGGATCCATAGAGCTTAAAGTTAGCCTACACTCATATTTACAGGATAAGGGAAACCCTCTGAAAGCCTTTATCCGAATACTCACCCTAACCTAGATTCGAACTAGAGACCTCTTGAATGTGAGACAGATACGCTACCCTCATGCCACGGGTGCATTCGTCAGCACTTTTATGGACATTGAGGTCTTCAAATCATTCCACAAAGAAACATATCAAAAGTCTAATTTCTGAGTGCCCCAAAAACCAGCAAGAGGAATTATAAAAATAAAATAAACATTAAATGATTATAAACATGGAAACATAACCAGAATATTAATTAAGGCTTCACGGGTGATCAGCCGTGTGAGGTTTAAAAACATTAAGCTTTCGGCCATGGAGTCTACAATGGCCGAAAGCTTAATGTTTTTAAACCTCACACGGCTGATCACTCGTGAAGCCTTAATTAATAACGCGCGCCGTGAAAGCTTTAAATCTTACATAACCGGAATACGTAAAAGCAGCAGTATATCATGCACACGTATTTTAAAATGTTAGATTGAACTTTAAGTTTAATTTTAGGTTGTTTTTATATTGATAGTGCATAATGAAGACAGTTTTTAAATTGCTAGCTTTTTGTTCGAAAGTTATATTTTACTTTAAACTGCTAGCACATATACCTTCTATTTACACGTAATCCGTACTGCGTTACCTTCAATGTTTTCACGCACCTGGGCACAGAATGTAATACTCAGGCTTCTCCTAGGTCATCGGTCACATTCGCCAAAGACTGCAAGCGTCTGATTCCTGGGTCTAGCGCCTCTAGACTGCACAAATCGAAAGATGGCTAACCTCACAATCGAGAGATTTGATATTAAGATTGTACATTTCATTCACCATATGAAAATATTCGTTATACCAACTGCACTACTTGACCACTCACTTCTAGTTAAAGCAATGAAGGGGCTACTGGCTGCAGTAAAACGGTTACACTAGATGTGTGAGCAAACTCTCTTGAATTTTTGAATGACTGTTGTAGTGTTTTATAAATGTACCTTACCTCAAACCAAATTATACTTAATGCTTTTAATGTGTCCACCAGTTTTCCAAGAACTTTAGCTCAACCATGCTGTACCTAATTGTACAGAAGGGTTTCCTTTAATAAGAAAAAAAAAAATTTCCAAGAACTTTCGAGAATGTTGGTAAACAGCATATGTTTGTCTAGTGCAGGGTTGCCAACATTTAAAAGTAAAATTATCGTACCAGCCACTCGAAATTATAGATTTGGATTCAAAATTATCGTACATCATAAAGCAAATGCTACAACAATAAAAATATCAGTATAATACTTATGAAAATGTAAGAGTAATGATGTTTATTATATCCACTTACAAGATCGATGACCTTAACAAATATTACAACTTTAGCACTTAAGTTTCTCGCACTATTCAACTGAAAGTTCAACTTCTTCAACCGTTGCAGCATTGCACAAATTTGTTGTTGTGATAAACCTTAACATGTTCTTGGTGACTTGCAGTTTTAAGATCTACCACGTTCTTTCATAAGTTGAGTTCATTTACCGTATCTAGTGCCAATCTGTTTCTAATCTGGTTTTTATTAAACCCAGTTTAGAAAAAAAAACTCTTTCACAAGAAGTGCTTCTGTAGGACAAGGAAACCACTGATAATGCCAACTCCGCTAGTTCTTTGAAATCAGAATTTCCACCAAGGGGACATATGTTTAACATTACTCCAGAAACTGTCAGGTTCAGGCAAGTTCTGTATTTCACACGGAATAGCACGTATTCCGAGTTTTCTACATTGATCATCACTTTTCTGAACAGTGCCTTCTTCTTTGAGATTATCAGACAGCTGCGCACACTGGCAATAAGAGGCAGGCTTAGTAGCTATGGGGTGGAGCCAGACAATGAGAACAAAAGTGGTGTTATTTGTAATTAGTTTCACTTCGCTGGAGTGACAAACCAGTGAAAATGATATTTCGCCGATATCGAACTATCATACATTCAAATTATCGTATGCCCCCATAATTATCGTACGAGTTGGCAACCCTGGTCTAGTGTAAATCAGCAACGCACAACTCTATTGATAACCCTATTGCTATCAACTGTAACTAGAACAGTAACTTCTGCAGACTAACAGAAGTTACTTTTCAGCCAATTTATGCATTACTTAGCTGTTTGAGTGTTGCGAGCGGGCGTTAAGGACTCCAGAATTCTTCACTTCTCACCATGCGCATGGAAGTGATCACTTATGATCTCAAAGTCTGATGTTCCCACTCAGCGACCTATTCACTTGAAGTTTCTTCTTGTGCAATTCCGAAGCGATGTTCACATGCCTTTATTCCTCTGTGGAGTGAAACAAAAACCTTTATGGCGGTGAAAAGCATTACGGTTTTAGCGTTTTGGATCTGACGTAATTTATGTCGGCTCTAAAAGATTTTCTCTTTTTCTCCCAAAATGAATTGCCTATAAATGTCATCACCACGAGTTCCAGTAAAAATAAGCAGTGTCTCTTTTATGAGAATGTCGGCAAGAACTTGAAAGCCGCAGCAAACGGAGGGTACTACTTGTAATCGACTAGTACGTCCCATTTTTAAAACTTAGTGAAGACAGTAATTAATTCTTCTTTCACACTAACCGCATGTCAGAAACTTAGAATTATACTGAAGAATTCATTGCCATAGGATTTGAACACAGATCTTCCAGTTTCCGTTCGGTTGCTCTAACCAACTTAGCTAGCGTTGTTTGCTTTAAAACATGCGAGTCATTTGGGGGATTTAATATTGTTGCCATGTTCTGGTTCTACCTTTCCAGTAGCGAAGATATTTTAAAAAATCTGATCTGTTGCACTCACATGACTTTCTCTACTCTTGTACTAACCATTCTTACAAACTCTTATTCCTATATCTTCTTCCTGTTAGTTAAGATAAACATTTGTACAACTTATCTTATTGCTTATTTCCTTGTAGGTGCAAGGGGAATATTAGTATACAGTAGGCTTTGTGCGATAGTCAAATGTTTTAAACCTTTGAGATTCTGTTGTCTTTGCACACTTAACATATAAAAAAATGAACAACGATGATCCATTTCTCGAAGGTTGTAAGTTTTCCGAAAATTACACACATAACAAGGAATATCTCCGAAATGGCTCACCCTACAAGAAAATTTATTTGGACATAAATTGTGTATTTTAGTAAGATCTACATTTTTATAGTATGATTTGGTCTATCTCTAACGGTTTACGAGTTATGCAAAAGTCCTCCAGAGTAAATACGACTACAGGGGCTATAGCCAGAAAATTCAAGATATACATTTCATTTTTCATAAAAATATCTCAAACATATGACATTTTAATCAAAATCGTTAGAGCCATTTTAAAAAAAATGAAAATTTTCCATGTAAAGGATGGGGCTATTTTCTTAAAAATGTTCGTGTCGCATGCTTGAAAGACATTAAACTTTGAAACCGAAATTATAATGTCCATCTATATATTTGATAATAGAAAGAAACAATCAAGAATGGAAGCTTAGGTAGATTTAAATTAGTGATAAGGCTACAGTTGTTGTTTGTACGAAGCCATAGTGATTCCGCGGGCTGATTCCTATCTTACCATGACGTGCTCTAAAGTTAGCCAATGGAGATCGCTTGCTTCGTGTTGCTCACGCAAAACAAATGCAACGCAACACACACTCGTCTTGAATCGAGCCGAGAGTACACGTGCAATTTCTGATTTATACGTAAGCTAGCGCGTATACATAATTCAGGGGTTGCTAAAGGGTGACAAAGTTAAAGTGATATAACGTTGTAGTTGAAGTTACAAAGCTACATTCTATTTAAATATCGTCGGCAGTTCTCTACAAATCTGGAAATTTGTCAATAAAGTTAAATGTTGGTTAATTCTTCGTTTGGTTCCATTCCGACCACAACTCACGCATACCCTGTAGATTAGGACCTCTTGCTAGAGCTAGTCCGGACACCAAACACGAGATCTTATAGGTCTCAAAGGCGACGTCTTCGACGGAGAGGAACGTTTGCGTCAAATTTTACTATTTACTACAGAGTTTTCCAACATCTTGCCGATTCTAAGAAGCATCTACTTAAATATCACAGATAAACTAGTTTAACACTCAGTACCTTATTATTGCTGCTGCACATCGATGTCACCACCGTCCGTGATGTTGCTGGCCCATTACTTCTGCAGTCTCTGTTGATTCTCTTCTTCTCGAATATCGTTGGCCCAATCCTCGTCGTCTTATCGTGCCACACGTTGGTTCACCATTTGACGCAAACGTTCCTCTAATTCGAAGAGGAACGTTTGCGTCAACTTAAATACCAACTTTGGTTTTTAACCGACTTTTCGTTTTTGAGTTATGCTGTCCACAGACTGACACACACGCACAGACAGACAGACAGACAGACAGACAAACACACACACACACACACACACACACACACACACACACACACACACACGGGCCTTTTCCTAAAAATGCTTTTTTTTGGATTCAGGGGGCCTCAAAACATATATTTTCCTTGTACCCACAAGGAGATAAGATAATTTCTGCAAATGTTTATCTCCACTAACACGAAGAAGATATAGGAATAAGAGTTTGTAAGAATGGTTAGTACAAGAGTAGAGAAAGTCATGTGAGTGCAACACATTAGAGTTTTATTTCTATGTTTT
>CM060962.1:124244367-124354367 GCA_030765045.1 Tenodera sinensis
TACCTACCTACCTACCTACCTACCTACCTACCTACCTACCTACCTACCTACCTACCTACCTACCTACCTACCTACCTACCTACCTACCTACCTACCTACCTACCTACCTACCTACCTACCTACCTACCTACCTACCTACCTACCTACCTACCTACCTACCTACCTACCTACCTACCTACCTACCTACCTACCTACCTACCTACCTACCTACCTACCTACCTACCTACCTACCTACCTACCTACCTACCTACCTACCTACCTACCTACCTACCTACCTACCTACCTACCTACCTACCTACCTACCTACCTACCTACCTACCTACCTACCTACCTACCTACCTACCTACCTACCTACCTACCTACCTACCTACCTACCTACCTACCTACCTACCTACCTACCTACCTACCTACCTACCTACCTACCTACCTACCTACCTACCTACCTACCTACCTACCTACCTACCTACCTACCTACCTACCTACCTACCTACCTACCTACCTACCTACCTACCTACCTACCTACCTACCTACCTACCTACCTACCTACCTACCTACCTACCTACCTACCTACCTACCTACCTACCTACCTACCTACCTACCTACCTACCTACCTACCTACCTACCTACCTACCTACCTACCTACCTACCTACCTACCTACCTACCTACCTACCTACCTACCTACCTACCTACCTACCTACCTACCTACCTACCTACCTACCTACCTACCTACCTACCTACCTACCTACCTACCTACCTACCTACCTACCTACCTACCTACCTACCTACCTACCTACCTACCTACCTACCTACCTACCTACCTACCTACCTACCTACCTACCTACCTACCTACCTACCTACCTACCTACCTACCTACCTACCTACCTACCTACCTACCTACCTACCTACCTACCTACCTACCTACCTACCTACCTACCTACCTACCTACCTACCTACCTACCTACCTACCTACCTACCTACCTACCTACCTACCTACCTACCTACCTACCTACCTACCTACCTACCTACCTACCTACCTACCTACCTACCTACCTACCTACCTACCTACCTACCTACCTACCTACCTACCTACCTACCTACCTACCTACCTACCTACCTACCTACCTACCTACCTACCTACCTACCTACCTACCTACCTACCTACCTACCTACCTACCTACCTACCTACCTACCTACCTACCTACCTACCTACCTACCTACCTACCTACCTACCTACCTACCTACCTACCTACTTACTTACTTATTTTTTTTTTTAAATTTCGAACTGATGGCGATATCCTCTACCACTGCAAATGTTTCCGATGGCATGCTTACTTCCTGGGCGCTACCCCAGCTTAGGTGAGAGTCATGGCGCAGTCCTTGCTCACCCTAGGGTTACACTTCCCAGTGTATAGATAGAGGGGCCCAATCGCCTTCAGGAGTGCATCAGCTCATGCAATGGTCCCTCCCGGGACTGACCTTTATCAGCGGATACGAACACAGATCCTACATGATAACCAGGGGCTGGGAATTCCTCGGTTACCCAGTCACCCCTTGCGTCACCCTATCGACCTACAAGGCGGCGCCGTGGCCGAGTGGTTAGCGCGCTCGCCTATCACCTAGGCGGCCGGGTTCGATCCCAGGGACCCGCATGTGGTATTCGTGGTGGACGAAGCGGCGTCAGGGCGGGTTTTCTCCGGGTGCTCCGGTTTCCCCCGCCATCTCATTCCACCGGTGCTCCATCTTCATTCCATGTGTCATCAGTGTCACCGCCTGCGGTGCCGTAGTACTAAACACTACAACAACTACAACAACAATATCGACCTACAACCCGCGCGTAGGTTGTCCATCAGACTGTGCTCAGGGAGGTATCAGGTGGGAGATCAAATACAAAACTGGACCAAAGTTGACTGGGCGTTTAGCAGATGCTCTCTCACCCCTTAGAGGAACCCAATCGAGAGTATGGCTCGGGACCCCGGTTGCGCCAAACTCGTACCTACCGTAGTAGGCCCTTGGGGGCAGTTTTGTAGCGTGTCATATAGTTATTGTGCTTTCTTTTCTGGGTGTCCTTGCGCTTGTTGCATTTTCCTGTGGAACTTCTCTTAAACTATTTCCTTATTTATTCTCTCTACTATAGGTCTAGAGTTTCTTCGCATGTATACCATTCAATAATTCTGCTGATTCACTGTCTTTCCCCTCAATTGTATTACATAGTACGCATAGTACTTTATTCTTCCTATAGGATTCCAGGATCAGGAAAAGCATGTATCCCTGTTACCATCACCGCCATCTTTGTATCAGGTCACTATTTTTACGTCTACTCCAACCGGCAGCTCTGCTGGCGTTATATTTTAAATGTAAAGATTACTCTCTTCCTGATTCTTTGTCTCTCCTTCTTCCCCTCTGTTTCTCTTTCTCCTCTTCATATCATCTGCTTTCCTCTGCTCCACACTTATCACCCTTTTCGCCCTTGCCTCTGTTCTTCCCCTCCGTGTAACTTGCGTCCTATGTGACGTTTCCAAAACCGTTAACAACTCCTTTTTATGAAGTGTTAATGCAAACTATCAAACAATATACAAACCTATGCTTCTCCCTTAGAAAGCGATCTGAGTATACTCTTTCTCGCAATAACCAGTTTACATACAAGAATAATAGCAAAGCAAATTTTTGTAACATCCTATAATAATTTTGTAAATAGCTTAACCTATCAGAAATATAATGCTTATAAATAGGCATAGGAGTTCTTAAGCAGTTGACTTCAAGTTAGCTATGCTCAAATCATCATCAGTAGTTATAACGTACACAATAGCGGCTAGGTCACTGACATGACATGCTTTGGTGATGGTCGGCACACACCATCAGACTGTACGAGGGGTTGGAAGGGGGGGTTGTTATCTAGGATATCACTGCGTGAAGTCCGGTAACAGTTCAGCCTAATTTCCTATTGTCCTTGCGTTAATGCATGGAAATTCCTACGTGTGCTTGTAAACTGTAGTTATGTAAAATTTTTAAAAAACTTAATAATAGCCGAAATACTTCGATTTGTTTTTATTTTTCACTCTTTGGAATCCTGTCCTCCTTTGAGCAAGCAACGAAGATACCGAAGAGCCTATTTTCTAAGTAGGAGCTGAAATTAATATACTGTATAGCTTCATGTAAATCGGTTTGGCGCACGTGCGCGCGCGCACACACACACACGCACACACACACACACACACACACACACACACACGAGCGCGCGCACAAACACAAAAGGCGAGCTTTGGTTCCATGGTAGTCCATTATACATGTCAGTCTCAATTTTTGTAAAATAGAAAATTACCGGAAAATATTAGTTGAGTTTTATTAATTTGTATATAGATGTATACTAAATAAAGCCATGATAAACCAAACATTTAATATCAAGGCACATTTGACACTGGAATGTATATAATTTGGATTCTGATGACAGTTCTAAAATTACAGAATACACCTGCATATAGGACGATATAAATGTCAACTTTTAAATATTTGGAAAATGGCGTGAAGCCTTATTCACACGATAGACATCCTATATAGTGCAAATATCTTACATTTTACATATTTGCGGAAGAAGTATGAACAATCATCAACACCACATTTTATTTGTATAACATTGTTAATGAATGCAACTCATTATTCTGAACCCTAAAATTATTTGAGTTACTTTTTCATCTACTTTTTCATCAGCCAATTGGTTGTTTGACAAAACATGATACTTCTCGTGAGACCTATCATTCCATATGTTTATTGCATAGGTCCTGAATCACTCTGTATATTTCAAGGCGTTGGTGCGTCAACGTTCGGGCTACACGTTCACTAAAGAAGACACTTCTTTCTGCTGAGGTATTTGATGACCGCTGATGAGGGTGGCCAAGAAACCAATGCCTAGTGTTTCATTTTGGGGCAGGTACATGATTGGGTAAAATGTCATACTATTCTTTACTTTAAAAATTGTTCTCCCTTATATTATAAAATTGACCGCCTCCGTAGCGCAGTTGGTAGCGCGCTTGCCTCAGGTGCGGAGGACTCGGGTTTGATCCCCGGTACCAGCATGGGGATTCTATCCCCTCTGGGAGGTCTGGTACGGGGTGCACTCAGCCTCGTTAGGTCTCGGGGGCACCATTGAGGAGCTACTTGGTGGAGAAGTAGCGGCCCCAGGTCTAGAAGACCGCATAACTGGTCGGGAGGATTCGGGGGCGCTGACCACGCCCCACCCTCCAGTACTGCACTTCACCAATGACGCCTGTAGTGGGCAGAGGCGGGGGACGCAGCGGCTGGGCGGTAGGCCTTGGCTCCTCGTGGGCTGTCGCGCCGGGGTTTAGTTTAGTTTATTATAAAGTTATGAGATATGAGAATTAAGTACATTAGTGTTAAAAATGTACCTTGGGATTAATTAAGGTTTAAGTAGAGTAAATAAACGAGATTAATAATATTAGCATAAAATTATTTCTGAAGCATTGATAAAACATACAAGCCCTGCGTATAGATTACTTTTAATTTTTTGCATAAAAGGCAACAATAATCCTAATAGCAGATGTCCAAAAGAAATTGTTTAATTCGCTTTGACAAGCCATCACAGTCAACATGACCCCACTTTGAGCATCTTGAACATGTTAGCAATATTTCAGTTGGTTTTGATCGATTAAATAAATCACAGTATACGCTAGCTGTATCATCATCATCATCATCATCATCATCATCATCATCATCATCATCATCATCATCATCATCATCATCACTAGCAATGGGTCGGGCTCTTTACCTTCATCATTCGTAAGCTAACGCCAAACATCTCTTCACAACATTTCATATCTCAGTTTTGTATCTTTCTGTTCATTGAACACTTTCATGTTGTTAGTCCTGGCAGTCTGCGTCAACTCTACGCTTCTTGGTCACAGTTGAACATGTACGTCTTGGACAAAGTTAATGAAGAATTGCATCTGGTTCCTCTGGATATGTAGGTGTTAGTACTGAGTCATTTTGCCCTCTGTGACATAGACTCAAAGTTACGTTCATAAACTCCTAACTAATGTGCAGATATTGAAAATACAACTACACGTGGAAATACCTTTGTAATGTATTCTCTTGATATTCACTACTCTTGAAAAAGTTAAGGCGAGTAGTTTAACAATGTTCCATTTTCCAATATTTGTCTGTGACCTTCAAAATGCTTTTCAGTTCCTAATGCCGCCAAATAAAGTTAAGGAGCAATGGACAGCTAGCGGTGGCATTGTAGCCAACAAATGTACATGCAGCACTAAAGCAAAATCTACCATTAGTCTCCATATTAAAATAATGACCACTGTGTTGTTTTGGCCCCACCTATGGCATTTTAGGCTACTCACCCTTGATACAGGGATTTGTGGTATTATAGTTAACCTACAACATTTTGAGATTCAAAATAAACAAAGGGATCAAAGATGCATAGTTTAATATATATTTTGGGGGGTTCAAATTCATAGATTTACAATCATTGTGTTGTAAAAGTCGTTTTTTTTCTGTAATGGAGCCTTGATTGAACCCTGGTATAGACAGGTAACAGAAACCCCCCATTTAATGTATACGTTAAAGTGATCGTCTGTACCATGTAAGTCACTGGTCAGACAAAAATCGCAACAAATTAATTCACTCCCAGCATTGTTCGCAGCATAATTTATATGTGATTCATCCTGTATCACAAAAAGGCTGATCTTTAGCAACACTTAACTGATTCTGTAGCACATGCCTGTTTGAATATAAGTTCGTGTTTTATTACATTTAATTGCATCTTGACGCAAAACTATTGTAACATTGCTTCATTTCTTCTTTTAAACAACCACTTTATGTGAACTTGAGGATTTCAATGATGTAGAAGAGTTGGATGCCAATGGATGATGGCGTATGTACAACTGTGACTGATGTTTCACTGTATGGGGGGTTGGGATAGGTGTTGTGTTCAGGTGACACGTCCTCGGGGACCATTTAATCGGATCTGCCCACAAGGATGTTGCAACCAACAGATTGAACCCTGACGGCTAATGGGTTTAGCAATTTCTACGGGTGAAGAAGTCCTTGTAATGCAGCAGTGGTCTCAAAACTTTAGGCATCTCTCTAGAGGTCAAGGTAACAACAATTACGTGGGAAAGTAAACAGTGGTTGCAAACCTCGTGGGTGCTAACTTGAAAACAAGCTGCGAGAGCCACAATAAGCCTAATCGTAGAGCTTTATTTAACATAAATTGGACAGTACACCGAGACTTATTGTAAACCAGAGATTCGTTGAGAGAAGTTTTTAGATGTTAGTAAAATAAGAGAAAAGCAAGATTATTTATGTTTATTTTATTCCTGTAATAATTACAGGCTGCCAACAAAAAGAATACAAAATATACGATGTGTAAATTCCTAACCAGATAAAGAAACAAATGTATGTATAAATTAAATAGATACTGTGGAAAAAATCAAAAGTACACTGCATGTCTCGTAAATGTGTTTAAACGCTGAAATATATACTAGCAGTGGTAACGACAGTTGAACTTAGAGACGATGCTGATAGTAAAAGTGACAGTTTTGATTTTCAGGCTGATGACTAAACACAAACATTGTAACTGAACTGAGTACGGGACATAGTCTAACAAGAAGTGGTGTCTTCTACAAATTGGATTAACCGTAGTAATGGTCAGTAGTCAGTAGTGACATCAGTTTGAGCGGAAAGCATGACAATCAAATGTCAAAGGAAGAATAAACGAAATAAAAATCATCATTTGTACTCATAATGAATATCAATACAATCATTAATGGTCGACCATGCCATAATTCAGCATCTACACACCACTGTAATGGAACTCATTATATTCACCTCTTCATAACGATACTGCTATCTACCAATCAAAGGTGCACCTGTTCATAACGATACCTCTATCAATCAAAGGTGCACCTATCATAACGATACTGCTATCTACCAATCAAAGGTGCACCTGTTCATAATGATACTGCTATCTACCAATCAAAGGTGCACCTGTTCATAATGATACTGCTATCTACCAATCAAAGGTACACCTGTTCATAACGATACTTCTATCAATCAAAGGTGCACCTATCATAACGATACTGCTATCTACCAATCAAAGGTGCACCTGTTCATAATGAATACTGCTATCTACCAATCAAAGGTGCACCTCTTCATAACGATACTGCTATCTACCAATCAAAGGTGCACCTGTTCATAATGATACTTCTATCAATCAAAGGTGCACCTGTTCATAACGATACTTCTATCAATCAAAGGTGCACCTATCATAACGATACTGCTATCTACCAATCAAAGGTGCACCTGTTCATAATGATACTGCTATGTACCAATCAAAGGTGCACCTGTTCATAATGATACTGCTATCTACCAATTAAAAGGTGCACCTGTTCATAAGGATACTACTGTCTACCACTCAGAGGGGCACCTGTTCATAATGATACTGCTATCTACCAATCAAAGGTGCACCTGTTCATAATGATACTGCTATCTACCAATCAACGGTGCACCTCTTCATAACGATACTGCTATCTATCAATCAAAGGTGCACCTGTTCATAACGATACTTGTATCAATCAAAGGTGCACTTTTTCATAACGATACTGCTATCTACCAATCAAAGGTGCCTGTGTTCATAACGATACTTCTATCAATCAAAGGTGCACCTGTTCATAATGATACTGCTATCTACCAATCAAAGGTGCACCTGTTCATAACGATACTTCTATCAATCAAAGGTGCACCTATCATAACGATACCGCTATCTACCAATCAAATGGGCACCTGTTCATAACAATACTGCAATCCCCCAAACAAAGGGGCATATGTTCATAACGATACTCCTATCTACCAATCAAATGGGCACCTGTTCATAACGATACTGCTATCCCCCAAACAAAGGGGCACATGTTCATAACCATACTGCTATCCCCCAAACAAAGCGGCACATGATCATAACGATACCGCTATCCACCAATCAAAGGGGCACCAGTTCATAACGATATTGCTATCTACCAACCAAAGGTGCACCTGTTCACAACGATACTGCTATCTCCCAATCAAAGGATCACCTGTTCATAACGATACTGCTATCTCCCAATCAAAGGATCACCTGTTCATAACGATACTGCTGTCTACCAATCAAAGGTGCAAATGTTCATAATGATACTGCTCTCTACCAATCAAAGGTGCACCTTTTCATAATGATACTGCTATCTGCCAATCAAAGGTGCAACTGTTCATAACGATGCCGATTTCCCTCAAACAAATGAGGAACCTGTTCATAACGATACTGCTATCTAGCAATCAAAGTTGCATCTGTTCATAATGATACTGCTATCGACCAATCAAATGGGCACTTTTTCATTATGACACTGCTGTCGACGAATCAAAGATGCACCTTTCCTTAACAGTGGTGCTATCCACCAATGAATGGGGCACCTGATCGTAACGATAGTACTATTCACCAATCAAAGCTGCATATGGTCATAGGGATATTGCTGTCCCCAAATAAAGGTGTATCTGTGCATAACTATACTGCTATCCACAAATAAAAGGTGCATATGTTCATAGGGATATTGCTGTCCCCAAATAAAGGTGCATTTGTGCATAACGATACTGCTATCCACCAATAAAAGTTGCATATGTTCATAGGGATATTGCTATCCCCAAATAAAGGTGTATCTGTGCATAACGATACTGCTATACACAAATAAAAGGTGCATCTGTTCATAACGATACTGCTATCCACCATTCAAAGGTTCACCTACTTATAACCATACTCCTATCCCGCAATCAAAGCGGCACTTGCTCATAACGATTCTGCTATCTACCAATGAAAGGGGCACCTGGTGATAGCGAAACTTCTATTCCCCAATCAAAGGGGCACCTGCTCATAACAATACAGCTATCCCCAAACAAAGGGGCATCTACTCATAACGTTACTGCTATTCGCGAATCAAAGATATAGGTCGCGCGTTACTTCTTGACGAATGAAAATTTTATATGAAAGGTTGAATGCGAGTCTCTACTCAGCTTTTGCGGGAACGAGAGAGAGGAGGTACAGTCTGCAGTGAGATGACGCGCATGCTTCTGAGCTGAAGTAGTACAACACTACAAATCAATTTATGACACTTGCAGTAATATCAGCCACACGTATTATACACTATACCTCTATAACTGTTTCCACTTAAGTTTCTTGCATTTATTCTATTCCCGACATCTCTCCCTCGTCTGAATTGCTATTTTCGTTGCATGCATACATACATCCGTACCGCACAAAACTTCTGCAGTCGACTGTATACACAAACGCGACAGAGGAAAACAGAGGTGTCTGTTATCGTAGCATAAACATTTGCTGACCTGTTTATTAAGGGTAGGCTCACTCATTGGATTTCTGCTCAAGGTCATTCGTCAAGAACGAACACGCAACCTATACAGTTGTTCGTAACGATACTGCTATCGACCAATCAAACGGCAACTGTTCATAACGATGCTGCTATCCGCCAATCAAAGGTGCATGTATTCATAAGGATACTGCTATCCCCCAAACGAAGGTGCATCTGTTCATTACGACACTGCTATCCACCAATCAAAGGTGCATGTTTTCATAAGGATAATGCTATCCCCCAAACGAAGGTGCATCTGTTCATAACGATACTGCTATCTCCCAAAAAATGGCATCAGAAGCCCCGCCCATCTAGCACACAATTCCCGATCAAGCCCAGCCAATCCCCTGTAAGCAGCCCACATATAAATACGGCACCCCAAGTTTGCCAATATTGGCAAGGGCGAGCCAAAGCATCGTAAGCATGCTAGAATTAAAATGTTCTAAACATTGCATGGCTCGCCGACTGATGCGCACCCATACAAACCAGGCCCTAGGCCACACACTCCGGAAGAGGTCTATGCCTCGGAAACGCCACAGGAGCTGCAACCTGGTCCGCACAGGGAAACTGCGGAAAAACTGTACATAGTGAAGTGTATATAGTGCAGTGTGTGTAAATATGTATATAAGAGCGTGTGTGTGTGTGTGTGTGTGTGTGTGTGTGTGTGTGTGTGTGTGTGTGTGTGTGTGTGTGTGTGTGCGCGTGTGATGGGACATATGTATGGTATGCCCAGGAGTGAGTGCGTGTATGTATCCATGTATATAAATTTAAAAAACTATCAAAAACGGACAAACACAAAAAACTGAGAATACGCCCAAACACTGTTCTCGGTGGGCTAAAGCTGCTCACTGTATGGGGTTTTCAAGAGATAAAAGCTAACATGAATTCACATGTAAATATTGTAAAGATTATAATTAATGTTAATTTTAGCCTGTAAGCCGGGCCCTTCTGTACCGGCACCAGGCAAATGTTTTCTTTAATAAAATAAGTCTAAGTCTAAACGATTCTGGTTCTGGCAGAGGCCCTCGCCTCGGAAAATGTTCAGGAGCTGCCACCGCGGGACATTGTACATATTGTAAATAGTGAAAATAGTGCAGAGCGCGAGCTAGGACGCATGTTTCTGGTGTACCCAGTGAAGATGAGTGTGTGTGTGTGTGTGTGAGTGTGTGTGCGTGGGTGAATGCGTGCGTGTTCTGTAAATATTGTAAATATGCACATATGTATATATGAAACAAAGAAGCCATGGAACTCAAAAAAAAAAAAAAAAAAAGGGGTTTTGGATATACCACGAAAAAACTGTAAAAATATACAAAGCCAACTATGTGTGTGTGTCTGTGTGTGAGTGTATGTGTGTATGTGTGTGTATGTGTGTGTCTATGTGTATGTGTGTGTATGTGTGTGTGTGTGTGTGTGTCTGTGTGTGTCTGTCTGTGTGTGTATGTGTGTGTATGTGTGTGTGTGTCTGTGTGTGTGTATGTGTGTGTGCCTGTGTGTGTGTCTGTGTGTGTGTGTGTATGTGTGTATATGTGTGTGTGTGTGTGTGTGTGTGTGTGTGTGTGTGTGTGTGTGTGTGTGTGTGTGTGTGTGTGTGTGTGTGTGTGTGTGTGTGTGTGTGTGTAAATTTAAGCCTGTAAGCCGGGACCATTGTACCGGCACCAGGCCAACACTTCTGAATAAAATAAACTTGAAACTTGAAACAATTCTGTTGTAACTGAACCTTCACCGAGAAGATTCAGACTACGCCACCGATGATGTCCACCGCAGGTGTGGACGAAACGTCTGGACCTCAAAATTCCAGAAATCTATAGCCTTAATTCTAACTCCGGCCGAGAAAACTTCACACTACTCAAAATGACATCTGTTTATAACGATACTATTATCCCCCAATCAAAGGTGCGACTGTTAATAACAATACTGTTATCTTCCAATCAAAGGGGATCTGTTATCCCCCAATCAAAGGGGCACCTGTTTTATATTGAAACTGCTATCTACCAATCAAAGTTACACCTGTTCAGAACGATACCGCTATCTACCAATAGAAGGGGTACCTGTTCCTAACGATACTGCTATCTACCAATCAAAGGTGCACATGTTCACAACGATGCTGCTATATTCCAATCAAAGGGGCATCTATTCATAACGATACTGGAATCCCCCAATCAAAGGGGCATCTGTTCATAACGATACGGCTGTCCTACAATCAAAGTTGCATCTGTTCATAACGATACTGCTAGCCACCCATCAAAGGGGCACCTGCTTATAACGATACTCATATCCCGTAATCAAAGCGGCAGTTGCTCATAACGATTCTACCATCTGCCAATGAAAGGGGCACCTGCTGATAGCGAAACTGCTATTCCCCAATCGAAGGGGCACTTGCTCATAACGATACTGCTATCCACCAATCAAATGGGCACCTGTTCATAATGATACTGGTAGCCACCAATCCAAATATCTGCCTGTAGCAATCAATACATTAGCGTCTTCGGGTATTCTCACGCATCTGAAAGGAAGACTATTGATTCCCACATGTTCAGTCGAATAACTAGTTCGAGTTTAGAAAAACTAAAAATTTGTACACCAGTGAAAATGGCATTTTTTGTCTTTTCGTTTTTAAAAGTTTACTAATTTAAAGGCTATAGCATAAATATTCTCCATATCATTGTGTGAAAGCCAAGATAACAATAAAATCAATAATTTTGTAGTTGCAGGCGCAACTTGCGATTCTCGTATGTGCAATCCCCTAACAAACATATGATTAAAATGTCGGACACCAGTGACAATAACATCCTCCATGGAATATTAGTAAGGTTTTATAAATGTTTTGAACTCAGACACGTAGTCGAGCATAAATAGGCATATGAAACTTGAGCATAATGGCAATAAAGATGCTGGTATGAATATTATGAAACTGACTACTATTCGTTTTATAAAATACAGTCGTATCTTAATTGCTGTCATTATGCTCTCGTCACATAATATACTATTAGTGCTGTTATTTCTGTGTTGGTTAAAATGCTTTTGCATACTCCGAGGATTTTACGATATTCAGCTCTACAGTTCCATAGACTCTATTATTATTACTATTATTATTATTATTATTATTATTATTATTATTATTATTATTATTATTATTATTATTATTATTATTATTATTATTATTATTATTATTATTATTATTATTATTATTATTATTATTATTATTATTATTATTATTATTATTATTATTATTATTATTATTATTATTATTATTATTATTATTATTATTATTATTATTATTATTATTATTATTATTATTATTATTATTATTATTATTATTATTATTATTATTATTATTATTATTATTATTATTATTCTTGTTGTTGTTGTTGTTATTATTATTATTATTATTATTATTATTATTATTATTATTATTATTATTATTATTATTATTATTATTATTATTATTATTATTATTATTATTGTTATTATTATTATTGTTATTATTGTTATTATTATTGTTGTTATTATTGTTATTATTGTTATTATTATTATTGTTATTATTGTTATTATTATTGTTGTTATTATTGTTATTATTGTTATTATTATTGTTATTATTGTTATTATTATTATTATTTTTATTATTGTTATTATTGTTATTATTATTGTTGTTATTATTGTTATTATTATAATTATTATAATTATTATAATTATTACTATTATTATTATTATTATTGTTATTACTATTATTATTATTGTTATTGTTGTTGTTATTATTATTATTCTTATTGTTATTGTTATTGTTATTATTATATTTATTATTATTATTATTATTATTATTATTATTATTATTATTATTATTATTATTATTATTATTATTATTATTATTATTATAATTATCATTATCATTATCATCATCATCATCTACATCATCATCATTATTAACTGTTACTGTTACTGTCACTATTACTACTATTAGTATTACTATTACTGTTACTGTTACTATTACTATTATTACTATTATTATTCCTATTATTACTATTATTATTACTATTATTATTATTATTATTATTATTATTATTATTATTATTATTATTATTATTATTATTATTATTATTATTATTATTATTATTATTATTATTATTATTATTATTATTATTATTATTATTATTATTATTATTATTATTATTATTGTTATTATTATTGGGTTCACAACAATGGACTTTAATTGGTATTTGTCTTTATTGGAGTTGACTGTTGCTACTTATACGTTTAGTTCTGCTTCTTCAGATTTTCCACTACCTTTTTGTGGCTAAAATCTAATCGCAGGGTTTACGAGATGGAGTTTGAAGTCAATTTATGTCAATAGTGCACGTGCACTTGTTCAAAACAAGTGTAAGTACCTGTTCTTTTAAAGGAAGCTGCTGTAATGCATCACACTGCATGGCTGCGCTGTAGCCCGGTGATTAGACCTTTCGTTTCTCACCAAAGCGGCCCGGGTTCGATCCCAGGTAACCGCATGTGGGATTCGCGGTGGACGAAGCGGCGCTGGGGCGTGTTTCCTCCGAGTTGTCCGGTTCCCCCACCATCTCATCCCACCGGTGCTCCATCTTCATTCCATGTATCACCTGTGTCACCGCCTATGGTGCCGCATGTAGTAAAAGTGGGCGTTAAATACCTCCAAACCAAACTATCAAACCAAGCGTCGCACTGCCTTGTGCGCGTGTTTCGTGGAAGTTCACCATATGGACAATCCTCTTGGGACCTAGGACATGTAAAAACATTTCAATCTCCCTGTCGCGTCGCAGCGATGACAGATGTTGGTGCCTAAGGAGTTGGTACATTTCGAACAGCTGATACATTCGTAGCCGTATTTATGGAGTCTATGCACTCAATACTGGTGAACCGTTCCATCTCGAATCTACATACTGAATGTCTCTTTACATCTTCATATAGGTACTGGAAACATTTTAAATAATATGCATCGCTGTGCACGCGGAAGAACGTAACTATAATGACGAGGAATGCGAGGCCGACGGCGACGGCGATGATGATAATGCTGGTGGTGGTGGCGGTGGTGGTGGAGGTTGTGAAGGTGGTGGCGGTGGCGGTTGTGAAGGTGGTGGTGATGGTGGAGGTGGTGGTGGTGGTGGTAGTGGTGGTGCTGGAGGTGGTGGTGTTTTTTTTTTATAGTAGGGGAAAATCCTCAAAGGACACCACTCTGTGTGGGAGTTGGGCTTCTACCAACTAAAAACCCCTACTTCCAGTCACATAGGACTTCGTCTCCTGGAACTGCTGGTGGCATTACTCCAGGAGACTGTGACACTCTGATGTTCCTTTTTACCTGTTTCAATTTATCAATTTTTTTAATTATCTCTGTTTAAGTTGATCGTTATTTTGCTGTCGTAGCTATGTTTCTCCTTTAAAACTTCTTTTACAAATGTAGTAATATCTTTCCAGTTGCTATTGCTATGCAACATAAGACAAACTATGTTATCCACTGTTATTTTCCCTATTTTATCTTGAAGGCGCGTTCTCTTTTCTTTCCAGTTTGGACAACTGAATATATTGTGTTCTGGCGTATCATATTCCCCACACCGTAGACATGTGTCGGTTGAAGCCAGACCAAAAGGGTACAGGTAGCTTCTAAAACATCCGTGTCCGGATAAAAATTGTGTTAAAAAGTATTCTGTCTTCCCGTGTTTTCTATCTATCCATTTCTTTATGTCAGGTATCAGCCTTTTTGTCCATTGGCCCGTTTTGACCTCTGCATTCCATTCAGACTGCCATTTCTCTAAAATATTTTCCTTCACTGTCCTGTAATTTCTGTTCCATTGTGCTCCATCCATGTGTCTTCTTCCTTTCACCAGTAAGTGTATCGGGATCATTCCCGCAATGACCTGTATTGCTTTGGTTGAGATAATCCTGTATCCACTGGCTATTCTGATTGAAATCTTCCTATATGGCTTTTCTATAAGTTTCCTATATGTGACCTTGTCTATCCAATCCCCCCAGATCTCCGCTCCGTATAGGATAATGGAATTCGCTACACTGCCCAGAATGCGTCTTTTGTCAGCCTTAGGCCCTCCCACATTTGGCATCAATCGGCTTAGAGCTCCCACGATCTTTTCTGCATTCTCTACAATATTTTGTATATGCGCCGACATGCTTAGGTTATGGCCCATCTGTATACCAAGGTATCTTATATTTCTCTTTGAAGTTATGCGTATATCGTCGATTTTAACTGTGACCTCTCTTATGGTTCTTCGGCCTACTATAATTACGGCCTTGGTTTTTTGTGGCGCTACTTTAAGCCCTTTCCCTGCCATCCAAGACTGAACTCTCTTTATAGCCCATTCTATCCGGTCTTCCAGAATGTCTCTGTTTTCACCACAAATTACTAGGGCAAGGTCATCTGCATAGCCCACTATTGTTACTTGTTCCCCCATTTCCATTTTTAACACTCCATCGTAGTATATGTTCCACAATGTGGGCCCCAACACCGATCCCTGTGGTACACCACATGTCATATTCATTTTACCCTCCTCTCCTACCTGTATTTCTCTGTCACCCAGATAACTACAGATTAAGTTAATCAGATATGGTGTTACCTTTCGTCTCTCTAATTCTTGAACAATCCCTTTCCATGGTGCAGAATTGAAGGCATTTTTAACGTCTAATGTTATTAGAACCACGTATTTATCTGCTCTTGTTGTTGCCTCTTCTGCTATGTGTAGCACAGCTTGAATTGCGTCTATTGTAGACCTTCCCCGTCTAAAACCATACTGCTTAGACGATAGTCCTCCTTGCTCAATTTCTTCTATTAATCTTATATTTATTATTCGCTCAAATAGTTTTCCAATAACATTTAATAGACATATAGGTCTATAAGACCTATAAGGTCTATAAGGTGGTGGTGGTGGTGGAGGTGGTGGTAGTGGTGGTGGTGGAGGTTGTGAAGGTGGTGGTGGTGGTAGCGGTGGCGGTTGTGAAGGTGGTGGTGGTGGTAGTGGTGGTGGTGGAGGTTGTGAAGGCGGTGGTGGCGGCGGTGGTGGTGGTGGTGGCGGTGGTGGTGGAGGTTGTGAAGGCGGTGGTGGCGGTGGTGGTGGAGGTTGTGAACGTGGTGGTGGTGGTAGCGGTGGTGGTTGTGGAGGTGGTGGTGGTGCTGCTGCTGCTGGTGGCGGTGGTGGTGGAGGTTGTGAAGGTGGTAGTGGTGGTGGTAGCGGCGGCGGCGGTGGCGGCGGTGGCGGCGGTGGCGGCGGCGGTGGCGGCGGCGGTGGTGGTGGTGGTGATGATGATGATGATGATGGTGTAGCTCTCATTAAATTCCGTATACTTTAAAGGGAAGGAATCAACACATTATGACGGGATATTTTATTTGCTCTCCTCCGAAATACCAGAAAGTTTATTTTGAAGCCATTAACCCTAGCAATGCCAAGCCTCATTACGGAACCGATACTACCAACGGAGGGGCGGTACTTTGTGACCACCACTGGTGCCAAACTGTCTGAACAATTTTAAAACAAATGTATTTTAAAATTGGGAATTATATCTTGCCATGTTTATAAAGGTAATATTTAACATTGTTTAACTATTTCCTTTTACCTTTTTACATGAATCACATTATGCCGACGGGAGGCTACTTTATGACTACGGTGACATTTCATTGTATCTCCAAAAGACCAACAATGAGTACTTTACGAAATTCAGTAAAAGAAACAATGATTGACAATAACTATCAACTGCATGGTTTTAACATAAAACTTAAACGTTAGAATTTAAAAAATTAGAGAAGATCTTGCCATGTTTATAAAGGTAATATTTAACATTGTTTAACTATTTCCTTTTACCTTTTTACATGAATCACATTATGCCGACGGGAGGCTACTTTATGACTACGGTGACATTTCATTGTATCTCCAAAAGACCAACAATGAGTACTTTACGAAATTCAGTAAAAGAAACAATGATTGACAATAACTATCAACTGCATGGTTTTAACATAAAACTTAAACGTTAGAATTTAAAAAATTAGAGAAGATCTTGCCATGTTTATAAAGGTAATATTTAACATTGTTTAACTATTTCCTTTTACCTTTTTACATGAATCACATTATGCCGACGGGAGGCTACTTTATGACTACTGTGACATTTCATTGTATCTCCAATTAAGTTTTAACATAAAACTTAAACGATAGAACTTAAAAAATTAGAGAAGATTTGCATAACGTAACCGTCCCCCCCCCCCCACACCCCGTGTTGTTATTGCCAGGGTTAAGGCAATACATGAAAAATTGTATTAAAGATGTAAAAATGGTTTATTTGTTGATTTCTTTGCGTTTCTATTAAACGTATAACTTGTAATTTCATGCTAAACAATTAGTTCTAATGTCAAACATTTTAAAGCCACAAATGGCTACTCAGTAGGTTCTGTAACATTTAGGTAAAGCACCAAGTTGAGCTTGAAACTTCATTTTTCTCAGTTTCTACTTCGCAATATATTTCACTTTTAAAAATGCTCCTTTATTTATATGAAAATCTAAGGAGAGTTTCGGGAATTGTGGATTTTAAAATTGTTGTTCACTAGTTAAAAATAATGTATAGCTCAGCTGAAATTAATTATTTTCCTTAATTTAAATTCAAAAAGTTTAAAAATTCAATAGCATGTGAATAAATGGTTGGCTGGTGAAGCGCAGTGTTGACCGAGGTGTCCCGGATTCGATCCCCGGCTAGGAGTGGGAATTTTTCTCTAGCCAAGATTATTCCCTATCCTCTACAGAATGTGGAAGTTTGAATGAGAGTGTGAATGTTCGCGCGCGCGCGTGTGTGTGTGTGTGCGCGCGCGCGTGATCTAATATGCAAAACCCAAATAAGTATATACTATTCACCACCATTGCCGATTAGCAAAATGTTCCAAAGTAACAAGTCCGCCATATGATAATTGCAATTAAAGGTGGGATGTAAATGGAACATAAATTAACTTAAACTAATTAGTCATGAAATACCTGTAAAAATATTTTTATATTTCTATACTGAAACTCAGATAAAAAATGTGGGACTAATACAACCTTAGGGTCCAATAATTATTTTATATTGCCTTATCAAAAACTTTAATTAGGAATAAAAATAATAAATATTTTAACAACAATTTGACACCGCTTGATACAATTTTATTTGCACTAGTGTGATTATTACCATTTGTTAAGTATAAATTATTGGATCTTCGTAATGTAATTAAAATATTACTTCTTAGGGAATTTTCATAAAATATCCCTATATCTTTGAACCTCTATAGCTCCTACGCTCTTCAATCTAAACGCCGATATTATGCCTTATTTTTATTCATAGAACATAATTTTATAGTTAATTTTGAAGCATTTCTTTTGGAATTGTTTTGCTTTGTTTGAATTCTTTAAAACAACTCATGTTAGTATTTATGGTGCATCCTATGGTCCACTTACTCCACTGCCACATCTTTAATTCGCAAGTGTATTTCTTAGCTGTACTTCCACGAGATTAGCCGTGTTACGTAAATTGTAGGATGTTTTCCTGTCTGCTAGCAGTGCCAAATGAACTTGGTGGAAAATTATTATTGTTACGAATTAGTACGAGAAACATCAATGCCATCCTATAATGAACTTTCCTTAGACCATTAGTTGGAATGTATTTTTACCAATTTTATTTCTTTATAATTGCTACAATAGTATTTGCTGTGGGCTAGTTAGGTGAGTGCAAATAACGCTAACAGCCTGCTAAAAGAGGGCATGATTAGAAACCCATGAACAAAGAGGAAGTTAAACATGCAGTATGGTATAGATGAGTCACGACATTAACTAAGGATATATTGCTGGATGAACGAAGGAGAATTCAGATGGTAACGCACTGTGGTTAACTGCAAAGGCTTCTTCCTTACATTACAATGCTTTTATTTTCAGGACAATATACGAGTATCTCAGAAAATGTTAATAAAATGTTAATAAAAAATCTGATGTCTTGCACTCACATGGCTTTCTCTACCCTTGTACTAACAAATTCTTAAAAACTATTATTCCTATATCTTCTTCGTGTTAAGATAAACATTTGTACAAATTAATTTCCTTGTAGGTGCAAGGGGAATACTAGAATGCAATAGGCTTTGTGAGATAGTCAAATATGTTAAAGCTTTGTGATTCCGTTCTCTTTGCACTTAACATATAAGAAAATGAACAACGATGCTCCAATTCATGAAATTTTCAAGTTTTCCGAAACTCACACCCATGACAAGGAATACCTCCGAAATGGTTCACCCTACAAGAAGGTTTATTCAGACATAAATTGTGTATTTTAGCATTTTACCATTTTTGTATAGTGTCATTTGGTCTATCTCTAACGGTTTACCAATTATGCAAAAGTCGCCCAGAGTAAATACGACTACAGGGGCTATAGCCAGAAAATTCAAAATATACATTTCATTCATCATAAAAATATCTCAAACATGTGACATTTTAATCAAAGTCGTTAGAGCCATTTTCAAGAAAATAAAAATTTTCGAAAAATTTTCCTCGTAAAGGGTAGTTTAGGGTGGGGCTATTTTCTTCAAAATCTTCATGTCGCATTCTTGAAAAACATTAAACTTAAAAACCAACTTTGGTTTTTAACCTACTTTTCGTTTTTGAGTTGTGCTGTACACAGGCACACACAGACACACACACACACGGACCTTTTTCTATTTTTTTTTTTTTTTTTTTTTTGATTCAGAGGGTCTCAAAACATATATTTCCGGTAAAATATCGACATCGAATTTTTGGGTGGAATACAATACTTCCCCTACATACAGTAGAGAAAGTAAAAAAGTATATAAGCAATTCTCTTGTGTGTTGACCAGTAATTATGTGACTCCATTTACAAACAAAATCGCAATGTAAGTATAACATTTAAAAGCAAAATATAGGTAATAAATAATTCAGAACTTTATATAAATTGCAATGATTAATTGCCAAAAAAGTTTTAATCTTAGGCAAATTTTTGCAGAACACTGTTCTTAAAGGACCCTTTGTGTGTGTGTGTGTGTGTGTGTGTGTGTGTGTGTGTGTGTGTGTGTGTGTGTGTGTGTGTGTGTGTGAGAGAGAGAGAGAGTGAGTGTGTGTGTGAGTGTGTGTGAGTGTGAGTGTGTGTGAGAGAGAGAGAGAGAGTGGTGTGTGTGTGTGTGTGTGTGTGTGTGTGTGTGTGTGTGTGTGTGTGTGTGTGTGTGAGTGAGTGTAAACGCGCCCGTGTATGTGTCAGAGAACGATAATAGTATATCTTAAAAACTTACGGTCTAAAAATATCAAATTTCATACTTGAATCAGATATCGCTTGATATGTACCAGGTGGTAATTTTGAAACAAATCGTTCTACTCCAACCTAAACGTGCATGAAAGTGTCTTCTTTATTTTCTTGAAAATAATGATTTTGGTAAAAACACCCTATATTTGAGATATTATAATAACAAATGAAATTAAATATATACAGACTTATCTGTAAATGGCTTGTGAAGTCCTCTTCATCTTTAACACGTTTTATATATTTTTGTGCAACTTCCAAGAAGTCTTTAAAATATATAATCTGTGTTTAATAAGTTTTAAGTGACTACCATTAGCCATTTCCGGGAAAATCACTGTTGTCTGCTTCGACATCTTCTTTGGTATTTAATAGGCGTTCAAACATTCTTTTATATTAGAAGAATATGCTTCCGGGCTGAGAGGCCGTGGTCCACTGGGTTCCTTCACTCTCCCAGACGTTTCGCTTGCAGCTACGGTAAGCATCATCAGTGGCGATGTACAACTCTCTTAGGTCTCTCGGTCGCTACTGAATTGCCGGTAGAAAGAGCGGTTTATATGTGCTGGTAGGAGAGTTGTATATGAGTCATTCCACGTCAAATCGCACAAAATATGGCAAAAAATGACCTTGTTCTCTCAGATTTATTTGAATTTTTTTTTTTTTGGTCTTTTGGAACAAAATATATTTGACCCGTGTTTCTTCGTTTTATAAAAAAATTTATTTTGGCAGATATTAATTTTTGAAATGTCCCAAAAATCGCGCACTCCTCACTCTTCGATCAATGATACCTCCGATTGTAATGAAACAAATTACTTGATGTATGGCTCAAATTAAAGAAAAATCGCAGTATTTCGTGAGGTATTTATTAGAACATTTTATTAATTGTTATTAATATTATATTTTATTCGATTAAAGTTTTAAAGTTAGATAATAACATAAACTTGACCATTTAAAAATCTGAAAAAAAAAACAACTAAAAATACAATGAAGTTTGTTCAATATTCTCAGAAAAAATCAGAACGGAGTCTCTAATAGTTCAGTTGTAATTAACCTACTTGCAAATCAGTGCAGCGGACTCGCGTGGCAGCGGTGACGGCTACAGTAACCTCACACAATTGCTACCTTCTATTACTGCAACTGTCCACTGCTTGAGGTTCCATGAATGTTACAACAGTACAGTAAGGAGAACACTGCTAGCTGATACTATTATATGTACACTATTAGCATGTTCAAAATGTTTTTAAAATATGCATTTTAAACTAACGTTTCCGCACAACACACAACTTTACCTCCTTCGAAAGAAAATTGTTTCACTAAAGCTTAATACTTTGACAAAGGAATGAAGGAGTGTAATTTTAAAGCACAGCTGGACCCATCGGTTTTGACCCCTGACCTTGACTGGAAGTCCTGTTGGCGAATCCATAGCGTTTGCCTCTTTCATCAGCTCATATTGTATAACTCTGCAAATGAAACCATGCACATGGGGAGGGAGGGGGAAGGTAGTGATGTCTGCATGAAATGAGACAGTCCTTGCTAATTCACAGGTGCTTTTTAGTGCAGCGTGCAGTTGAAGACATAGATCTTTGCGATAAAGAGTAAATATAGTGAATTTGTGAGACATTGATCATAGCGTAAATCAATTATGTCACCTGTACGTTCTAAATTAGGGACCAAAACATTACACAGAGCAGAGAAATTATTTCAAATGTATGGACGTACATGAAGGAAGAAGCTAAAAGCAAAGAACTGCTTACATTAGAAGATTTTTTCAAAAGAATTCAAAAGTTCAAAAGCACGTATCAGATGCCACAGGAGTATAAGAAAGAAACTACATTATGGAGACATTTTTCTGCATGGACTGTACTGCCTTAGTAAGAAAAAGTTATCTGAGTAGCATAGCTGACGTACCAATTCGCATGCTGTCTGCAGTCACCTGGCTTGTTACTCGCTTTCAAGGGGCCAAGAATGGCGAATCCAGCTGTACAAACGGATCGCTACTTCATGTCTTCCGTGAGCGCTCGCAGGCCTCCAGAACAAAAATTGTAGCAAATGCTCTAATGCAAGCTCCAGTTTTCAACATCTTATTTTATAGATAAAATGTCAGGGAATACGTGTGTGCTTTTTTTTAGATTAACACATCGATTTAAATTCTATTTTTGGTTTTACAAAATATACCATAAAAAATAGTCCAAAATTTGTGTGTAATAATGATTGGTCGAAAGTTGTTAAAAGTGTTGTATTTACCCTTTCCAGTGCGCCAAACCCCAACTCTCAACTCTATATGGCCTTAGAGTAACAAGTGATTTTATATTACGGTGCGCGCAGAAATTGCTTAATTTCTAATAGCCATAAATAAGCAAGTAATTTAAAAATACGGAAATAAAAAATACGGGTCTCCTTATTTGATGCCTATTATTCATAAAACATTTTGAGCCTCCTACGAAAAAGTCGTGTTTTACGGATGTGCGATTTGAGTGGATTGACCCATATCGCCACTGATGATGCTTGCCGTAGCTACAAGCGAAACGTCCTTGAGAGTGAAGGAGCCCAGTGGACCACGGCCTCTCAGCACGGAGGCATATTCTAATTATGACTCCGGCCGTGAAAGCCTTCGTTAATTCTTTTATATCAGTTTATGAAAAGAATATGAAATATCAGGACGGGTATGTTGGAAATAGTTCAGTGTAGTGGAGGCGTTGAGGGGTTATTCTCCCTATGAGAGGCACCCTCGACTGTTGCCATACCGGGATTAAATCCCTTATGGTTGGTATGATAATGGTGGTGGGTAAATTTGTTTTGAAATGGAAAGTTAGATGATGAACGGGAATTAACGTCCTCCAACATTGTGTCATATCGGACGAATGAATGAAATGAAGTGGGTGAAATGATGCTCAAATGAGCCCGAGGTCCATGGAGCTTTAAGTTACCCGACATTCGTCTTCTCAGGGTAGGGAAAACCCCGGAAAAAACCTTACCCGGATAACTTACCCTAAGCGAGATTCGAACTCGCGACCTCTTGAACGTGAGGCAGACACGCTAACCGTCACGCTATCGAGGCGGGCGATGAACAGGAAGTTAGATGTAACAAGACGATGATATTGTTATGGTTATGATAAAACTGTTGATAATGGCGATGATGATTCAGTCCTGTCTATTTTGATGGTTCCGTTGTCTGGATGTTACTCCTGGCCTAGCACAAGTGTGGGGCGTTTGTATGTTTCTCTGGGGTCAATGTCATATTCCCCGAGGCCACGGACGAGATGGTTGAAACTGAAGGGAAGTCTGGCATAGAAGCTGTTGGAGAGATGTAGAATATATTCTTTCCAAGTGGGGAAGGAGAGGTCTGAATGGGTATTACCGTTTGGGATGTACCATTCGACTGTAGTGGCTGTCCGAAGGTATCTGTTTCGAAATAGTTAACTTCGTATGAGCTTTCTGTGTATTCTTGTGTACCTGATAGAAAACATGCATTCAAACAATTTTACTACCAATTATTATTATTATTATTATTATTATTATTATTATTATTATTATTATTATTATTATTATTATTATTATTATTATTATTATTATTATTATTATTATTATTATTATTATTATTATTATTATTATTATTATTATTATTATTATTATTATTATTATTATTATTATTATTATTATTATTATTATTATTATTATTATTGTTATTATTATTATTATTATTATTATTATTATTTATTATTATTATTATTATTATTATTATTATTAGTAGTAGTAGTAGTAGTAGTAGTAGTAGTAGTATTAGTATTAGTATTATTACTATTACTACTACTATTACTACTACTATTACTATTACTATTACTATTACTATTACTACTATTACTATTACTATTATTATTATTATTATTATTATTATTATTATTATTATTATTATTATTATTATTATTATTATTATTATTATTATTATTATTATTATTATTATCACTAAGTATAAATAAATACAAATTATACAAATTATAATTTGTAGCATAAATGAGAAAATAAATGATGGAGGATAGAGAAAGCCGTGTGAGTGTGTTACTTCATGACTGTTCAGAAACTCAAATACTCATCACCAGGGCTCGGATGTTTATGACCTAAATTAATGTAAGAAATATGCAAGCACTTATGACCGAAAAAAATAGAAAATATGACGATAAATATGACCCAACATTTTTTGGGTGCATTTTCGAAATCTATAAAATATAATGCTGTTTAAAGTAATATTATATTTAAAATATACTTTAAAATATATTTATAAATAAATAATATTAATTTTATGGTTGCGTTTTGAATTTATTTAATTGCTCAATCCAGAGCTAAACTTTAGCTCTGCAGAGAATGAAATAAATGTCATATTTTGAAGGGCGATTAGAAAGAAGAATTACAGCAGCACATTACATACATTTTAAAGTTTTCAAAAAGGAACAATCTTCTATTTGTACGCTACATTGTAACAAGAAAAGGGCCTAATATTACCTACAGACAAGAATTAGGAGATGTGAAAAATCATCTTTGGGGCTGTAAGCACATATTATGTGAAGCTGGAATAGAAGTATTGAAATATGACAAAAATACGTAAATTTGAGAAAAAAATATGACTATAATATGAAAAATGACAAAAGAGGTTTAGAAAAAAGCCAAAATATGACTTAATATGACTTATGAGAATTACATAATATTAATCACCATTGATAAAATCGTACTTCACTTATATTTACCATGAAAAAAAAAACACAAACAAAAAACTATGACATGTCTTAAACATTTGGGTCGTGCTCATCACAGTAAAAGAAACATCTCTTTCAGAGCATCTTGTTTCACTCTCAGTTTTCTTTGATGGTAATTTTAGCTTGGAAGAGGAATAGATTGTTTCCAGGAAGGGCAGATGATAGAGGGTCGTACAACCATTCTTCTGACAGCACCACCTGTTAGGCTATTCAACAATGTTCTGTTCTGGAGGATACGACTATTAAGAATGATGGTAATCTTCACCTCTCTACCAAGGTTACATGACAGCTGACCCTGAACTGTCAGTGTAATGGAGGGATGGTCAGATGAAAACAGGTCCCCCGCATAAAATTCAGAACGTGCAAAAGTCGCCAACAGTGACTAAAGCTACTGTTGCCTGCGGAGAACGATAGCGTTTGTGGTGAAAATAAGTCCATGACATGTACATTACCCAAGTAAGGGAAGGAGCAAAGAAGACAGAGATGTTATAAAAAGCAGATGTCTTGAATTCACATGGCTCTCTCTTCTCACTCTAAACTATCCTTACATACGCTTATTCTTTTGTCTACTGTTAAGAGAGACGAACTATCATTACACATAGTAGGTATAACAAGTAAGCTAAAGGATAACCACGTTTTTAGAAAGCGAATTGCTATGTGGGGGCTTTATAATTTCATGTTCCTTGAATGGTGAGGAGAAGAAACAAACAAATAGTGACTCCGTTTGAAAAAAGTATAAGTATTTAAATATTCAAACCAATGACAAGATATATCTCGAAAAAGGTTAATGCCACAAACATTTATTCGACGGAAATTGTGTGCTTAAACCTCATCTGTAATACTGTATTGTAACATTTTGTCTATCTCTTGTGGTTTATCGAATATACAAGTCACTAAGAACTATGCGAATTTCATAGGCTATTCCCAGAGGGTTCAAAATATAATTTTATTTGCCATATAAATATCTTACAATATGCCATTTTAACAAAATTACTAACCATTTTATAAGATAAAAAAATGACGAATATTTTTCCATGTTAAGGGTAGTTTGAGATGGCGGGATTTTCTTGGAACTATTTGTGTCACATCCTTGAAGCTGTATCTAAATGCAAAGTTTGGTATTAAATCGATTTTTCGTTTATGTGTTATGTTGTTGACAAACATGCATACATACACAGACATACACACACATGGAGCTTTTTCTAAAAATGCTTTTTTCTTATTTGTTCCAAATCGTGCATTTTCTGTGAAATCTTTGTGTAAATTGTGACTGGAATGCAGTACTTTCTGGCTATAGGTAAGCAGTTGAGAAAGCAAGTGAAAGAAATGAACTCGTATCACCAGATCACTAGGGAAAGATGCTTTGGTGAAAGACCTAAGTCCCCTTGAATTGTTTGGAGAACCGAATCCTTTTAATCCTTCCTTTGTTACTGAATTCTTACCAAATTTAGTTCTTGTTTTCATTCACTTCTGTGGCACAAAAAGTATAGTTTACTTTTAATATCCCAAGTGGAAGGTAGTGCTTCGGCCATACGTTAACCAGGGATTCTACATGATGAGTGTAACAAACGTTTAACGCCTTTTTATTTCAATTCGAATGAATTAAGTCACAACTTAATGTTAAGGTGACGTTGCCAAATCTCTCTTAGAAATTAATTTTTTTCATATTTTAACATTAAATTGTGACTAAATTAATTCGAATTAAGGTAGAAATGCATTACAACTTTGTTCACACAATGTTTGTGCGACAGTTAGTGAAATAATAAACCATTTATATCCATTCGTCAAGAAGCTAAATAGCTCCAAATAGTTAACACAAAGAATATTTTTGGGCAAAACGGCTCTTGATTGACAATAATTGTAGTGGGCATAATTGTTACACTCATCATGTAAAATATCTGATTAACGAATGGCGGAAGCAGGACCTTACATTCTGTAACATTTTCTAAATGACTCGGAGAATAATGCTAAATACTATTGCTTTTATCAAACATCACAGAGCCTCAATTCACACGAGTTTTCATTACTTGAGCTAAATTCTTTATTGCGTTCATTATATTAATAGGTACTGTTTGTATCATTTTTTTTTTTTTTTGTGGGTAAAATACTACTTTCAAAATTTTAACATATTTGAATTGTCCGAGTATCTGTTATAAATGAGTTAATTTTATTGTTATTCGATATTTGTGAAACATCTTGTCTGCGATTTTTGAACCGAGCGTGCACCATGTTATTTCCCAAGTAAACGAGTCGTTACGCCATAATAAGGTACCTTTGTTGTGGGCACATATTTAGGGACACGTTAACAGTAGCGAAATTTGGTGACACAGATATTATGGTTACACAAGCATTTTGAGGCGTCGTTGCAACAGTGAACCGAATGTTAGTGTTGCATTTTGGGACCTACCTATTTTTATTTCAGTATTTCTTATACAGAATTCTGTGTAGTAATAAGCATAACTAATTTTCAAATACTGCAGACGTATAGTATTAGAAACCCTGCTGCTTCGTTAGCGGTTGTTTTTGTGTTAACTGTGTAGAGTCTTCTTCCTTTCCTTCTTCTCTCTTTCTCCATATGTTTTCAATTTCACCCTCGCTAAATCTCTTTCTGTGCAACGGACAACACCGCCAAAGAAGATCTCACTGCACCTCACTTCTATGTCACATAATCGTTGTACGAAGCCATGGCCATTTCTTTGTCTGTTTTAGGCCACGGTGCAACGTACGTTGCATAAATCAACCAATGGAATGGCCATGGCTTCGTAAAACGATAAATTATGTGACATAGGCCTGAGGTGCAGTGAGATTTTCTTTGGCAGTCATTGTACGCCCGTGGACAAAAAAATTAGTCTTCTCCATATTCTGTCGATCGTAGAGCTTCGTGTATCTTCGTAAAAGCTGTGTTCACAATGCACACGAAAGAATTGTATAATGGTCTGCGACTGATAGCGCAATGGTAAACGTATGAGTACAGAAACCAGAACACAGAATAACTTGGTGGTTGAGAGGGTAAGAAGGCATTGGTTCCACTCATAAGTTCCTAGGTTCAAATGCCGCATCGCTTGTCTCTCTCTCTCTTTTTTTTTTTTTTTATTATGTTTGTTAATTTTATGACTAAATATGTAGAACATAATATTGCATTAATATAACATTAATGTAACTTTGAAGCTATCTATGCACACTAAAACAATCATTCTACTAACACTCGTGTTAAAGAAATAAAAATATATGTAAATAAACTATCATCTTCTAAAACAAAAACACAAGAAATAAACATAATTACTATGGGGTGTATTAACCGTCAGCACATACAAGTGCCCTCAACCCTTGCGGCATAGATAAAATTAAATGCCTGCAGTAATCTGGACGAGAAGCTACAATGTCCCAGACTTCTTGAATTTGTGCCCAGAGGCCATATTTTGTCCTTCACCCAGCTGCAGGTAAATTGGAGTACAGCTCCCTTTTCACCTTAGCCCACACATTCTCAGTTGGGTTCAGATCCGCTGAACAGGGAGACCAGTCTACCACCTGATATCCTGCCTCTCTGAGAAACAATTTGAAACCTTTCGAGATGTGTGGACAGGATGATTATCCTGTACAAATTCAATAATTCCATCCTCCCAGAGAGAACCAAAGTATTCTCAAGTATTGCTGTGTACTGCGAGCTGTCCAGCGTATTGTCAAGTTTCCACAGCACACCTAGACCGTCCCTTGATATCCAGCCCCAACACGATACAGATACGCGACCATGATGAACTTGTGAAGCCTCGTACTTTGCATCGTATTGGGATCCCTTTGGACGATAGACAATCACCTTTCCCTTACGTGTGGAAGAAAATGTCACCTCGTCTGAGAATATCACGTTGCTCCAGTTGCTGTTGGCATTCTCCTCGGCAAGCGCAAGGCGAAATAATTTGTGATCGTCTGTCAGATGCTTTTAGCTGCCGTTTGCACAAGAAGTTCTGCTTCATTTACACATCGCAGAGTTGTTCGAACTGATCCTCTGCGCTGCAAATGCAGGGACTCCAATACGAGCTGCAGCTTCACGAGCAGAAAACCTACTTGACTACTGCAAGGAGTGCCAATGTCTGTGTGCACGTTCTGCGTCAAGCGTGGCACGATTCATTGAGAGAGAACTGTGCCTGCCTTATGCGCTTGCGCACTATTCTGTGCTTTCGTGTGCAGCATATTGCTGTTTGATAGAATAAACCGTTTAAGAAGCATAATAATAATTACCATATTATTAACTTGCATGAAATAGATATATTTAAAATTACTAGCCGCTATGCGTTGTTTCAACATCCTTAAGAGGAGAAAGAAATGGCTACATGGGAGAAGCGAACCTGCGACCCTCACCACAAGAGTAACTATGTCTTGCCACAGCGCTACACTGAACACACGTGGAAGGTGGCAAGTTTAGTAATGCCGGACAGTGCAAACTGTATCCTGTTTTGTGCCGTTAATATTTGTAATTAATATTGATGGTTTGTAGTTGAAGAAGCTAAGGCTATTTATCTGGTTATGATTATTGATCATATGGGTTAGTAATATTAAGATTGGGAACTTGTTGCTGCCGCTACGCAACTGTATCGTGGATGGTGTAAACAAGGCGCTGTGCCGACTTACATGAATTTGGCATTACCTTTCTTTCTTTCTTTTTTTTTTTTTTTTTTTTTTTTCTTTTGTCCATGGGTGTACATGTCAAGTGATGCTTTGAATACACACAATTTTATTTCTAGTATATTAATAAACGTTAAACATAGTAACAAGAACGTCACTCAAAAGACCAAAAGTATAATGCGTCTAACTGGCTTATACTTCATACCTCAACTAGAAAATGCTATCGAAAAACAGGCTACAAATTTAACTGCTACGGAATCTGAATTAAGAAAGGGACCAGCGAAAGAAGGCCAGGTCGATCCTTAAAAAATCAGAGTGGGTGAATATTTAATTTTTGTGAACAATTGCTAAGAAGCTACTCAAAAGTAAGAAGACAGAAACAGCTTTAAACCAAAGTGGTAATAATTGGAAAATGTCACCCCATGGCCTCCTCACACATGAGCTTATGAGCACAGAAACGAGCAGTATATACACCAATAATATAACTTGCTAATTCATGGTATCGAAAGTTTGTATATCAAACGTGTTGGTATAAATATTATGCTTAGAAACGTTGTGCTACTCGGCCACGATATTATTGCACTCGGGAGTGAGGACGCCAGGAGTTGGGGCGTGAGGGAGGGACAATACATTCATCCTGTTTACTGTGATGTGATCGCGTGTTTCTGATAATAGCCATGGCAGGCCAAGTGCGATAATATCGTCGTCGAGTAGTAGATTTTGTTTAGAAAAGTAAAAGCTCAACAATCAGTGAGATATTTATTGATTTCGCGCCCCTTTGAAAAAACTAATGAAAAGGCCATGTTTTTCTAATTGGGGATAAACCAATATTATAAACGAAGTATCATGCCAGTTGGTTCTTATGTTCTTGGGAGTAATGCAAATAAATAAGTAAATAAATAGAATAAAGTAAAGACAGAAAACCAAGTAGACCAACAAACATTTTAAAATGCAGCGTTGTCTCGCAGGCATGTACACATCAACAACAATTGGTTATTTATTGAAAATCAAGAATTCCAGGAAAAGTTTCATGGCAGTTTTATTGTACGTATAGTTAGTCCACCATCAAGGTTATCGTTTGTTTTGCCTGTCTTTATTTGAAATGAGGCCGTAGCCTTTACGCTAGGAGCGTTGTGGGTTTCATATCGCTCCTGCGATTTCGATCTACAAGACATGGTCATGAATGCAAGCGCAATGTCTCTCCGGGCTTTTGAATGAACTGCACGTGGTGACGGTGTTGTACTTCATTTCTAAGAAAACGCTTGGAGCCTCCTTTGAGAAAAAACATTTTCTAGTACCTTGGCGAAGTAAACACGGCGATATTCATCAAGGTGCAGTCTGCATGGTGCATGTGTGGTGCACGCAAACGGGAAGATTGCTACTTCCGGCGAAGGCGAGTTCCGTGCGTGTACAGCACATAAGCAACATGGCGTCCAGCGGTCTTGGCACGGACGGAAAATAAGATATAGGCCTGTTGGAGTATCTCCAAACATGATAATTACAAGAATCGAGCGAATGTCATTCATAAATTCTCAACGCACGAGAATATTTGTGGCTTGATACAAATAGGTTTCTTTACTTTAATCTACTTTCTCAGCCGCTTATTTAGGTGGATTAAGTATTATTACTTTCGACCTAAATATTCTGATAATGTAGCGTATTTACCAAAATCCAATTTTCGTCACAAATACTAAGTCAGGGAATGTTGGGTACTTTGGTAAATAACGTCAGTATATTATTATTGTTTTAAGATTATGGTATTGCCTCTTGAAACTCTTAAAAACATGCAAGTAACATTCTTGCGAACCTTGTTACATAGCAGACGTCATAGCAGGAGCAAAAGTGAGGTAGGGGTAGGCGGGGAAAATGGTATTGCCAGTGGCGGCTCGTGACTTGTCGCAGTGGGTGTGCAGTATATTACATACTCTCCACCTTTACTCCCTTTCTTTCTCTGACACACATCACGCAATTCTAATTCGCATTTCACATGGGCAATTGAGCTCTTATGTTTTGCTATTTTGTTTTGTTTTAAATGACCAATATCCAAGAACTATTATTTGTCCAGACGCCATTTCTCTCACTCGCAAACAACAAGCACGGAAAACAGCTTCTCTTCTAAGAATAAACCCGAAAGATTATCTCCTTTAGTTTCGCCATGTTATTAATTTCCGCACGTTCATAGATTCAAATTTCCCGCTCGCTATGTGCAGACACAACTGTGTGCAATTTGCTGCCAGAACACAAACATAACAAACAATAATAAAGACTGTAACAAAATAACTATTCGAAACTGAAGTATTGGCCTTAGTAAATTACGACATGAAGACTCATTATATGCATTTATAATAGCTTAATAAGACTAGATATAATTGTGTTTATAACATTAATATAACTGTCATTTTAATATAGAAGATGACTACATTATATTTAGAATCGTCACGTTGGCTACCTAGTAGGTTCTGCTAAACAACCGGAGGGAAATGCTCGTAGCAAGCAAAACAGAACTTGTACGAGAACGTAGTGCGCTTGCGCAGTAAGAATCACATGTGTTGGCCTTTTCGATTATGCTGCTTTAACCCGCCGTACTCTTAAATGCAAGCTTTGCACCGCTCCCTGCGTACCCCTCGCCTAAAAGCTACCTTCACCAGTCGCAAAATCGGGTTTATGCGTCTCAGCTTGCAGACTGAATGCGGTGACATTTGCTAAAGAGGGCGCGGGAAAATTAAACCAGCAAGTTCATATAGAAGAAAGTTAGACATTTGACTTTCTCATATGCATGTCTATAAAGATAAAGACAGATTCGCATGCGGAAAAAATTAGTGGGTGGGCAGTTGCGAGTATGCGATCACCCAGGAACCGCCACTGGGTATTGCACATGTATGAAAAGCAGGGAACTATGTCGGCAATTGGATTTTCGCGCACTTTTAACATTTAATTGCACCGTTTTATTGCACAAGTATTTTAGGAACAATAATCGACAAACATGTTATTTATTTGTCTAAGTGTGTGTAAACTGCAATTAATTGAGGCAAGGTGCACAAACTTGAGGTACACGTTCTTGTATTTCGAGTGCCGATGTCGGCAACAGCTCGACAGGAGAGCGAAGAGATGCGCGGGAGAGGAGCGCTCCCATGATACCGTGGGTGAAGCCCGTCGCGAACATTTAGTTAGTCCTTGTTCTTGCACCTCGCCTCAATTAAGTGCAGTTTACAGACATTTACTCAAATAAATGACATATTATGTGTGCCAATTATTGTTCCTAAAGGTGTATCGTTGATGCTTGTGCAATAAAACAATGCAATATAGTGTTAAAAGTGCGCAAAAATCCGTTTGAATTGTCTTGGTAGATAGGTATGCTATATTATTATTCAAATATTCGATATCACGATTTCACCAGAAATACACTTTTGAGTTCCCTTCAACAAATATTATAACAATGTCCCAGAATTCACCCAAATAAATTACAAGGATATCAGAGAGAAGTCTTGGATGGGCATTTTGAGAGAAGACACCAAATTGCAGAGATGTTGTCGGGTATCTGTACTAAATGTTCAGCATGCAAATACAATTTTCTTTCGGAATGCTCAAGTCCAACTCAAGCAGTCGTAAAAATTCTACACAGTAAGCAGGAAATGCACATTTGACTGAATATTTTGTAAAAATGTTCATGCTATTAGGACGTGTAGACTATTCATAAGTTTCATTTATTTCACTAGGTACCTTTATCTAAGTTTTCCTTTAAGCCACTGTGCTCATAAATACATATTTACAAGCAGACGAATAGTTTAAAGCTAATCAGTAAACTTACCTCTGGCGCGGAGGACCCGGGCTCGATCCTCGATACCAGGATGGGGATTTTATCCCCTCTGGCAGATCTGGCACGGGGTGCGCTCAGCCACGTTAGTTCCCGGTGGACCAATTGAGGAGCTACTTGATGGAGAAGTAGCGGCCCCAGGTCGAGAAGGCCGCATAACTGGCCGGGAGGGCTTGGGTTGCTGACCACGTCCCACCCTCCAGTACTGCACCCTGTAGTGGGTGACGCCTGTAGTGGGCAGAGGTGGGGGACGCAGCGGTCGAGCGGCAAGCCTTAGCCCTTCATGAGCTGTTGCGCTAGAGGTTTAGTTTTAATCGGTAAGCTTTCACTTTTTTCAAGAAACCTGCGATATTCTCAGGCAATAATCCAGTCTCCCCCCCATACCCCAATTATTCTTTAACTTCTAAGGTCAACGGCTTTGACTTTGGAACAATTTCTTCTGTGCAGTGAACAAGCCAGATGACTGACACGGTGACGTTGGGACTCGGGAAGGTTCCCGAGTTCGATCCCGGTGACCGACCAATTTGGCTAAAGGGTTTTTCGCGTTTTCATTGGTCACTAGGCGAATGCTGGGTGGAATAATTTCCATTCCACTTCATTTTACCTAAATTTCAATCCGGTCTTTTGTCGGCAATGTCGGCGAAGGATGAGTGTGGCGCGACTGTGTAGAGAATTTGCGCACTGTAATTACTGTTCTTGGCACAGGGACGGTGTTGTAGTAGCCTGTCCTGCTATAGGGAGGCCATGCTGAAACCCATGTGCACGAAGAAATCTAGCGTCGAGATGAAGAACCTCCAGCTCGCGTCCCTAGCCCGTAGAGCGCTTCCATGTCGTTCCTTCCTCCCAGGAGTCCGACGTACCTACAAGAGGTACAATATGGAATTCCCTCTATATACTTCTAGTTCAGTCCAGTCCAGTCCAGTCCTGAGCAATGTTGTTTAGTCGTTCACAAGCTGTGATACTCATTGGGATGCTTCTATGGTTGCTTTATTTCTTCTAACGAAAACATTCTTTTCCTGAAAGATTAATTGCATATCTTAGGAAGTAACCATTACCACCACCGCCACCACCACCGCCACCACCACCGCCACCACCACCGCCACCACCACCGCCACCGCCACCGCCACCACCACCACCGCCACCGCCACCACCACCACCACCGCCACCGCCACCACCACCACCAACACCACCGCCACCGCCACCACCACTGCCACCACCACCGCCACCGCCACCATCACCACCGCCACCACCACCGCCGCCACCGCCACCACCACCACCACCGCCGCCACCGCCACCATCACCACCCCCACCACCACCGCCACCACCACCACCAACACCACCGCCACCGCCACCACCACTGCCACCACCACCGCCACCGCCACCATCACCACCGCCACCACCACCGCCGCCACCGCCACCACCACCACCGCCGCCACCGCCACCATCACCACCCCCACCACCACCGCCACCACCACCGCCGCTACCACCACCACCGCCACCACCACCGCCGCCACCGCCACCATCACCACCGCCACCACCACCACCACCGCCGCCACTGCAACCACCACCGCCACCACCACCACCGCCACCGCCGCCACCGCCACCATCACCACCACCACCACCGCCGCCACCGCCACCATCACCACAACCACCACCGCCGCCACCGCCACCATCAACACAACCACCACCGCCGCCACCGCCACCATCACCACCACCACCACCGCCGCCACCGCCACCATCACCACCACCGCCACCACCACCGCAATAGCCGCCACCACCACCACCACTGCCACCACCACCACCGCCACCACCAACACCATAGCCGCCGCCACCACCGCCAACACCACCACCACCGCCGCCACCACCACCACCATCACCACCACCACCATAGCCGTCGCCACCACCGCCACCACCACCACCACTAGCACTAGTAACAAAACCATTATCACCACTACCATCACAATTACTACCACCACAACTATACTAGGTTGCAGAGAGTCTTTTATACCGTAGTAATTGTTTATCGTGTAGGTTCTCACCTCAGTGATTTTATTCTCCCTTATTTGTGCGCCTCTAGAGTCCTTTATTGAAAATATGTCATATACAGGATGGAAGGTACACCTTCGGCTATACGTCAACCTGGGATTCCACATGAAGAGTCTAACAAATATGTCCAATACAATTATTATTAATAAAGAGCCGTTTCGCCGAAAAAAAATAATTTGTGACAAATATTTGGTGCCATCTAACTTGTTGACGAATGGATATAAAGATCATTCGAATTGAAATAAAAAGGCATTATAGTATGGTTCTCACAATGTCTGTGCGAAAGTTAGTGAAATTATAAACCATTCATATCGATTTGTGAAGTAGTTCCAAATTTTTCACACTTTTTTTTTTTTTTTTTTTTTTTTTTTTTTTTTTTTTTTTGCGAAACGGCTATTTATTGACAATTATTGTATTAGACGTATTTGTTACACTCATCATGTAGAATCCCTAGTTAACGTCTGGCTGAAGCACTACCTACCGCCCGGTATACATCCTTTACTTTTCAAGCGCACTAGGATATTTATTTAACCGTTGCCAGCAAGCGATGTAAACAAAGAACTGTGTTTTGTCTTCATTTCTGCCAATAATGATATGTACGTACAATTTAGTTCATGCAACAGCAAGTGACTGATTTTTTTAGATGAACAACCAGACGTGGATAATCCATTGCCAGTTCGCCAACAGTTGGGGAACTTGCCTACTGGAAACTATGTGCAACAGATATTGGTACTTAATTTTATTTTTGCGTAGTTATTATTTCCATTGTTTATTATCATCATTGAGAAAACTGTATGTAATACATGCGTTAGGTGCATTGTAGTATCTCGAAAGAATAAAATACCAGACGTAGTGTTGTATTTTCAAACACTTCCTCGTTTTCCAATAATGTGCTTACCACACGTACTATCACTGCACGGTGTAAATAATCTGAAAGCTTGCATTTCTGTTTTCTATTAGGCAGCAAGATTTCAAAGATTCTTTGACGTCGATTTGGGTACATGGTCTTTAAACAAAGTTGGCGTATGATGACGTACTACACCAACAATCATCTGATATTAATTATTTAAATGTCAATAATTTAGTTTGGGGTATTACTAAAGCGCGTCTCACCCTTAAAAGACAGTACACGTTAAATGGAGCGCAGTGTTGCAACATGTACTAGTTGCGAATCTTTCTCCGCGAGCGACTCGAGGTGGCCTGAGTCCTGTACTTAGTCCTTCAATTGCTGCTTGACGAGACGGGCACTTTTAACTTTGGTATCCCTCCACGCCTTTGTTACTGTATGACCTAAATTTACAAATGACTCGTCTGTATAAACAATCGATTTCCCCTGGTCCCTAAACCTTTTACGTGTTTTAGATATTTATGTCGCCATCTGATGATATCGATATCGTCTCTTTCTATTAATATGCACTTGTTACCCTTTCTTTCATATTCGAACCCCAAATCATGTAAGAACCGACTAAGAGTGGCCCTTGAGAAATTTGGTAGGGTCTCATCACTGTTGAACTGTGACAAAATTATATTCAGCGTGGGTGGAATATTTGCAAACAGTAAAGAATGAACAATTCGCCGCACTCCACCTTGCACTATTCAATCATATTGCGTTAACCTAGCGTTTTGTGTAGTCCCGCCCTTTTTGCTTTCTTTTTCGATGGCGTTCTTAGAGGTCCTTTCATTAGTTCCTTTTTAATCATACACACTACTGCTTCTGAACACCCGATAGCCTTAGCTGTTTCTTTTACCGCCTTACTTACACGCATTTTACTTAAAAAATAATCTAACGCATTCATAATTATTTGGCGTTCCTTACTTCTTTATTTACCAACATATCGTCCCTTCCTAGCTTCACCCTCCATAACTACAAATATTTACAAAAATATTAAACAAATAACGCAATAACAGCTCACAGTTACACACACGGCTTCTTTCAAACTAATGCTAGTGCTGCTCCTTATACTATCTTCTGTGTCAGGCCTGACGCTGAATAGATGATTACCTTTTGTTTGCCTTACTGGATAAAAGAAAGAGGTTACTGCCTTTTGGTTTATTTTAAAAACTTTCTCCAACCTTCCTCAACATTTGTTCTCGCTGGTTCCCTGATGTAAACTCAATAACAAAAAAGTTTCACACTGCGTAACTTTTGCAGTGCACAGATATAAAATTTTCCGAAAACATTTAATTTAAAAAATTATAACACTTAACTGGGTAAACATAGAGAATTCAAAGTAGGCAGGTAGTAGCACTATAGTTTACTCTACCTAAGAAAAAATATGGATGCATTCTAGCAGTTTGTTAGTTAGTGTGTGATGAGTGTAGAAACAGCAAATATCGGACTTCTATTGAAAAAAACGTTTTCTGAAGAAATTTGGACCTATAGAAATGTATAATGACTCTGAAAAGGATATAACCTGATAGAGAAAAAAATTCTGCATAGGATAATGTGTTCAAACCTGAAATTTATAACAAATGAATATTTATACCACGCTATTAGGAATCTGGCAACAGAGCGAGGGTAGAAAAGGACGCGGCTAATGGCAACTTGTGTGCGCTAGATAGAGACAGAGATGTCTCATTTAACTCCATACTGTCTTCTAAGAGTGAAACGCTATATAGATCATCTAGAACAGACATATTCAACCTGGGGCGCGCGTACCCCAGGGGTATGTATGTGTAACGGAGGGAGGACACCTCGCCCACCGCGACCCTGATGTGTAGCTATTGTGGGCTACCACGCCCCAGGGGGAAGGGATGAGGCGAAGTGAGACCGGAAGGCATGTCATGGAGCGGAGCCAGCGAAGCCACCAGAGAGGCATAGAAGTCCCTAACAGTTCCAGATTGTGACATCTGGTGCACACACAGAGGTTTGCCACCCACACAGGGAGAGGACGACAGTGCTACCCTAAGGGCTGGGGCAGCAAATTCCAAGGAGGGCTAGGGAGAGAGTTTCCAATGAGCAACCAACTGTGCCATCTGCCCGCTAACGTCGGAACTAACTGCACTACCAACCGAAGCTGAAAGATGATAATGAAAGGAGATGAGAAAGAATGGGAAGGAAAGCCGTGGAGAAGAGATGAAAGCACCCCAGCATTCGCCTAGACGACTCGGGGAAACCACGGAAAAACCCATGTCTGAGTACTTGGCCACGGGGATCGAACCCGCGACCTCCCGAATGCGGGCTACAAAAGCTATCGCCTGAGCCATACCGCTCGGTACCCCCAGGGGTACGTGAAGACTTCTTAAGGGGTACAGAAAATGTAAAATATGCATACAGTCAGTATAATGTATTTCCTGAATGATCACAAATAACGAAAAATACTTCAGCCACAAATATTTGAATTCCCCTCTGTCCAAGAATCCATTTTACTTACTTTACCGGTTAGTATTGCTGATGCACTTTTGGAAATAGTAAAATTCCGCCTGGAAAATATCAGGTTACAGTTTTTAAAATCTTTTACAGAAATTGAGAAAGACAATAACACATAAAAATGGATTATGAATCCGGTTTGTTCTACAGCCATCTATTTCTCTAATCTTCCCATAAAATTAAAAGAAAGTATTTTAGAAATATTTGTTGAAGTGCACTGAAAATAAAAATTGAAAACATGTCAAGTTGTTATTTCTGGTGATATACACGCAAAGAGTACGCTGAACTTAGCGACACAGCTGTTAGGTGCCTTCCATTCCCTTCTACTTATTTGTGTGAGTAGGATTTCTCTGCATTGACATCAATTAAAACATGTTTGAATCCAGAATCAACATTGTTACTCGCACCAACGAAAACTCAGCCACAAACAGAGCAGCTGGTTTCCAGAAAACAAGGTCAGCAATTCAATTAACAGGTCAGAAAACATATACAAATTCATATACTTTATGTTTATGTTTTATCTGTAACGTAGTAACGTATTTATTTTACACAGTAATAGCATAATGCTTCTTTTAGTAATATTTAATAAATTATGAGATTTTAAATCTATTTTAGACATGGTTATGTATAATTTGAATTAAGGATAACTGCAGAACAAGGTCTAGAACTACAGAAGCCTAGGGGATAGGCTGGAATGGAAAATTCTCTTTGGGTGCACGCGGAGAAAAGAGGTAGAATAGCACTGATCTAGAAGACAAACATTTTCCAAATAAATCGAAGGTTAAGTAGAATGTCATTTAACAGTCTTGAAATTATAGCATTTAAGCGACGGTGGATTCTTAATCGCATAATAACTGTTATGCACAAGATAGACACGGACGAGTAATGATAGAATTTGAAGTCGTTGAGTAAACGCAAGTTGCTTTATGACTGTGATAAAGGTCCTGAACCTCACTTTTTCTCCATCTCCCTTTTTTGTATCGTTGTCTCTCTCCCTCTCTGCGAAACGTACATCCTAAGACAGGGGAAGACACGTATCGCTGCTGTGACGTCAGCTCACTCACCTCCGAGGCTGGCGGGAAATACAGGCTACGGCCCGATTGCGTCATCTTTGGAACAGCTAATTGAAGAGAACCGACCGAAGCCGAACGTGAATATGACTTCCCCGTTTGGAGGAACAGCGTTAGGAAGTGATATCCATTGAATTGTCACTCATTATTGAAAATAAATACACGTAACAAAAATACCTGCACAATATTATAATACGTTACATAAATAATAAATCACATATCAATATAATAAAGATTAACTATCTATCTCAATAGCTGCTGTTATCATCAAATTGTAAAAACGAGGCACATAATTATTGCCAAACTTAATTAAACTGAAACTGAAAATATGCATGTAAATGGAAATATGCCATCCTCAATATTTTGATTTTTAATGGCCCATTGTGACTAACCGATATATTATTATAACTAGTCAATCATATTAAAATAATGGTAATATTGATATGTTGCCTACCCCGGAGAAGCTGGAAGACTTATTTTTCAATATCACTTGTATAAAGTACTTACCAGTGTATCCACTTACCTTAAATAATATTTATTAATGATGGAATCTATAAATTTTAACTTATCAGCGGGGCATATATAATTTTCTCAGTTTCAGTTTTGTTTATTGAGAGGAAGTTTGGCCTGGTACCGGTACAAAGGACCCGGCTTACAGGCTACAATTAACATTAACTTACAATTATAAATATTTACAAAGTTTACCGTTTTTGGTTTAACAAAATCCATACGGTGACCATACCAAGAAGTTTTTGGGTGTGGATTTGTCCTTTAGATAGGCATCCCAGAAATTGAAGCAAAATACTAATTAAACTCAGCCTATCAACATTTACCATGCTGGTTTGGTACATTTGCACATAAAATAGCAATTACCAACAATAGGCTAAGCTGTGATAACTGTGTTAATTTGTAAAAGTGGAGAAAGAGTTGAGATATGATGTTATAAAGTTAGGTTAGGCTTGCATATTATTATTGATGGCAGGTGTGGATGCTGCCTCTGATAACACAGGTTAAATGTTGATAACACAGGACTCTGTCATCCTGTTCATATAAGTACACATTAACCTAGGTGTCGTTGCCTACATAATTCCATCATGTGTGAGTAAAGACAGTGGACAAAATTTGACACAAGTATAATAGTTTTCCCTTTTTGATGAAGGTGGGAAAAATGTAAATGACCTAACTACTGCCTGTTTTCTAAATTTATTGATTAACTTGGTAAATGTTTTGTTAACATTCATTGCATTTAACTGTTACCAGAATGGTTTAACAAAAACCAACCCATACCATCTTTAGTTCAACAGTTTTTGTGTGTAGATTTGTCCTTTCAATGAGTTTCATTTATATATATAAACTGTCCTAACTAGTGTTACATCGATACACACTACAACGTCGACCCATATTGTTCAATTCTACACCTAAAACAAAAGTAGAATTACATACCTTTCAGTACCGGTATCACCATGTTACAATATAGGTTATGGATTCTTGAATAACTTCACTGAAGAATTAACCATTTCTTAAATCACTTAAAATTACACACTATAAATGAAAATAATCATTTTAGTTTAATAGTTCAACTATAACAAGTAGAACTTACGAAAACCAGGCGAAAAACTGTTCAGTTGCTCAAAAGAAACCGTTAAAAAGTGCAGCGAAAAACATCTGTTATAATTCTCGTACTACAACAACAAAACTACTGAAAAATTACTTTTGATTAATTTACAATATTTACAAATAAACACAATCACTGAAACAGCATATACCGCCACTAACTCACTTTCAATTAAACAAAACTAACACGTGTTGCCCCATAACATTCCACACTGGTAGCCATGTTTGTTAGCATGCCAGGTTCCCGGCTATCAGCTGATCGGCCCGGGCCATAGCCTGATATTCACGTCAGCCTCGACTCACCTCGCATGCTCCTTACGACGGCCAGTTGAACGTGTGACGTCACAGTGGGGAAGAGGAAATGGCATGTGGGACATCGTAATTTTAATGCTGTTTCAATTACGGAACAGTCACGTATTATAAATAATTACACTTCGGCTTTATGCCATGTATATGGACATATTCCGACATTTGCCGTTTCGCTTTTCTTTAACTAGTTTGTCAATGTTAGGGCGTAATGTACGGCACATTTGTAACCGAAGACTGCATGTTAGATTGTGATCTGGCAATATGCTTCGGGATTTTGACTTAGAAAGGTTCATAATAGAAAAGAATTGTTCGCACACACACGTAGAACCAAACATGCATAATACTCGTGCAACGAGGACATCAACCTCAGAAATCTGGTTTGAGGAACATTCTTATAAAATCAGTCAAGTCTTCCTTGTGTTTATATTTCTCCTTCAGCAAATCGTCGCATTGTAAATTTATCAATTCAATTTGCTACCAGCTAGAAACATTGTTAACATCCATTGAATACGGGGTCACAAAGACCTGAAACGTAGTTGACAATGTTTCTATATCTTGAAGCCTGGTCTCAAACTGGTGTGAAACACGGGGAACAACACAAACACAAAACCACTACACAACGTCAACAAAAACACAACATAAAAATAAAATTCGCACTAACGCCGTTAAGATACCTCACACAATAAACACCCTCAGACTAGGCTGAAGAGGGTTCTCCCTAAACTTTTATCATTTTTCATATTCATTCAGTTTCGTGCAAGTAGCGCCGCTGATCTATGCAGCATAGCAATACACCGCTCTTGCCTGACGTCACACGAACGTACAAGCTTGCTCTTCGTTTAAATACGTCACACGGCCCGAAGTTGTCTTCCCCTGTCCTAAGACCTCAGAGAGAGAGAGAGAGAGAGAGAGAGAGAGAGAGAGAGAGGAGAGAGAGAGAGAGAGAAAGAGAGAGAGAGTAGACTCTGGAAGCGTATATTTCTGGAAGTCAAAGTCGTTTCCACGGCCGGTTCACAATGGTACCTTGGGATACATACCTTTAGCTTCGTTCTATTGTCACCTTTCATATTGAGTGCCAGCTACCGAATACACGCTGATAGTCGTAAGCAGGTACACTGGGTTCCATATATGCCATCCCTACTGCTTCAAAGCGCGCATTTTACCAACTTTCTCTGCCGGCGCGCGCACAGCAAGGAGGGGGCGTTCTGCCTTTGTTGTACCACGAAGCAGTGGGGTATGTTAGAAACACCAGCATTAAACTTTTGGGGAAAATTTACATTTTCGGTTTTTCAATTATATCAAATAAATATTCTATAGACATCATTTTCGCCAAACATATTCCCCAACCCGCCATTTTTAAAAGTCCAGCGACATGTTTAAGTCACCCTTGTGCTTCGTTTTAATCACACTGGGTTGTGCCACACTGTGCTCTTCTCTCTCAGTTTTGCATTTTGTATGCCATTTATTCCTTACATTTCAGTTCCGCTCTGATTTATACATAAATTTGCATACCTAATTTCAAAATGTTATCTAATGATCCAAATATGCATTTGATGTTTGCTTTATTCATTGGCTCACAAAAATAATTTGTGCTGAAAAGAAAAGGAATTTTATGATAAACAATTTTATAAAAAACAAAAATGTATTTTTCTGCAACTAATAACATCAATCAAATACTTTAATTTATTTTCAGTTTACTTAACAGAAAATACCGCTAGTATACTTCTTTGAAAATAGTGAAGGAAGCTTTTTTTTTAAAAAAAAAAAAAAAAAAAAAAAAGAAAGAAAGAAAGAAAAAAGATCAATTTTTTTGCTTAAGTACTTCATTCTATTATATGAGAAACTGCTTGAGCTAGAACATTGAGTTTTGCACAGTCACATCTTTATTCCTATCCTAGCTGATCACCTGGAAATCTTTCCGCAAATCGCACTTTCACTTGGCGAGCTGACTGAGTTAACACATACGAATCATAAATAAATACATGCTGTGCAGTAGAAAACAAATGCTGAGCCACAATAAACTTTGTGACTAAGTAAAGGACAAGATAATAAAACACACTGGTAATAACTCAATCACACGATGGTGCGTCAGCTCTGTACTGCACTGTCAGAGCAGAGAAAAACAAGTTAACCACATGACCCTGTGTACAGCAGTTGCGTTATTGTGTTTCCGTATGCTCAGTGGAAAAACACGCAGCGGTTCGGATGTTTTTGGGTATATCTGTATTATTATCCCCATTCTACGGGGTGTGAATGATATTTATCAAATACTTATTCAGATTTTTACGAGAAGATACTTCCTACTAAACATTCTGTACTTGATCCCAGAAAACCCCTTTTGTGTTGTATTGTCTTGCAGGTCAATTTAATTCCAAAACTTTCTCCACCCCTGCCCATAGCCTTTCAGCAGGATTCAGATCTCATGAGCAAGGAGCCAATCAATCACAGTGATGTCTTGCCTTTACGACAGGGGTGTCAAACAGCACTCACCAGGCGTGAAAAATTTTCCCCTATTTTCCCTCCCTCCGCGATGATCAAATCGGAAAACGGGAAAAACAAAGCGAAAACCGGTTCTACTAGTGCGTGCTACTGCAGTTAAGGAGGGGTAGACGCCTCTCTTCACACCCTCGGAGTGACGTTTGACATGCCTGCTCTACGAGAACCAGTTTGAAACCTACTGACTTGTGTGGACAGAATTCCACACAGTTGGAATTCAATAATTCCATCGGGATATCTAGACCTTATAGAAGGAAACATAATGTTTTCAAGGATGTCTTTACTGTCGGAAATTTATGGTGCCATCAAGCTACCACAGCACCCTTAGACCATCTCGTGGCGTTCAATCCAAACATGACACAAATGTGCCATCTTGGAATCTAGTTGTTGCGGCGTCGTGGCCCAGCGGTTAGACCGTTCACCTATCACCACGGCGGGTTTGATTCCAGGGAACCGCATAATAATTTAATTAGAAAATAATTTAATTAGTCCATATCAGTTTGATTTTAGAACAGAAGCACATTGCCCAGGCCACCTCTGTGACCAGAGTAAGGCTTTCGATTGTGTGAAACATACCATCCTCTTACAGAAATTTACTATGTACGGCATTAAGAAGACAAGACATAACTTTTTTAAATCCTGCCTAGCGAATCGTACTCAGGTGGGCAACTCAGGAGGAGAATTCCGTAACTCAACTGAGGTTAACTATGGAGTCGCACAGGGTTCGGTCCTGGGACCATTATTGCTTTTTGATCATTATAAATCACCTACCATCCCATATAAATACTCACTCCATCCTGTTTTCAGATGATACTACCTTCTTCAACTCTAGCACAGACTATAATCTACTTAAAGATGTTACAGATAATGCCTTATCTCAGGCGTCATTGTAATTCAGCGCAAACGGTTTCTTATTAAATGAAGATAAAACGCATAAAAAAAAGTTCTTCAGCTTGAGGGACACTCCAGTTGAAAACCATAGTGAACATATTAAATTCTTAGGCATCTATACTGACAGTAGATTGTTCTGGGAAGCGCACATCAAGAATATGACTGGTAAACTATCTGGTTACATAAGTATATTTGATAAGGAATCTTTAAACAGATGTTCGTGATGAGCATATAAGATCCGCTTATTTTGCATCCTGTCAAAGCATAATGGCGTATGATATATTACTTTGGGGAAACATTATTTATGTTAAGAAGCTTCTACTATTACAGAAGAAAGTAATAAGAATAATCACAAATCCATCTAAAATGACTTATTGCAAGCCGCTGTTTAAGAAACTGAAAATACTTACCGTCGCTAATCTGCATATGTACTCTGTGTTAATATATACCAAAAATAAAGTGCCTGATATGCAACATAGATATAATGTACACTCACACAATACAAGAAACAAGCAACACATTGATATACCATGTCATAGATTAACCAAAGTAACAAGCAGGTATGATGTTTTGGGTATCAAACTTTACAGTAAGCTCTCTCTTGAACTATCCAACAAACCAGTTAACACATTTAAGAGAAAACTGTATGATTTCCTAACAGAAAATCCCTTCTATGATATGCATGAATACTTTGACCTAACTGAATAATTAGTAAAATTGACCAAAATTAACTGTGTAACTAAATGGATTGAAACATCTATAGGTTTGTATAAAATGCATCAATTAATTGTATAGTTTATTTAATTAAATCAACCATTGTATTAAAATGTTTTCTATAGTGTATCTTATCTAAATAAGTACTTAACAACAATAATTGTAATGTAGTTAAAACTGTAAATTTGTACTATACTGACGTGGTCTATTGCTTGTACAGGATGATTTATGAAGAACTGACACATTTATTTCTTTAACTGTTTCAAAACGAATTATGCTAGTGACAACTTATTGTACCTAAAATGCAGAGGAATTTTGGGTGATTATTTACCTATATAGCAAATGTTGAAAATATTCTCCATCCTGCATAAGGAACAACCCAATCATAATTCTATACGGCTTTAGGCCTGGACTTGTCACAGCTCTCTGACACATTGAGCAGCGTACCTTGTCTCCTGGGACAAATGCCTTCATGATTTTTGGGTGACTGCTACAGTCCTCCTCTCACGTCAACAACCGCGGGAATCCTAGATGAACGATGTTTACCTTTTTCACTCACCAGAGATCCGGTTGTTTCCTATTGGTTTGCCAGTCCCCTCAGCCTTGAGTAGCTGTAATTGAATTCGTAATCTAGTATTGCTTTACAAGGAAAAGTCATTCATTTAATGTGTACCCCATTTTCACGTTGACTAGAATTAAATCTCAAAAACAGTTGCCGATAATAAAGCCAACAATTATGAACAAAACATGACCATCTGCGGAACTAATGACAGGCAATCGAAATTCATAACATTCTGCTTAATTTGGTGCTAAAATTGGTGCATTGAGTTAATTTCGAGCAGAATAATTAAAGAAAGAAGTGTGTTAGTTCTTCGTAAATCACTCTGCACAAACTTGACAATAAGAAAAAAATGCCTACATATGGCATTCGTGATGGACTAAGCGGCTTCTGGGCAGTTTTTCTTTGGGTTCTCTCGTCACTCATTCCAGCAACTGCACCATCATCATCTTTCCAATCTTCCGTTTCGTCTGGAATTCATATAATTCTCTTTCTTACTCTCATACCTGGGGCTGGGCTGACCACTAGCTTCCAGGTCTTCACTCTGTCCGATTCATAGGTTTGTCTGCTCCCCGACAGGCATCTGACCCCAGATACGGGCTTGCTATTCCTAAGGGGTGCCAGTCCTCCATACGAGGAGGGTAACCAGAAGAAAAAGAAGTCTATTTGTGCCACGCATTTTGCACCCGAACATTTTCCTTTGAGGTGATAAAAACTTACTTTCATCTTGTTTGTAAATGAAAATATCGCCTAGTCTGTGAACACAATCCTATTTCACTTATGGTTGGCATTTTCTTCTGCAAATCCAAGGCGACATTATCACTAACTGTCGGTAAGGTTGCTTCTTAGCTGCTGATTGACCACAGAGCCCTGTTTTAGTCGAACGTCGCAAGGCCGTGCGGGTCAACCCAGGGAAATTATAATTACTTTTAACAGTAGACTCATGCTGAAAGGGCTTGCTGTCTGTCTCTTCAAGGAGTGCAATGTCCCGCTGAGGGGTGGACAGGCGTTTCCGATTCGAATCAGGTTGACGATGAACAATCCTTTCCCTGGAGTAACCGCACCCACCTCGTAGCCGTCGTCCTTACAGCTTGAGACAGAGTATCCGGCAACGTTCAGTAACGTTAGGAGAGATCCCCTTGTAGCTTCGCCTTTATATGTACGCTCAGCCATGGTAAATCTCAGTATGATTGCTTATAACTGAAGGATAAGACACGGAATTTGCATACCCACCATTAAGTCAGTTACATATTTAGTTTAGTTTTTTCACTTTAGAACTCTTACTAATATGACATTTGTTTTGAAAGCAGAAAGAATAATTTGTTTGTGCTTTTATGCATGAAAATCTCAAACTGAATAGGTAACTTATGCATGGAAAATATATGGCATTGCCACATATTCAACAAATTAAAATGTAAATAATAAAAAAACATACACCAAGTATTCGAACCCAGGTTATTCCAAGTACGAAACACATACCTTTCACCACTCGACTACCATGCATACAACCAAATTGAAAGGCATCTTCTTACTTATTCAATGAAATGAACGCAGGGTGATACTAAACCATGTATTGTGAATGCAGCGGCAGTGAATGCTTCCGATGTATTCCGGATTGAACTCTCTTTATATGACTGTTGTTGACTTATTTTGTCTTAGACTGTACACATGTGAATTTTGGAAACCGATTTAATTCTTATCAACAATCTCAGGGGCCATTAACAACAAACCATGAACTTCTGGCCTAAAATTTCCCTACTCTCTTAACCAACAGTTTAGTCCACAGACTATAAATAATTATTGGGAAAAATAATCGGTAGTTAATAAATTATAACACCGTTTGAGTTGCTCTGATGCTATACTGGACATTGTTTTTATATTAACTTCCTCCAACGTGGTATGTCATATCAGACGATGAATAATGAAATGGGTGAAATGGTGCTCAAATAAGTCCGAGACCCATAGAGCTGAAGCTTACCCGACATTGGTCTTCTCAGTATAAGGGGAAACCTCGGGGAAAAATACCTTACTCGAATAACTCACTCTAACCGAAGTTCGAACTCGGGACCTCTTAAATGTGAGCCAGACATGCTGCCACCACACTACAGAGGCGCGCTGTTATACTAGACGACATTTTCTTTCATTGTATATTTAGTTTAACCGTTAATAGACTTAACATATGGAGGAAATGCACCCAAACCTACTTATATAAGAACTATGAAAATGTTTTGGTGTCCAGAATATTCACTACATACATCTGTAAAAATAGAATAAACACGGTAAGAGATTGTGATATTGACTTCACTATCTACTTCATGCTAATCGAGACAAACCTTTCCCCGAAGCAATGGCAGCACACATTTCGTTGCAGGTGCAAGAGGGATGCAACAGGGATACAAGAAGCCGAAGCGACAGCCAAATATTTAAAACCGGGTCTCTATATATAGGTAGTTCTGAAATGGAATATTCTTTGCATGACATCACGAGAAACAGTTGAATGGAGATAGCATTTCAAAAAATAAGATTTGAAAACTTCAAACTAGTGACAACGGATGAATCGGAAACGGCTGATGCCACACAAACATTTTGAAATAAACTATATTTTAAAGGCATCTTCATTTCTTGTGTAGTAAATTTTGTCTATCTCTTATGATTTACCAGTTATACAAAATTCATTCCGAATGAAGAGGTCTCAACACGGTATTCACAGAAAATTCAACATATATATTCTATTTCTCATACAAATATCTTATAACACATGATTGTTTAAATTATATATGTTCATACATAAGTGATAAATATGTGATTGTTTTAAATATGTGGCATTTAAATGAAAACCGTCAGTTTAAATGTAAAGGGAAGCTTGGGGAAGGAAAATTTCTTGGAAATTGATGTTGGATCTTTGGAAGATGCTGAAACTAAGTAAGGAAGTTATTTAATATTTAACCGTCTTTTCGTTTTTGACTGACGCTGTTCATACGCATACACACACACACACACACACACACACACACACACACACACACACACACACACACACACACACACACATACACACAGTAACACAAACACACACACGCCATATACATATTCACGCGCGCGCGCGCACACACACACACACACACACACACACACACACACGCGCCATATACATATTCACGCGCGCACCACACATACACGCCATATAAATATTCACGCGCGCACACACACACGCCATATACATATTCACGCGCGCACACACATACACGCCATATACATATTCACGCGCGCACACACATACACGCCATATACATATTCACGCGCGCACACACACACGCCATATACATATTCACGCGCGCACACACATACACGCCATATAAATATTCACGCGCGCACACACACACGCCATATACATATTCACGCGCGCACACACATATACGCCATATACATATTTACGCGCGCGCGCACACACACACGCCATATACATATTCACGCGCGCATACACACATACACGCCATATACATATTCACGCGCGCACCACACATACACGCCATATACATATTCCCGCGCGCATACACACAAACACGCCATATGCATATTCCCGCGCGCATACACACATGCACGCCATATACATATTCACGCGCGCACCACACATACACGCCATATACATATTCCCGCGCGCATACACACATACACGCCATATGCATATTCCCGCGCGCATACACACATACACGCCATATACATATTCACGCGCGCACCACACATACACGCCATATACATATTCCCGCGCGCATACACACAAACACGCCATATGCATATTCCCGCGCGCATACACACATGCACGCCATATACATATTCACGCGCGCACCACACATACACGCCATATACATATTCCCGCGCGCATACACACAAACACGCCATATGCATATTCCCGCGCGCATACACACATGCACGCCATATACATATTCACGCGCGCACCACACATACACGCCATATACATATTCCCGCGCGCATACACACATACACGCCATATGCATATTCCCGCGCGCATACACACATACACGCCATATACATATTCACGCGCGCACCACACATACACGCCATATACATATTCACGCGCGCACCACACATACACGCCATATACACATTCACGCGCGCACCACACATACACGCCATATACACATTCACGCGCGCACCACACATACACGCCATATACATATTCACGCGCGCACCACACATACACGCCATATACATATTCCCGCGCGCATACACACATACACGCCATATACACATTCACGCGCGCACCACACATACACGCCATATACATATTCACGCGCGCACCACACATACACGCCATATACATATTCACGCGCGCACCACACATACACGCCATATACATATTCACGCGCGCACCACACATACACGCCATATACATATTCCCGCGCGCATACACACATACACACCATATACACATTCACGCGCGCACCACACATACACGCCATATACATATTCACGCGCGCGCGCGCGCACACACACACACACACACACACTCGCACACACAGTCACTCACGCACATACACCTATTTGTAAAATGTTTTTATTCGGGGTGCCGAAAACACGTATTTCTGGTGGTCTCTATGTTGAATTTTTGGGTAGAATACAATACTTCTTCAACCTACTATAAAAGTTACTCAAGAAAATAAACAACGAAAATGCAAAAGAAAGAACAATCGAGATCAAAGTGATCTATTATGAAGCCAAAGTGTTCCGTTTGTATTATCCAAGTCTTGCAGTTCTTCGTTCCTTTAATCGCTTAGTCATTTAGCTGAGAGTGATTCACATATTTATATTTTTGGGGGCAATGAAGAACACAAACGCTTAAAAAAGTAAAATCTTTGCCCCGAGTTTCGATTCAATGTCGTGAATAAGTTTTTTAGACTCTCCATTTAAAACACAAGGTGCTGGATTAAGCATTTTAAATATACCAAAAATACATTCACTAAGCTGCAATAAATGCTGAAACCAAGAAGAAAAGGAGTCTGTGGTATTAATGAAGACGAATTTTTCTGGACCATGACCCGGTTATCACTGTTGCCAGACAGCTCACATCACGTGCAGTTATATAAACGTTTAAACAAATGACAATCTCTCGTATCTGAGTCTTCCGGGGTTGGCCGCGTCTTCTTTATAATGAATGTCGACGTTTCGCTCCCCTATGTTGGGCTTCTTCAGGTTTCACTCCGGGAGGGCACCTACAAAACTGTGCTGACCAGAAAGTAGACATTCATTATAAAGAAGACGCGGCCTTCCCCGGAAGACTCAGATACGATGGACACCGGCCGCCGAAGCCTACGCAATGAAATGATAATTCTACTAACACATTCACAGACCACATTAATATTTATTATCCACAGAGATATTATGAATTAAGCGTTTCCTTCAAAACACTTCATGCTGTGACAGCTAATCGAACCCGCTTTAATCCTATATTAAACATACAATAATTTTAATGGCATGCTTTGAAATATGCAGCATCTGTATGAGCTCTCATGCTATTCCAATCTCTACCATTCTGAACACTGAACAGATTAACACAATGACGCTGACCTAATAACGTTGCTAAATGAGGGCACTAGATGGATATTTTCTTTTTCGAACCGAAAGTTTATATGCTTATAACGCAAAAAACAGGATGTTATCTGTACAATGTTGAACGCTACTACCAAACTTGTATAAGATATCATTACGCGTTAAAAAATTTGGAGATTGTAAATAACGAACGAGAAAGAAAGAAAGAAAGAAAGAAAGAAAGAAAGAAAGAAAGAAAGAAAGAAAGAAAGAAAGAAAGAAAGAAAGAAAGAAAGAAAGAAAGAAAGAAAGAAAGAAAGAAAGAAAGAAAGAAAGAAGGAAAGAAAGAAAGAAAGGAAGGAAGGAAGGAGGGAGGGAGGGAGGAAAGAAGGAAGGAAGGTTGGAAGGAAAGAAAGAAAGAAAGAACAATAAAAATAAACAAAAAATGGCTGTAATTCGGGAAGAGGGGAGTTGCAGTTTTCTGTGTACGAAGCAACAAAATAATCAGAATTTGACATGGGAATACATTAGCGAGTGAGTGAGCGAGTGAGCGAGTGAGTGATTGAGTGAGCGGGTGAGTGAGCGAGTGAGGGAATGAGTGAGTGAGTGAGCGAGTGAGTGAGCGAGTGAGTGAGCGAGTGAGTGAGCGAGTGAGTGACCGAGTGAGTGAGTGAGCGAGCGAGTGAGTGAGTGTGTTGGGTTTAAGAGCCCATCGACATCTAGATCATTAGAGCCCACGTTATCTTAAAAGATGTGCTCGGGGCACGAACATCCAATAGGCCATCAGTATTCAGTAGTTGGTTTTATTTTGCAGTGAATTATTACTTTCTCTACTACGTATAGTAAAGTAGAGGAAGTATTGTATTCCACCCAAGAATTCGATGTCGAGATTTCACCAGAAATATATGTTCTGAAGTCCCCTAAGTCAAAACGAAAAAGAAAAAAAAAAAAAAAAAAAAAAAATTAATAATAATAAAAAAAATAAAAAATTAGAAAGGGTCCGCGTGTGTGCATGTCTGTATGTCAGTCTGTGAAGAGCATAACTCAAAAACGAAAAGTTGGTTAAAAGCCAAAGTTGGCATTTAAGGTTAATGTCCTTCAAGGATGCGACACACAGGTTTTGAAGAAAATTGTTCCACCCAAAACTACCCTTTACAAAGGAAAAATTTTCGAAAAGTTTGATTTTCTTGAAAATGGCTGTAACGATTATGCTTAAAATGCCATATGTTTGAAATATTTTTATGACAAATGAAATGTATATCTTGAATTTTCTGGCTATTTTCCATGTAGTCCTATTTAGTCTGCTTAAGCGGTAAACCGTATTATTATTATTATTATTATTATTATTATTATTATTATTATTATTATTATTATTATTATTATTATTATTATTATTATTATTATTATTATTATTATTATTATTATTATTATTATTATTATTATTATTATTATTATTATTATTATTATTATTATTATTATTATTATTATTATTATTATTATTATTATTATTATTATTATTATTATTATTATTATTATTATTATTATTATTATTATTATTATTATTATTATTATTATTATTATTATTATTATTATTATTATTATTATTATTATTATTATTATTATTATTATTATTATTATTATTATTATTATTATTATTATTATTATTATTATTATTATTATTATTATTATTATTATTATTATTATTATTATTATTATTATTATTATTATTATTATTATTATTATTATTATTATTATTATTATTATTATTATTATTATTATTATTATTATTATTATTATTATTATTATTATTATTATTATTATTATTATTATTATTATTATTATTATTATTATTATTATTATTATTATTATTATTATTATTATTATTATTATTATTATTATTATTATTATTATTATTATTATTATTATTATTATTATTATTATTATTATTATTATTATTATTATTATTATTATTATTATTATTATTATTATTATTATTATTATTATTATTATTATTATTATTATTATTATTATTATTATTATTATTATTATTATTATTATTATTATTATTATTATTATTATTATTATTATTATTATTATTATTATTATTATTATTATTATTATTATTATTATTATTATTATTATTATTATTATTATTATTATTATTATTATTATTATTGTCGTCGTCGTCGTCGTCGTCGTCGTTATCGTTATCGTTATCGTTATCGTTATCGTTATCGTTATCGTTATCGTTATCGTTATCGTTATCGTTATCGTTATCGTTATCATTATCATTATCATTATCATTATCATTATCATTATCATTATCATTATCATTATCATTATTATTATTATTATTATTATTATTATTATTATTATTATTATTATTATTATTATTATTATTATTATTATTAAACTTTCGTGAAATGGAACATCGTTCATTTTTATATGTTAAGCGTGCAAACAGAACGGGATCTCAAAGCCTTAAAAGATTTGACTCGCTCAAAGCCTACTGTATTCTAATACTCCCCTTGCACCTACAAGGAAATGAGCAATAATTTCCGCAAATGTTTATCTCAAGTAATACGAAGAAGATACAGGAATAAGAGTTTGTAAGAACGGATACTACAAGAGTAGAGAAAGTCATGTGAGTGCAACACATGAAATTTTTTATTTGCTTATGGCAGTACTATTTTTTTAATTTTAACTTTTATACTGAAATGTACAAAAATTATATAATATTTTTACTCATTTCAGAGTAATAAAGAATCGAGTGGAACTCCCTTATGACCTTGACATAAAATAACATACCGTTCTTTTCCCTACTGGTTCAAATGTACAACATGAATTTAAATTTATATTGATATGCTGAATATAAATACATTGATGTCAATTTTACCACTCACGTAAGCTTCTTGAACAAGAGTAATTACACAAGCATTCAGGTATTTAATGCAGAATGGAACATTATGTAATACCAAATACCTTATTGTTTATTCTAAATCAGATGATTACCTATATAATATATTTAAAAGAAAGTGTACTGATATTTGTTTTTGTCTGAAGTATGTGCGCGTTTGTTTCCTTTTATGTACCAATTATGAATCTTTTATTTTCAGAAACTAACATAATGTTTACCTGATTACCTTTCTCAGAATCATATTATATCGTGATTTAAAGGATGTCGCTTATTTCAATTACATCCTGTTTTTGGAAAGATAAACTGCGGAAATTAGTCTAAAGATAGGTCCGATGTAGCTAATTCATAGGTAGGGAGATGGGAAGTCGTTATCAGCTAACGAAAATTAATAAATGGGTTCCCTAATTTGGATGCAAAAAGAAATTAAATACATAGAAATATCGCCTGAATGTAATCAATAGTGATGCATTTTGAGTTGAGTCATTAGTTATATCTGACACGTTGCTTGTAATTGAAAAAGCTCAACTTTGTTATGTAACTCTAGCATTTTCATAAGATACTATAGGCAGAACAAACCATCGAAATCTTATTCAAATATCGCACGAAGGCATTCATTTTAACTGAGGTTAAAATCTAGATCACCTATTGATAAATACAAAGGTCCTTCAACCCCAAGCACCCTTAATTGTGGCTCGTTGGTGGAGAACGGTATTACCACTAGCTACTGAAGCAGTCAATACGAGACAATTACCGAAATATTGCAACACGCCACTCGGACAACAATGGGACCGGCTCATATTTGACCAGACAGCAAACTAACAATGGGAAATTGCCCTTAATACCTTGTGACTTTGGTGGGGTTCAGCCAGGTGCACCGATGTTACCGGACAATCGCTTCCAAATGCGTCTCTAATTGAGAAGGTATCAATGTAATTGTTGGCGAGAGCGCACGGTGACACATTTACCTCAATGCGATAACAACGCAAAGTAACCTAGTTTTCACCATGGCTACAAAGTGAATAATTTAACGCGAAATTTCTGGAACACGGAATGCATCATCCGAATGATTAGTGCCTTTTATTTAGAATGTCTGGCACATATTGGTTTAGCGATTACATTTTCATTAATTTCTCTAATATTGCCTTTGATTCTTGGGATATAACTGCTCTTTTAACTTGTTGAAGGTATTTATTTATACATACCTAATGAGCGTTCTTTATCAGGTATTACAGATTTCAGAATAACTAAAACGAAATCTTTAAATTGGCAATATAACTAGGATAATAACATGCGCACATAAAGGAATTTTAAACAGTGTAAGTAGCTTTTATTTTGTTTTAGATTCTTCTGTAGTTAAAATAACTTAAATATCAACTTTGCATGACTTCTATGCCCATTCCACTTCTAAAATTTACAACTGGAAAATAACAGGTATTTTTCAAAATATGGCAGGTTTTTATTTTTCAATAAACAGTTTAACAGTACAATTGGCAAAGTTACATTTCTGTGACAGTTGTCCTTAGGTTGGGTCACCTAAAATAAACGGCAAAGCCGATATATATCAAGTGAAAGACAAGTAAAACCAATAACAAAAATTATCTCCACAACGCTTAATGCCACGAAAAAGTTTGACATAAATTGTGTTCTTTAAGGAGATCTACGCTTTTGTAGACATTTAGATACCCCGAAAGAGTGAAATATTACGTGAAAGTCCTAAGTATATGATGTTTTAGCCAAAATCATTAGCGGCATTTATGAGAAAGCAAAACACAAGGACATTTTTTGTATATAAAGGGTAGTATGGGGTTGAGATGTACGAGGGCTGGAAAGAAACAAGTGGCAACACTTTTATCTCCACCCAGGGATTTTTGTTCGAGCTGCGGTTGGCAACTCATGTAAAGTGTTGGTGGCGTTAGTGTAGGTGCTGCAGTTTTAGGAGTGCCGTGTGTTGAATGTAAGTTATCAAATCACACCGCCATAAAGGGGATGTTTACCAAGTTCGAAATGGAAAAGATCGAAGTGGCTCGTGGAAAAACGCCAGGGAATGCTACTCTGGGCAACATGGAACATGCGGTAATGAGGCTATGCCTATTGGACTGTGACACGTTGGATTGCAGCTTTTCATGCAGGACGTGATAGTGTGCAGGTGGAGGTCAACATAGGGTCGAAAACAGCGTCATGAAATTGATTCAATCTTTGCTGCACGTGGATCTAATCTGGAACACCATCTTCGTCCAGTACTGCGCAGGAAATGACCCAACTACCGAAACAGGGATCCACCCATTGTTTTACAGGACAACGTCCGTTGTCAGAACGCAGCAGATGTGCGGAACCTGTTTGCATGATGGGTATGGAAGGTTCTAGAGCACCCACCCTATTCATCGGACATAAATCCGTGTGACTATCATGTGTTCCCTAAGATGAAAGAACCACTTCGGGGTATACGCTTCCGCACCAGAGAGACCATGCTTCGAGCTATAAGACGCTCTCTTGAAGACAATAAAGAGGGCACCATTGCTTGTATCCAGCCACTTTTCCATATCTGGCAACGGGTGTAACATGTGCCTGGGGATTACGTTGAGGGCTGCAGAACTATCATGATTGTACAATAAATAATTTACACAAGATTTATATGTTGTCACTTATTTCTTTCCAGCCGTCGTATTTGAGTTATGCTACTCACGGATGGACGGACCTATTTCCAAAATGCTTATTTATGTATTACAGATCAAGAATGAGTGAGTGGATGAGTGTGTCAGTGTCATCGACAACTTGGTCATTTGGGTCCACTACCGATCCAGATAGCTCCGTGGCGATGTGAGAGGCTCGCATTCGGGAGGTCGGAGGCTTGATTCCCGTGGAGGACCTTCTTGACCCATGGGTTCTTTCGGGGGTTTCTCTGGGTCGCCAGGCGAATGCTGAAAAGGGTAGTTACATCCCCCGAATTTCTTGTCCTTCCATTTAGTTTCATTAATCATTTCATACATCCTTCATCCTGTTGGTTCTTTCAGGGTCGCAATCGCCAGTAAAGTTGTTAGGTGCAGCTAGGTAGGGATGATATGCGCTTTGTAAAGAAACTGTTTCCTTCCCTCGTTGTCGGTGGGTTTCGGGGGAGGGGGGTGACATCTGTAGGCACTGAACCCCGTAGAGGTCCACCTGGAAGGACACGGAAGACTTTGAGGAGTCGTCAAACTAGGTAAACCTTAGAGACCTCTGCCAATGTCTGTGCTCCTAGTCTGGATCTGGCCGCTCGGTGTCTCCTCTCAACCCATCCTTCCTCTCGGGGGTGTTTCCTTGGGGCACAACAAGCACAGCTTCAGTGCCGAATGTCCCCGGTATCTCACTATTCCTATGTATTTATATGTTTATTTATTTACGTATATATTCAAGGATCCCAAGCTTTCCAGTGAAGTCACGATATCATTTGTTTGGCGTGGAATGCAATACTACTACTACTATACGTAGGTGCTAAAGAGTTAAAAGTTGAATATTGTTAATGGTAGAAGTGTTTTAAGTTAATCTGTATGCACTGCTAACAACACTAAGCCCCTAGTGCTACAGCCCAGGAAGGACCTTGGCTTGCCGCCCAGTCGCTGCGTCCCCCACCTCTGCTCACTACAGGCGTCATTGGTGGGGTGCAGTATGGGAGGGTGGGACGCACCCCGAGCCCTCCCGGCCAGTTATGCGGCCTTTGCGACCTGGGGCCGCTACTTCTCCATCAAGCAGCTCCTCAATTGGTCCCCTCGGTTACCTAAAGAGGCTGAGTGCACCCCGTGCCAGACCTCCCATGCTGTTACCGGGGATCGAACCTGGGTTCTCCGCGCCCAAGGTAAGCGCGCTACCACCTGCACTACGGAGGCGGTCTTATGCACTACTGGGTGTGACAATACTCTACCAAGTGGATACAGTTGAGTGCCAATACTCGTAGTATAATAATATATAAGGCATACTTGTAAAATGGTATCTTGCAAAACTGTGTATTTCGGACTGTTGAGGATACACCATTTGTTTCCTTGTTTATTATTAGTCATTAATTTTACTTGTTCTTAGCAGTATTGTTAATTTATATACGAATTTGTGATTTTCCCCCTTATATATAATTTTCTAGCTCTGTCCTACTTAATTTCAGCTAAAAGGGAAATTGATTTCATTTCTGCTTTTTGTGATCTTTTTTAACCTGTGCTTATCACTGTCCATATCTGGCTACAATTGTTTTATAGTTTAGTTATTATTTGTTTTCAGATCTTGTTTCATAGTGTTCTTTTGATTATATCACATAATTTTGAAAAACATGATTTTATATCTGATTAGAGGATCTTCTCCCCTAACCAACAAAAGAAACATTTTGAACTTCATATGTTATCTAAAACCCTAGAAAAGTAATCTGGATTATTAATTATATAATGTATAGCTGAAGTAATTTCGAATGCTACAGTGTGTTCGTAGGTCGGCCGGTCGGGCACCGGGCCGGGGAAGGACTGGTGCACCTTCCGCCAGAGTTACACGTAAACGATCGGCAAGTCATGGGTACGGAACACTGTACTAACTTATATTACGCTTACCTCCATCACAACAGATGTTGAAATTGATGACTTTCAACGCGAACACGTTCCCTATATCTCCGAAAACAATTCTGGTTTAGGAAAGGGTAGAATGAGACTGGAATTAATAACATTTATTCTGGTTTACTCGATAACGTTCACGTTGACTGATTACCTGTATTTCTCTCGTGATAATCTCCTTCAAATCTTGTAACGCGTACTAATTTGATGCTTACTCTTTATTCTTTAACGTTCCCCATAAATATAAATTGCATGGAGATAGGTCAGGGGAACGAGAACAGGGTTTTAAATTATTTAATAACTATCAATATCGGTTAAGTCGTTCTTTGGATTACCTACATGCGAGAGAGAGAGAGAGAGAGAGAGAGAGAGAGAGAGAGAGAGAGAATTTTTAAAACTTTTTATTTTGTTTATTTATTTATTTATTTTTTTACTAACGTCCTCCAACCTAATGTCATATTGGACGGTAGAGAGACAGAGAGAAAGAGAGAGAGAAAGAGAGAGAGAGAGGGCACACTCATATACGCACGCGCGCGAATGTTCTCTGTTTATAATAATATTGGTACCTATAGTGGTCTGATTCTTCTACATATGACAGCTGTCATTCAAACATTTTGAATGAGCTTATTTATTGTGTCGTTTGTTGCACATCATAGTGAAATTACTACAGTAGAGCCCACTAATCCGAACTAATTGGGGCCGAAACCTGTTCGGATTACTGATAATTCGGATTAGGTGGGTTTTCGTAAAATACGACAACATATTGACCTTAAGCGCTTATGTGTTGAATATTAAAATGATTGAAAGTAGGAAGTGAGTACACTATGCTGTAATTTATTTCACAACTACATTTTGAGTCTCGAAAACCAACTACTGTAATGTTTTTATAAGCACTGTTGGCGTCTAACTAATGCAAGTAGCCTGATGAAGGTCGAAGTGGAAGTTGGTGAAACATTGCCTCTTCAACTCGTTTCAGTGCATTGCGTTAAAAGATGATCACTGACTTCACTATCTAAAGCGTTGATTTGCCTTTCCCGTTTTGTTTCCTCGTTAACGTAAAAAAAAATTGCATCCAAACTTTGTTGTACATATTGTTAGTAGGTCTAGGCCCTCCCTTTTTTAGTTTTTGTGCCTATACGATAGCCGACAGATTTACTGTTTACTCCTGTAGCATTTATTTCTTGTTTTCCTGTGCTAATAAATTTACATTTTACTTGGAAAAACTATTTTAATCTTAATCTGTATTTATCCTTGTTTTAAAATTCAAAACAAATTTGGTAAATATTTTTTCCTAGACCTGTTCGGATTAGGCGAATTTTCGGATTAGCGGGGTTCAGATTGTCGGGACTCTACTATATTACTGATTTATTATTATTATTATTATTATTATTATTATTATTATTATTATTATTATTATTATTATTATTATTATTATTATTATTATTATTATTATTATTATTATTATTATTATTATTATTATTATTATTATTATTATTATTATTATTATTATTATTATTATTATTATTATTATTATTATTATTATTATTATTATTATTATTATTATTATTATTATTATTATTATTATTATTATTATTATTATTATTATTATTATTATTATTATTATTATTATTATTATTATTATTATTACTATTACTATTACTATTATTTACCTGACAATTGTTCACATCTTTCTATGCCTCCGTCCGCTTGATGTAACACCACATTTAAATACCTTTAACAAAATACCAGGTGCTCTGAGCTGTTCATTCTGATATGTAAATTCGGCATTGAAACGTTTTAAACTGGACAATGAACGCTATTTGCATCTATTATGATCTCTGTTTGTATGTGTTGGGAATGCTTTATGCAAATTATTCATCCTGCCGAATACGTTGTTATCCACATAGGGAAACGCACTGATGCATCCCTCTGCCGAGTAAATGGAAAAAACACAAAAGGTAGAAGACCAGGCATTCCTGCCACAGTTGCCATCACCTGAAAAGAAAATAGTATAATGTTTAGCTTATTTTAATGCTGCAGATTCAGAATATTCAACATAGCTCATACTTTTTCGTTAACGACGCTGTCAATTGCAACAATCATGTCAACGCCACCGGTGTGCCGAAATTTTGTCCTACAGGAGTTCTTTTACATAGCAGTAAATCTGCTGACATGGAGCCATCACTTTTAAGCACACTTAAAAATCATTAGTCTGGACCGAGTTTGTGCCCGTGACCTTAGGATCAATAGGCCAGCGCCTAAGCAACTGAAACACCCAGACTGATAGTTTATACCAGTGATGCCCAACTTTGTCTCTTTGGAGACACATACGTAATTAGCTGTTATCCCCCGCCTCCTCTTTCAGTCTGAGGGTAATCACGCCTGTGGTGTTTAGACTCATATGCAGTCAGTAGCCAGTGACGGACACAAGCAGGCAGTTTCTAAGTTATAACATGAATTTTCTGGGAATGTCCCTAGATGATAATTTTTGCATAAATGGTAAACAGTAAGATACAGAAAAAAGCTTACTAAATAAAAACTGTGGGTCTCGTTAAAACACACCATTTATATAAAATATTTCGTGGTTTTTTTTTTTTTTTTTTTTTTTGAGTGAACCATTTCCGAAATATTCTTTATTATTTGTTTGAATTTACCAATACTTATGTTTTTCTCAAATAGAAACATGTTATTCGTTTTTTACCTCTTGACCTTGTAAAGACAACTGAATTTCAAAGCATCGCATAGCAACCATCTCTTAAAACATTTGACTCTTGCTTAAAACCTATTATATTCCTATATTCCCTTTGCACCTACAAGAAATTTAGCAATAAAATACTTTCTGATAGTGCTTATGTCAATTAAAATGTAATACATAAAGAAATAAGCATTTGCAAGAATGGTTTGTATAAGAATGATTATAGATAGCTATAGCGGCCGCGCCGTAGCCGAGTGGTTAGACCATTCACTTCTCACCAAAGAGACCCGGGTTCGATCCCAAGTGACCGCATGTGGGATTCGTGGTGGACGAAGCGGCGCTGGGGCGGGTTTCCTCCAGATTCTCCGGCTTCCCCCGTCATCTCATTCCACAGGTGCTCCATCTTTATTCCATGTATCACCAGTGTCACCGCCTGCGGTGCCGTATGTAATAAAAGCGGACGTTAACCACTACCAAACCAAACATATATTTGCGAACAGAGTTTCTCCAAATTGAACTATATTAAAAGTCTGCATCGCAATATGTTACGCGACGATCACTTGGTGTATCTTCTAAGGCTATGCACTTAGACCTAGTCGCCAAATATTGATAGACTTCTTAAACGTGAGCAGTACCAGAGAAGTCACTAATGAACAGCTATTTATCGCAAAGATTTGAAAGTGCTTTCGTAAATCAAACGCATCGTACATGTAACCAAACCGCCACTGCAACACAATGGACGTCCTAGTGTTAAAGAATGGCAAAGTCCGCGTATAGTGGAAGAAGGTAAATCCATTCTCACTTCTTTCGCAAACGTTGGGCATCGCTGGTTTATACGGTATTTTCCTCAGAAATGACCATCGTAGCCACATATCTAAATAGTTCAAATTTAGATATTCTACTGTGCAGGGGAAAGAAATATTGCCCATGCATGTTTCAGAATTGTATTCAATTTTTATTTTATTTTCCCTGCCGCTTACTTGTAAGTGGAGGAAGTAGTATATTCCATCTAAAGATTCGACATCGAGATTTTGCCGGTTCAGGCCACCTCGAACCATTTTTAGTCCTTTCTCCTCTCCTCTTCTTCCTGCCTCTGCCTTTCTAACTTCTGTCTCTGTTTCTTGTCCTTTACCTCTCCTACTCTCTGTAATTTATATATCATACAATGTTTAAAAACCAATTATCAAACTACACTTTCTCTTGTGTTATTTTGAATTAAATCAAAAGCTAAAATTTTTAACCTATACTAATATAAAGAGGAAACAAATATGCGCACGCGTATGTCTGTGCTTGTGTGCAATAATTGTGATTAAAATATCATGTTCGACATATTGATGTAAGGACTACGAAATATACTTTGAACATACCGTGAATAGTCTGTAACCATTCCGATTAAATTTTGTGTATCTATGAAACCATAGGTTACATAAGTTACTCCAGAAAAAAGGCGTTATAATAAGTTTTTGTTGAGTTATTCCTTTTTACTTTCTCTGCTATGTATAGTAAGTGGAGGAAGTATTGCATTCCACCCAAAAATTCGATGTCAGGATTTAAGCGGAAATATAGGTTTTGAAGCCCCCTGAATAAAAAAAAAAGTTTTAGAAAGAGGTCCGTGTGTGTGTGTGTGTGTGTGTGTGTGTGTGTGTGTGTGTGTGTGTGTGTGTGTGTGTTTGTGGCTATATGTGAACAGAATAACTCAAAAACGAAAAGTCGGTTAAAAACCAAAGTTGACATTTAAGTTCAATACCCTTTAAGGATGCGACACGAAGATTTTGAAGAAAATTCCTCCACCCTAAACTACTCTTTACATGGAAAATTTTGATTTTCTCGAAAATGGCTCTTACGATTTTGATCAAAATGTCATATTTTTATGGAATGTATATTTTGAATTTTCTGGCTATAGCCTATGTAGTCCTGTTTACTCTGGATGACTTTTGCATAACTGGTAAACCGTAAGAGATAGGCCAAATCTCACTGCACTAAAAATGTAGATCTTGCTAAAATACAATTTATGTCCAAATAATTTTTATTTGTAGACTGAACTATTTCGGAGGTATTCCGAGTTAGTTGTGTGAGTTTTGAAATACATAAACTTTCGTGAAGTGGAAAACCGTTATTCGTTTTTTATATCTCAGCCGTGCAAAGAGAACGGAATTTGAAAGTTTTAAAAAATTTGATTATCACACAAAGCCTATTGTATTCCCACATTCCCCTTGCACCTACAAGAAAATGAGCAATAAGATAATTTCTGCAAATGTTTATTTCGAGTAACCTGAAGAAGATATAGCAATAAGAGTTTGTAAGAATCGTTGGTACAAGAGTAGAGAAAGTCATGTGAGTGTAACACATCAGATTGGCCTTTGTGAAATATTTCCTGCTGTTTGGAATTGTACAGTTTGAAAGTATGTCTTTTCTTTCTTTTCTCATCAGGCCATGCAATGAGTAATGAAAATATCAATCGGTATACAAAACGTGAGCTTCTGTTCAAACATTTGACTATCGCACTAGTGAACTTTTGTAGCTTTAGTCAAAGGTGCATAGTAAGACCATTTGAAACATTTATCAATTAATAATAATTTAACAAAAAGTAGAAAAGAAGCTTTTGGGGCTGGTCGCGTAGCTCAGTAGTTAGAGCTCAGTCGAGGGGAGCCGGGTTTGATTCCCGGCTAGGGGGCGGGAAGTTTTCACTACCCAAAATTATTTCCTATTTCCCCATAGTCTGAAAGTATGAATGCGTGTGATCTAATGCATAAAACAGGGCTGGGAAAGTGGTGCTCAGAATGCGCTGCCTGCTCAAGGTTTTGCACTGATAGGTGTATGTTTAGCACGTAATAGAACTGAAGGTAGCTCAAGATATCCCGCAAGTTGCCCAGGCCCCATATAAAGGAGTGCAAGGAAACTCAGTGACAATAACACTATTGCCGATACGGCAAAAAGGCCGGCGATGTGACACTCCAGTTAAAGTATTCTTTTTACATGGAGAAGAAGAAGAAGAAGAAGGAAGAAGAAGAAGAAGAAGAAGAAGAAGAAGAAGAAGAAGAAGAAGAAGAAGAAGAAGAAGAAGAAGAGGCGGAGGAGGAGGAAGCTTTTATGAATGTTTTGCAGAATAGATACCATGAAAATAAATGAATCTTGTGGCTGTAAAACATTGGATTTTTCAATGACAAAAGGGGCTTATTACTAATCAACCGTATCCAAACAATTGTTTCTGATGAAGTATTTTGTTTTTGAAAATTTTTCAGAAAAAAAAAAACAGTGGAAAAGTTCTGTGTGCTGCCGGTTTTCAATACTTTAATACTCAAGAAAAATTTCAGCAAGGTCTTTCACAACTTACGGGTGCATTTAAGAACTAATTATTTTGAGAAAATATACGTTCAAAATGCAGGTGAACGTTTTATAACAAGTATGGTTTAAGGAATGCTCCATGCGTGCAGAAGGAAGGGAAGGTTTACACAAACTACGAAAGCGTACAATTCGCAGTCGTATTTTTTGGCTACGTGTGCCACAAATTGTACAGACATTTTGGTTTATGTAACTTCCAAGCGCTTTTTATAGAGAATAATAGGGAGGGGGAAGAAGCCTTCATTTTAGCCAGGCTGCTGACTTTGTATATATATAACAAATTGCGACGTATGAACATGTCTGAAATAAAGGAGTAACTGAATGAATAGAATGAAATTATTAAAACTAAAGAGAGGTGAGCGGAAGGAAGAAATTGGAACGCAGGGACGAAAATAACTATGTTACTTCATAAAGAGTAGACGTCATTAGAAGAAACGCGAGAAGAACAAAAATGCACAAGGAAGAGACAAGACGTATGTGAAGAACACTGCAGTGTTTGTTACGTGTGAAGTGGCAGCCGACAAATGACGTCTCAGAGTGTCTATCCAATTCACGCCTATAGCATATCGCACACCTGCATTATCCTCCAATTTAACAGCACAGTGTGAAATACACAGTAGTAATAATAATTATCTGTTGAAACTGGTGCGACTTCTACCACAGAAATTGCTTAGCCTCTTAGACTTAAATTTAATTATAGCAAATTGCGAAAGACTTCCTGAATACAGGCGGGTATATCAATCAAACCAGTTTATTATTTTGCATCTTCCAAAAAAATATGTACAATCACATACCATTCGTCAGTACAAATTCGTAGGCATATTATATTGTTGTATTCAATAAAGAGCTGATTATTCCATACAACTTACTTAATCACAAAATCCGTCGAAAATTAATTTAAAACTAAGCAATATATATAGTATGTGAAAACAACGTACAAATACTTATCGGAGTCATAGAAGAAGAATAAAATTGAGAACTCGCAGTAACGTGTTCTTGAGATTGAAATGCAAAAAGAAGGATGGGATACTTTCAACCATCTTCCCTCAAATTATGCATCTACATTTAACATGTATAGCCTTACATATCAACACTTACTGTGACAAAAATTGTATATGTACTTAGCGAGCCCCTCGTTTTTCTTGAAACAAGTTTTTTCCTACCTCTTTTGGTTTTCTAGTTTTTAAAAAAGTATATTAAATTCAACGATAATAAAGAGAACTTCACAAGTAATTCTTAAAAAAATTAAGGTGTGCGTTTTATTAGTCATAAAACATTTTAACTATCTGATATTTTAACCAAAATCGTTAGCCATTTTTGACACTATTAAAAAGTAACAAAAATATTTTCATTTAAAGGGTAGTTTGAAGTGGGGTTTTCTTGATAACCTTTGTGTCGCGTCCTTTGAAGATGCTGAACTTAAATACCACGTTTGGCATTCGTCCGACTTTTCGTTTTTGCATTAGAGTGCTCTCTCCCTCTCTCACTCTCTCTCTCTCACTCACACACGTTTGTTAAAAAAGAAGAAAGACTTTATGTCATCCAAAATGGAAAATTGCGGAACATATTTGGTAAAAGTTTTATTGTATGTAGTTATATCTTGGAAATATTTTCTAATATTTACGTAATTAATGAATGCAGTTTATTTTGTTTTATTCATTGAAAGATTCTAATTGACAACATTCAGAATTCTGAGCTTAAACATTAGGGAGCCTATCCATAATCTTAAAATCTTTTGTAGTGTTGCCTTTCTTAAATTATCTCAGAGAGACAAATAAAAGTTTTGAAATTAAATAAAAGAACATTAACTCGGGGCTTTTAGGAACTGTAGTAGATAGGATAATATAAACGTGAATTGAATTACAAATTTTATCTTTAATTTGTATATTAACTCAACGGAATCAAAGCAGAGATGACGGGAATATAATTACTAATATATTCTCATTGGTTCGATAGTATCCCAAAAATTTGGTTGATTGACTGAAATAGCTACACGTAATGCTCGGAACAAAATCGAGCTTCGTCACTTAACGTTGTCGCCGCGTGAACAGAACGCATACAGTGAGGGCTGCAGTGGTCCACAAAGGGTAATGTTTGGTCTGGGTGGGGGGGGTTGAAGTGTTGTGTGGAAATCGATGTGCAAGATGCATATAGTCGGCTGTTGCGTTGAGACGATCTCACCGCTTGCTGAATATCGCCCTTGGCCCAGAAACTGCACACACACACACACACACACACACACACACACACACACACACACACACACACACACACACACACACACACACACACACACACACACACACACACACACACTTAAAGTCGAGCGCGCTTCTTGCTTCTGTCCCCAACAGCTTTCCTGTCAAACTTCTTAAGTATCTCCTTTGTAAAGCACATTTCAGACAATCACTTCGTTAAACTCGAAGAGATACAAGTAGGTATTGCTCATGTGATTTAAAAATAATTTCAGTTTGCTAAATGTGTTCGTTCCGCAGAACATCAGATTTGAAGAACAAAATCTTTTCCAGTAAGCGACGGAAAACGTGCCATCGCCGTGTAGTAATTAGATTGGTATAAAACATACTTATTTTTCCCACAACCAGGTTAAGTGTGTAACTGACACACTATATTACTGAATATACGTATAACGTTGCGTAATTTTTTTTCTTTCAGTTTACGCATGTACCAGTGCACGGGCATTACACGGACTGCCTACGAGAGTACTTGCGCTTTTTGATCACAGTCTATAACACAAGCGGGATTGTAAGTTTTTCCAAGCAGCAAAAGTTTCGCGAGAACTTTGCCTGAATATACCCACATGAATGTATAGGTAAATGCCGTTTAGAAGTCATGTACATATCTTAATTACTGCTTCAAAATGTTTTCTATACTTTTCATGGTAGCATTAGATGTAACAACAGAAGCACTGCGCCTCGACACGCGAAATTGTTGAAAGTCTGATACTTTGGAATTACTATTCTGGGTAATGCAAACCTTTTTCTATAAGAGAGGCCTAATTATCTTAAGAAAACCTCAGTTGAAAACATAGTAAAATTCCTCAACAGAATATTTATCCTACCACGTGCTTAGTTCCTTAAAACTTTTACTCCATTAAAGCACTTCTTTTTCTTTTGGTTTATACTCCCAAAATAACCAGTGGCCCAACAGTGTTCAGAAAGCAGGTGGACAGACAGCTCTTTACGTGCGCTTTGTTTCACATGCGAAGTTAACTTGCAACATGCTATTTTGATCCGAGCAACGTGGAAAAAGTCGTCGCCTGAACGTAGTACCTTGGTCTTGCTTCTTCACCGGAGCCATGCAGAGTACGATGGTTGAAGAATATATTACTTCAATCCGAGGAAATATACAGCAATCAGCAGCACTGTTCGGATAAAGGCGAATTTCATTTAAAGTATTTCACATAAATTGGGCCTTTAGTAGCTTTAATTATTATAGCTATATAATTATATAATAACTATTTTCTGAAGTAGCAGAAACGTTCTCTCCTCTCACGCAGAGGACCCGGTTTGAATTCCTTTTTGGTCAAGCTGCCATTCTATCGCTTTTAAGTGAGACTTTTTTGTTTTTTTTCTGGAAGACCCTAAACCTAGCTGCTATTAGATAAGGGACCAACAAAGAAATGCCAAGCCAATTGTTCAAAAACTAACTTCGTCAGTTTTTGACTTTTGCGCACAATTGCTAAGAAGACATTCCAACACAGAGAAAGGGAGTGGGTTAGGAACAGTTGTGTTGCAATGTTTACCCCAAACATTAAGCAACTTTAACGCTTTAGATCCGTGGCCTCGTGTACTTTCATAGTCCGTTGTGTCCCTTCCGATCAAGGAGCTTACAAAAGAAAAAAAATCTGATGTGTTGCACTCACATGACCTTCTCTACCCTTGTACCCATTCTTACTAACTATTATTCCTCTATGTTCTTCGTGTTAGTTAAGATAAAAATTTGTACAAATTATCTTATTGCTTATTTCCTTGTAGGTGCAAGGGGAATATTAGAATATTAGGCTTTGAGCGATAGTCAAATCTTTTAAAGCTTTGAGATTCCGTTCTCTTTGCACACTTAACGTATAAAAAATGAGCAACGATGTTCCGTTTGACGAAAGCTTGAAGTTTTGCGAAACTCGCACATATAACAAGGAATATCTCCGAAATGGTTCACCCTACAAGAAAATTTATTCAGACATAAATTGTGTATTTTAGTAAGATCTACATTTTTTGTATAATATGATTTGGTCTATCTCTAATGGTTTACCAGTTATGCAAAAGTCGTCCAGAGTAAAAGGACTACAGGGGCTATTAGCCAGAAAATTCAAGATATACATTTCATTTGTCATAAAAATATCTCAAACATATGCCATTTTAATTAAAATCGTTAGAGCCATTTTCAAGAAAATAAAAATTTTCGAAAAATTTTCCATGTAAAGGGTAGTTTAGCGTGGGGTTATTTTCTTCAAAATCTTCGTGTCGAATCCTTGAATGACATTAAACTTAAATACCAACTTTGGTTTTTAACCTACTTTTCATTTTTGAGTTATGCTGTCCACAGACACACACGCAGACACGCAGATGCACACACGGACCTTTTTCTAAAAATGCTTTTTTTTGGATTCAGGGGGTCTCAAAACATATATTTCCGGTAAAATTTCGACATCGAATTTTTGGGTGGAATACAATACTTTCCGTACTTACCAGTAGAGAAAGTAAAAAGAGAATAGGTAGAATCTCCCATGATGAATGTCTATGATGAATTAGGTAGTTACGAAGATTTGTGCTCAGAATTTGGTTGCCTGAGTTACTTTTACCATACTTTTATCTTCTGTACTATCTAACTGTAGTAGATAAGAGGTGTTATTGTATTTCAGCCAAAAATTCGATGTCGAGATTTCACCGAAAATACATGTTTTGAGAACCCTGAATACAAAAGTATTCTAGGAGCAGGCCCAGGCCCTTTAGGAACTTGGTAGCCAATTACATCCCCTTTTTCTGATTGCTCTTCTTCCCCCTCGCCTATCTTTCCTTCCTTCCCCGGCTCTTCTCCCTCCTAGTCCACTGCCCTTCAATTTTCCTAAGAATTTCCCCACGTTTTTTTATTCTCTTGTCCCCCTTATTGGTTAACATTTTCATTGCTACGATATTCCTATCATGTTATAGAACTTCTTTTCCAATACTTCTTCCCCGCATTCTCTTACTTCTTCGCATTCTACTAGACGATGCTCCAGACCAGAGATGCCAATTTGCGACCCGCGATGCCATTCTTTTACTCCCATGCCCCTTCCCCACCGTTTGTTGCGGGTGGTCGGAGTTTACGGCGACACAGTAAATGCTCCTTGGATGATAGCCAAACCGAAGAACAAAACCTCGCGTCCCCTTCATTAGCACCACTGCTCTAGACTCTCCCTTGCTCCACACAAAATGTGCTCCTCTACTTTAAACCCTCTTACCCATTTCCTTAATATCGCCCATGTTCTCGCCCAAGAAAATCCTTCTCACTCTTTCTTTTTGCAGATTTCCACACAACTTTCTCTGTCCCATTCCCTTTTGTTACACTATAGGGCTCCAAAGACTTTTTTCATTCTATTGTTCCCCACACTTCTTGTCTTTCTATATTCTGTATCCTTACTACCTTCCGAAAACACCTCTCATTTTGTTCATTTTGTTCCCATACATCCCCCATTTCTATCTTTTTTATGGTTTTCCCCATCTCATTCCACCGGCCGTTTCCATTGGCACTTGCTTTCTGTTGGTTTATACACAATTTAATTATGTTTTCGTTTCCCCTATTCATACATCTGTACCAATATTTCATAATCATTTCTGATATTGCTCCTCTCCTGCCTCGTCTTCCCATTTCTATCATTCCCGCTCCTTTCGCTGCTGATTTTGTTAAACCCATAGCTTTATCTTCCATCTTCCTATTTCTACTAGTCTTACATATAGTAAAGCTCTAAAGTGTTCTGGCCATTCTTTTGGTTGTATCTTCTTTTTCATCTCTTTATTTTTGTTTATTTCCCTTGAAATTCCCCATACTTCCTTACTATTCTTTCTTTTTACTACCTCTTTTAGTTTACTACTTTCTGTCTCCTGCCATCTCTTTTCCATCTATTAAGCATTTCTATCCCAACTTACATGTTATGTAGTTTAAGCTATCTTCTCCTTTCTCTGTTCTCCTTTATGTATATAACTTCTTAACGATCTCTTTCTTTGCGTTTATGCACTCTTGGACATACCACTCACTCCTTATCTGCTCCCCTATGTGCTTTGCTTCCATTTCTGTTCCTGCTCTGTTTGCTAGCATTTCCATTAGCTGTACTGCTCTTTCCACTTTTCCTTCTCCTATAGCTACCTTTTCCAAATGTTTTCTTACTGTCGAATTTAAATCCTGTCTAAACATTTCGCTTTATTCTTCTTTCCATTTGTATTCCTGATTCTCTCAGGTCTATGTCTCCCCTCTATTTTCTCCTCTTCTGCATTGTCAATTTCTATTTCTATTGTGAAATGACTGTTCTTTACTATTTTGTCCATTATCCCAAATTCAGTAATTTCCTCTCTAATTTCTTGACTGCGTATTATATAATTAACAACGATTTGTCCGTTTGCATTTACAAATGTAAACTCTCCCTCTTTATCATCCCTTATTATTCAATTGCATACAATCTCATAGTATTATCTTCACAAAATTGAATTGTTTTTTGTTTTTTTTTCCCTTCCATATTACTCACTATATCTCTATTTCTCAGTATTGTTTTCTTCTCTTCCCTGCCATCATCTATCTTTTCTTCTTCTTCTTCATCTGATTACCCTCCCCTATGGAGGACCTACATACCCTAGTACTTACAAGCCTGTGTGTAGGGCTAGATGGCTGTCGAGGAGCAGACGAACCTATGGACCGGACAAAGTGAAAACCTGGAAGCGGGTGGTCAGCCAAGCACCAGGTATGAGAGTGAGGAGGAGGGTTATATGAGATGCAGGCGAAATCGATTATTGGAAAAGTGAAAATGGAGCAATTGGTGGAATCAGAGGCGGAGGAAACCGGAGAACCCGGAGAAAACCCGTCCTGGGACCGGCAATTGGTGGAATCAGAGGCGGAGGAAACCGGAGAACCCGGAGAAAACCCGTCCTGGGACCGCTTCGTCCACCGCAAATACCACATGCGGGTCCTTGGGATTGCACCCGAGCCGCCTAGGTGGTAGGCGAACGGTCTAACCGCTCGGCCCCTGCACCATCTTCCTTTTCAACAAACCAAATTTCTCTCTCTCCTATTCTCGCGTTAAAATCCCCCATTACTATCAATTTGATAGTATAATGCATAGTACTTTTAATTTCTTCCACTTGTTTTTGTAAGTCTCTAAGTATATCACTATTATAAAAAGGTATTGTATCTGGTGGGTTGTATACCTACTACTCCTATTCCTAAATGTATCTGTTCTCTTTCCATTCTTGTGATTCTTGTCCACATTTGGCTATTCCCCTTTCCTATTTCATTTGTATCCAGGCTTATCTCAAAGTCTTCTCTTATAAAGGTTCCTATCCTCCCCGATGCTCTGCATCTTACAAATCTTTGCCTGCATATTTTCTCCTTCCTTTAAACCCTTTTAGCTTATTTTTGTTCTTCTATTCCTACCACGTCTCTGGGAGTGCTATTATATCCATTTGTTTCGCTACATCCCCAATCTCTCCGGTAACGACCTTATTTCTTAGACCCTCAGTGCTCCAAAATAACTTCCTCAGCTTCCACTTTCACTGTTTTCCAACCGTCTCTAAGTTTTACAGTGTTGTCAATCTGTGACTGTCTCTTCGCTCTCCCTTCTTTCCCGTAGCTGTGGTATGCCACCTTCTCCTATTGCTATACCTTGTCCCACTCTTAGATGACAGTATAAATAGGATATATCTGTCTCTATCTAGCGCATACAAGTTGCCATTAGCCTCGTCCTTTTCTATCCTCGCGCTGTTGCCAGGTTCCTAATAGCATGGTATAAATATTCAGTTGCTATAAATTTCAGGTTTCAACACATTATCCTACGGAGAATTTTTTTTCTCTATCAGGTTATATCCTTTTTAGTCATTATACATTTCTTTCTTATTTCTTCAGAAAACGCTTTTTTTCAATAGAAGTCCGATATGTGCTGTTTCTATACTCATCACGCACTAACTAAAAAGCTAACTGCTAGAATGCGTCTATATTTTGTTCTTAGGTAGAGTAAACTATAGTGCTACTATCTGCCTACTTTGAATTCTCTATGTTTACTCAGTTAAGTGTTATAATTTTTAAAATTAAATGATTTCGGAAAATTCTATATCTATGCACTGCAAAAGCTACGCGGTGTGAAACTTTTTTGTTATTGAATTTACATCAGGGAACCAGCGAGAACAAATGCTGAGGAGGGTTGGAGAAAGTTTTTAAAATAAACCAAAAGGCCGTAACCCCTTTCTTTTATCCAGTAAGACAAACAAAAGGTATTCATCTATTCAGCGTATTCTCGCGCCAGGTCTGACACAGAAGATTGTATAAGGAGCAGCACTAACATGCCGTGTGTGTAACTGTGAGGAATCTATGAGCTGTTATTCCGTTATTTGTTTAATATTTTCGTAAATATTTGTAGTTATGGAGGGGGAAGCTAGGAAGAGACGACATGTTGGTAAATGAAGAAGTAAGGAACGCCAAATAATTATGAATATGTTAGATTATTTTTCAAGTAAAATGCATGTAAGTAAGGCAGTAAAAGAAACAGCTAAGGCTATCGGGTGTTCAGAAGCAGTAGTGTATAGGATTAAAAAGGAAGTAATGAAAGGACCTCTAAGAACGCCATCGAAAAAGAAAGCAAAAAGGGCGGGAAAATAAAAAAATCGCTAGGTTAACGCAATATGATGGAATAGTGCAAAGTGGAGTGCGGCGAATTGTTCATTCTTTATTGTTTTCAAATATTTCACCCACGCTGAATATAATTTTGTCACGGGTCAACAGTGGTGAGACCCTACCACATTTCTCAAGGGCCACTCTTAGTCGGTTCTTACATGATTTGGGGTTCGAATATGAAAGAAGAGGTAACAAGTGCATATTAATAGAAAGAGACGATACCATCAGATGGCGACATAAATATCTAAAATACATAAAAAGGTTTAGGGACCAGGGGGAAATCAATTGTCAGTTATTTATACAGACGAGTCATTTGTAAATTCAGACCATACAGTGACAAAGGCGTGCAGGGATACCAAAGTTAAAAGTGTCCGTCAAGCAGCAATTGAAGGACTAAGTACAGGATCCCGTCAACCTCGGGGTCGCGCGCGGAGAAAGATTTGCAACTAGTACATGTTGCAACACTGCGCTCCATTTAACGTGTACTGTCTTCTAAGGGTGAGATGCGCTATAGTATTTCTGACCCTCCTCTCCCGATAAATATGAACTCTATGCCTCGAGACTTAGTTTAGTGAGCAAATTGTAAGTTCATGAAGTAGTCACAAGGACATCGAATTGTCTAATACAACGGATTCTTACATTTTATGCGCGTATAAACAAGAATAAATGTACGTGCAGGTGTTTGCTTAGAAATGTATGTCAAATTTATACAAAAGCTACATATCAACATGGTAAACCTGTACACAACCACAGAATAATACATAAGGAACAATGAATAGCTATATACCCACAAATTAATATAAAGAACTAGCTGTACCTGGCATGCCATGCAATGTTATGTAAAATAAGGTGTTTGGTTGTATAATCTGTTTATTCAAGCGCATTTTCAATTCAAATTTTACATTCTAAATGATGTTCAGTTTTATTTGTATAGATTGTATGAATTGTTTGTAGAAGAAACAGTAGAGAAGGAAGTATGATTGTGTTTCATAAAAGAAAAGCAAGTAGAGAAAACAGTGTGAATGTAATACATCGCATTTCTATTTCAAACATATAGAAAATTTTATGAATAGTTTGTAGAAGAGGGAGCAGAGGACATGTGTATGTGTTAGTAGAAGAAAAGTGGCTAGAGGAAAGCTTGTGAATGTAACCAGTTGCATAATAAAATGGATAGCATGAAAACCTCTATGAAAAAATTAGAGCGAGTAGAGAAGAACATGTGAATTGTTACGTAAAAGAAAAGTGAGTACAGAAAACTGTGTGGATGTAGTACACATTCTTCAATCATAGAAAATCGTATGAAATGTATATTGAAGGGTGAATGGAGAAGGATAGGTGAATGTGTTACATAAAGGAAAACCGAATAAAGAAAGCCATGTAACGGATAGCATAAAAATCTCCCTGAAAAACTACATATACCTACATGCCGAGTTCTGCAGTGATCGGTCAAGCTGTTTTGGAGATTGCATAGTAAGTAGAACAAGTATTGCATTCCACCCAAAAATTCGATTTCGAGATTTTACCGGAAATATGTGTATTGAGGCCCCCTGAATATTTAAAAAAAAAAAAAAAAAAAATTTAGAAATAGGTCCGTGTATGGGTCTGTGTGTCAGTCTGTCAGTGTGTGGACAGCATAACTCAAAAACGAAAAGTAGGTTAAAAACTAAAGTTGGTATTTAAGTTTAATGTCTTTCAAGGGTGCGACATGAAGATTTTGAAGAAAATTGCTCCACCCTAAACTACCCTTTACAAAGGAAAATTTTTAAAAAGTTTTAATTTTCTTGAAAATGGTTCTAACGATTTTGATTAAAATGCCATATGTTTAAGGTATTTGTATGACAAATGAAATGTATATCTTGAATTTTCTGGCTATAGCGCCTGGAGTCCTATTTACTCTGGATGACTTTTGCATAACTGGTAAATAGACAAAATCTTACTATACACAAAATGTAGATTTTCCTAAAACACACAATTTGTGTCTGGATACATTATTTTGAAGAGTGAACCATTTTGGAGATTTTCCAGGTTATTTGTTTGAGTTTTGGAGAACTTGTACATCTGTCAAATGAAACATCGTTATTCATTTTCTTATATGTTAGCCGTACAAAGAGAACGAAATTTGAAAGCTAAAAGATTTGACTATCGCTCAAAGCCCGCTGCATTCCCTAATTCTCCTTCCACCTACAAGGAAATAAACAATAAGATAATTTTCTGCAAATGTGTATCTCATCTAACACGAAGAAGATATAGGAATAAGGAATAAGAGTTTCTAAGAATGGTTAGCAGAAGAGTAGAGAAAGTCATGTGAGGGCAACACATCAGATTTTTATATATACAGATTCTAAGTTGAAGAGCGAGTAGAGAAGGACATCTAAATGTGCTAGGTAAAAGTGAGTAAAGAAAACCGCGTGAACGTAATACGTACAATTTCTGTTTCAGACATACAGAAGATTTCATGAATTAATTGTAGAAGAAGGAATAGGGAAAGAAATGTGATTGTGTTTTGTAAAAGAAAAGTGAGTAGAGAAAACCGTGTGAAAGTAATGCGTTACATTTGTATTTCATCGTATATAAAATTGTATGAATTGTTTGTAGAAGAGGGAATAGGGAAAGAAATGTGATTTTGTTTCGTAAAACAAAATAGAGTAGAGAAACACGTGTGAATGTAATATTGTACTATGCAAGTGCAAGTAATGAAGTTTTATGGCAATCGGATGAACAGTACGGTAACACATAAATTACGAACAAATAATTTGTATGTATTAGATATGTGCAAAAACCATAAACCAACATGTATTGTTAGTCATACTTCTCTCTCTCTCTCTCTCTCTCTCTCTCTCTCTCTCTCTCTCTCTCTCTCTCTCTCTCTCTAGGTACATAAAGAATTTTAGGCAGGTATTTTTAAGAGAATTTTGAATGATTTAGCATTATTAATGAAAAGAACGTTATGTACTAAACGTGCATCCATAATAAGCCCCTTTTTTATATCTGACAGTGCTACAATAATTGTCTAGGTTTCTTTTATGTCTAACATTTCTTTTAGGCATATTTTAGTTGTGTATATTTTCTTTATTTTGATATAGAAAGTCAATGTGGATGGTATAAGTTGGCATGAGGGAGTGAGTCTTCCTTGGTTCCCAAAAATATTACTGCATGATGTGTGAACCGGAAATTATTATTCCTTTTTTTTTTTTTTTTTCCTCGATCAGTATGTCCCATTGCTATTATCATACTACATGCTCTGTTTACATTTCTGAATTAGTACCTACAGTATTCCTATCAAAGTTCCCACACTTACTTAAATTTCTATACTCAACATCATTACATAACAAACTGTAACTTAAACTATAAGACTCACTCTGTAACAAGTTAAAGTTAGCAACTACTGTAATATAAAATTGTAATATATTATATTGTACACCTTTCTCTGTAATGTACACTGGGTATGTCATTATTATGAACTATACCCAATCTCCAGATTTTTCTTTAAAGTGAATATTATGTTGTAATGATTGTATACACATTCTGCATGGGGATTTATCCCCTCTGGGAGGTCTGGCACGGGGTGCACTCAGCCTCGTTAGGTCCCGGGGGGACCAATTGAGGAGCTACTTGATGGAGAAGTAGCCTCAGGTCTAGAAGACCGCATAACTGGCCGGGAGGGCTCGGGGCGCTGACCACGTCCCACCCTCCAGTACTGCACCTCACCAATGACGCCTGTACTGGGTAGAGGTGGGGGACGCAGCGGCTGGGTGGTAGGCCTTGGCCCTTTGTGGGCTGTCGCGCCGGGGTAAAACAGAAAGAAGATAGAGGAATAAGAGTTTGTAAGAATAGTTCGTACAAGACCAGAGAAAGTCGTGTGAATGCAACACATCTGATCTTTTTGTAATAGAAATACTTACACACATAGTTTAAAGCGATTCAACTGAGTTTTCCCTGAAAATGTAAATGTGATTTCCTTATAGGAATTGACTAATTTGAGCATGAGCTCTGCTGAAACGAGAGTTTTCCAACCTGTGTGCTGCCGAGCATTAACGGTGCACTTCCTAGTCTCCGTAGTCTCTGCAGGAGAAAAAATGAATGAAATGAAAGAACAAGAAACAAATTCAATCAGAAGAAAGGAGGTTATAAAGTATATATAGAAATTTGCTACCTTAAATTCCCTGCCTCCTGTAACAGACATTTGGCAATCAAGTACATGTCAGAAACGGATTTCTTATAGTGGAAGTAGCTGAAAATGTCTTCTACAGAACGTCAACCCCATGGTTGCCAAAGCTGAGACAGATGACGAGACGAGACTGACTCAAGAGCATGCTTCCCTAATGATAAATTCTTCCAAGAATAATGAACGGAAATCTATATAGATTTCGGTTGAGATGGATGTAATGATCAAAGTGGGCTGAATTTAATATAAGGACCTTACTGTTCCCCTCATCGTTGTAACATTGAATAAAGGTTATATTTATTTAGCTTTATATGAAATTTTATGTATGCCAGGTTTTGATAATACGCGTTATGAAAGTTGAGAATAAATTATAGGAAATTTCAGAGCTTTCAAAAATATAGTTCACTGCATGAACACAGCGGAAATATTTGGATATCGCTTTACATCTTCCCTGTCTCTCCTCCTTGATATGCTCTAAAGAGACTCTCCATCACAGCAATTGATCCTAAGAGCTTTGCGAGTCCAAAAGGTTGGGAATGCTTGGTCTAAATGCATGAAACCTAATTACAATTGATACTATTTCACATGTGTAGATAAATACGCAAGTATGAGTTTTGTGGATGGAAAATATTTTTGTATGCTATTGCCCCTATAAATAATTAGGAAAACATTTGCTAAATTGTTTCATTTATATAACCTCCCTTTAACTTGCATGGTCATGGTCACGCTCAAGATTTGAGAAACAACTGATAGTGTTATTACTGGCTGAACTGTAAAGCTTATTAATGTTGATTTTTATTATTTTATACACTATACACTCGCATTCACTACCAAATTCATACTTACAGACTGTGAGGTGAAGGGTAGAGAATCGTTCTGGTGAAAGAAAATTCCCAACCCCAGCCGGGAATCGAACCTGGGACCTCCGAGTCGAGAAGTCGGAACGCTGACGCTCGACCACAGAGGTAGTTGAACAAATATTTCGAATGGGTTAGATTTTAATTCTTAAATGCCACTATTTTAACAAGGAATATTTTCACATGCAATCACAGCCTACCTCTGCAGTTCGATATGACACAAACGGATGCTGCCTTCTGTTGCGGTTTTTTTCTGGGGGGGGGGGGGGGCGCAACAGGAAACAGATAATTGCAAAATACGGCCTTAACATGCCAGGCATTATTTATAACCATTTACTCAAAGTTATAGCTCTCCTGATCAAAGCACTATTACATTTGCACAAATCGCGGAGTATTTGGAGAATGATGTTTTCACATAAAGAGCAGCCTTGTTCTACAGTGCTGTAATGCCGAAAATCCCGGCTGCTCTAAGCCAGTGGGTCGAGGTTTCACTAAATTATGCACGTAGATCCCCTCCGAAGCAGACCATATGTGACGCATACATCTCTTTTCAGACATTATATGGCGGTCCTTGAAAGAACCGGCATGGTACATAAAGAATGGTATCGTAGAGGCCTTAACCTGTGTCCAATAGTGCCGACCTTTGACACAGCCGATAACCTCCCCATAGACTCCAATAAACACTGAACTTATCATCTTGTTCCTCATTCTAGACGCCGTAGTTTCTGGTTTCCATAAATAAACAGAAGCTGGAAGTAACATTACGCATCATAACTTCTTAACAAAGGTTTATTACCAAAGGTTTTCAGCTATCAAGGTCAATGTTTCGGTGATCGGGGAACCGGTTCTATCTGCCTCAATGCATCATTGCGTATTTTCAATCAGACAAATAAAAGAGAAACGTGGATAAACTTATTTGAACATTTTATTTCTTTTCTAAATTGAAAGCGAATCAGTTTCAATGATCGCAACTAATAGCATCAGTTTTTCTGATAATTATACCAGGTGGCCCACTACAGCCAACATCGGCGTAAGTAGATAACCCTTCGTGCGTTAAAACGTTTGCAGAACTCCACGGCGCAAGAGAGAGCAGTGGCGTTACTGCCGCTCAGCGAGACGTGTAGTGAGAGGCAGTTGAACTATCGTGTGTAGTTCGTGATAATAGACAATAACAGTATAAACAACCGAAAAAGGTCTCACTTTACTTATAGCACCTTTATTTTCCAGGGAATACACTCACTTCTGTACAGTAATAATAGTAATAATAAATAATAATTAATAATAACAACAATTTGATAATAACAATAGCAATAATAACAATAACTAACAAGAATAAAATACAACAATAACATTCATAAGAAACTAAGAAATGCCAATGAAACATTACATGCCATCATGCTTGTACTTTACAATCTATAATTCAAATGTTGGACAATAGCAGTATATATTGAAGTGAGCGTATTCCCTGGAAAATAAAGGTGCTGTAAGTAAAGTGAGACCTTTTCGGTTGTTTATACTGTTATTGTCTATTATCACGAACTACACACGCTAGTTCAACTGCCTCTCAGCGAGATGTGAGCTGAGAGGCAGAAACGCCACTGCCCTGTCTGGCACCGTGGAGTTCTGCAAGTGCCGGCTGCACTGCGCCACCTGTCCACGTATGGTGCTTTTCTGTGCACTCTAATAATGTTATACCATTTTGAATTATTTAAACGACTTTTCGAAAACGATACTGGATATATATTTTGCTATAGGTTTGTGTGGAAAGCTACTTTTGATGCTGGAGTAAAATATATTTTTATTGAATTCGAATTCAATATTCATGTGTTAAAATACTAAGTTGACAAAGCCCAATTCTAGTGTGGCACTGGTATTTACAAAATATATATGAATAAAATTCCGTTATCTTAGAAGTTATCAACTGGGGAGCAAAGGATCATCTTTAAGCTAATTGTTATTTCATTTGAGTATCAAGTGACCAACATAGGATAACAATACTTTGAATTTGGACCAATTAGAGTTTCCTATGATGCCAACACTATTATTTGAATTTAATTGTCCTCGTTTTATCACCTCGTTGTGCAATCGTTTTTCTTGGCATCACGAACTGTGGTATCACGCCCATCATTTCAGTTACAATTCTTTTTTCATAAAACATTGTACATATGTCCATGGAGTTATATGGCCCACTTCAGTCTTGTTTATTTGTTATTTACTGTTACATTATGGTTATAAATGGCCTGCATGGCTTTTTAGCTGGTCGGTCAAAATAAATATTAAAAAGCAATTTCAACTTAATTTCCCTTAATCGTTAGAGGAAATAAAAATGCTGAAAGTCATACGTCATTGTAGAATGTATATTATAGTCATATTTTATAAGGATATTTTGTGGACACATGTTTTTAAGTTAATTATTTTTTATTGAAATAAGTTAAAATAAACACAACTTGAACTTTGAAGATTAACGAATTATTATTTAATGGCAACAAATATGAGTTTGAAAACTCAATTAAATTAGCTATACAAAATTATAAGCAAAGAAGGGGATCCAGTTACATGGTTGTAATGCGAGAAGGATGCCATTTTTACTTTCTCTACTACGTATAGTAAGTACAGGAAGTATTATATTCCACCCAAGAATTCGATGTCGAGATTTCACCGGAAATATATGTTTTGAGGCCCCCTGAAGCAAAAAAAAAAAAAAAAAAAAAAATATATATATATATATATATATATATATATATATATATATATATATATATATATATATATATATATATATTAGAAAAACGTCGGTGTGCGTGTCCGTGAGTCTCTGTGCCAGACTGTGGACAGTATAACTTAAAAATAAAAAGTCCAAACGAAACCAAAGTTGGTATTTAAGTTTAATGTCTTTCAAGGATGCGACGTGAAGATTTTGAAGAAAGTTTCTCCAGCCTAAACTACCCTTTACATGGAAAATTTTTATTTTCTTGAAAATGGCTCTAACGATTTTGATTTAAATGCCATATGTTTGAGATATTTTTATGACAAATGAAATGTATATCTTGAATTTTCTGGCTATAACCCATGAAGTCCTATTTACTTTGGATGACTTCTACATAACTGGTAAACCTTATGAGAAAGACCAAATCTCACTACACAAAAACTGTAGATCTTGCTAAAACACAGCATTTATGTTTAAATAATTTTTTTACTGTAAACCATTTCGGAGATATTCCTCGTTATTTGTGTAAGTTTTGGAGAACTTATGCTTCTGTCAAATGGAACATCGCTATTCATCTTTTTATGTTAGAGAACGGAGTTTCAAAGCTTTAAAAGATTTGGTTATTGCTGAAAGCCTACTGTATACCCATATTCCCGTTGCACGTGCAAGAAAACAAGCAATAAGATAATTTCTGCAAATGTTTATTTCAACTAACACGAAGAAGATAGAAGAATACGAGTTTGTAAGAATGGTTAGCGCAAGAGTAGAGAAAGTAATGTGAGTGCAACACATCCGATTTTTTACTTTTAGTATAATCACTTTATGTTACGGGTTAGATGGCTGCGCGGTAACGTGTGAGGCTAACATTCGGAAAATGGTGGGTGCAACACCGGTCGACCGCTTACTCTGACCTATTCACTCGTATATGTTATGTTTATACGTATGAACACAAGAAGGGTCACAGTGCTAAGTGAGCAAAATGAAGCGAGGGGGAATGGAATTCCATTTGTACCGTTGGCGTTTGAGAATGCCTGTTGAATAGCTCCTAGTAAATATAGTGGGTTCACGACCGCGAAAATGGGAGAGGGGTAAAGTTTTGATTATCTATTGTCACCTCATGTCAACTTAACTTTTATATAATTTTTCTGGCTCAAAGAAACAGATTCCCCCCCATATTTGAACAATTTTCTTATATGTATATTCTATTATCCTATGCTCTAGCTTATATCCATCGCAAAGATCTTTTATACCAAGTTATGACATACTGAGGTTGTGTATTGTCTTCTGCCCAGAAAGTGAGTTGCCCAGAGATGCTCCTTTTTCTTTGCTTTATAAACTCAGAAGAGCAGAAAGTGTGAAAATCGAATGTGTTGCATAAAACTAGATATCAAGTTTGGAACACACCCTCATAAACGTTTTATAGCTCGAAACGTAGCGACTTTTGAAAGGCGAAATGTTCTAGGATCGTTATCGTTGAAAATATTTCGTCCTTTGAAGCATAAAAGTGTTTGTTGGGATTGATGACTTTATGATATCTAAAGAATACTATGGAATTTCCGTCCACATTTGCTTTTGTTAGCTCTGCAGCCGCGGCTAAGGAGGAGGCTAGGAATAATTTGTGGGAAAAAGTGTTAAAATCTGTTCTCCACCTAAAGAGGTTATTAAACTCTCCTGACCAATTATGCATACGGATAATATTTCGGATCCAAAACCTGAAAATCTAATTAGTTAAAAATCATGCCACTACTATGCTACCGCCAGGCATAACAATTTCTGAGCATTAAAGCCAAGATGGAAGGAAATAAGGTTGAGCTATCATTGGATTATAGGAAAGGAGGTCGGAGATGATAAACTATCCCCTATCCGTCGTACAGTCGTTTGGTGTTTACAGACAGCACTTGGACGGCTTTCACCTACCTGTCAGTGACCCTTGACCTCTGTTATCTACACCCAAGTTACTCTTTCTACTTAATTCTAGGTACGAGTATAATTGTTTGACTATAGATAACTTGGATCCAACTGCTTAAGAATGTCTATGCTTGGTTAATACTAATTTCTGGATTAAGCTTCTGGGGCTTATAGTCTCGTAAAATATTGTTTTAGCCATCGTTTTTGCGGTCTGGCAAAATCCCTTCTATCTGTGGACCCATAGTATAACGTCCCCCTCTCCCAATAACTGGTGAGCATCCAACTTTGGGACAGGCGAAAGTAATTTATTTCGGAGTTGCTTTCTATCAGAGATGTCTAATGTCTGGGAAAGAGGGGAGGTTGGGTTTACCTCTTTCCACTATACGCCAACTTAGCCAGTCTTTAATCCCCAGCAGTACATTGCGTTGCATTGTTATATGCACGTTGCATTTGATTTACAAACGCACTTTCAAATCTTATGTGATAAAATTTGCTCATTAGTGATTACTTTGGTACTGCTTACATTTAAGAACTCTATCAATATTTGGCGACAAAGTCGATGTGCACAGTCTTAGAAGATACACCAAGTGATCGTCGCGTAACTTATTGCCATACAGACTTCTAGTATAGTTCAATTTGGAGAAACTCTTCGCAAATATATGTAGAGCTATACTCACTCTTATGCATAATATTCTTGCAAATACTCATTTCTCTATCTACTGCATTTTAATCCACATAAGCATTTTCAGAAATTATCTTATTGTTAATGTTGTATTTGTAGAGGCATAACTTACAAAGGGCTGTCTGGATGTTACATGAAGTGGCAAAATCCTATAATTTATCTCTGTAAAAAAAGATAAAGTCATGGCATTTTGTGGACAAGAACATTTTAGAGCTATAATCGTAATTGGTAAGGAACTTTTAGATCAAGTCCCTCTTTTTAATTTTCTTGGTTGTGACAATTTCTTATTTGTATCCTAAGGACCCGAGAAAAAATATGTAAGCTCCAAGACATGGTGGGTACAATAAAAAGAACGCTGTTTGAAAAAAGTAAGGCAAGAGACGATTCTCAAATTTTATAAAATGTTGGCCGTGCTTATGTTGTTTTACGGTGCAAAAACCTGGGCATTAACAACTAGTTTGGCAAAAAGGATTGAAGCAGCAGAAATGAGATAGTGCCTTTGACTTTTGATGACAACTTCAATGAAGATGAACTCCCAAAGTTTAATTCAGCAACTGCCTTAGACACAGCAATTTGAAGTCTCTTCAGTGAAACAAAAACTTCCTTAGGACACTTTCGCCACACGACACTATGCAGGCTTTCATTTGCATTTTGTGTCTTACCAAAATTGCACCGTTTTAAAATCTCATCGGAGGCTAGCCTTTGATGCACTGGCATTATTTTTGAGATAACATCTTGCCTCAAAAATGTTCTCATTGTTCTGGCATCATGGTTTGGAATTTTTTCTTCCTTCGCTATAGATTGTTAAAACTATTGGGAGGTTTCTGATTGCTAGATCACAAAAGGAACCAGGAAATTTGAGAACAGTTAGACATTGAAGGAATTCTGCAGAATATACTTCAGTATAGGAATAAATGACATGAGCATATGACATGGATAAAGAAAGGCCGTATCCCTAAAGAACTCTATGAATACAAACCCCAAGAGAGAGAGAGAGAAAAAAAAAAAAAACATTGGACCACCTAGAAAGTGGTGGGTCAGTTGTGAATTGCTTGGTTTCAGAACAGCGCGTACCTAGTGTCTAATCCGAATTGTATATGATGATGATGATGATGATGATGATGATGATGATGATGCAGATGATGATGGTGATGATGGTTTTATTGGTGATTTTCCTGTAGGTGCAAGGGGAATATGGGAATACAGAAGGCTTTAAACGATAGTGAAACGTTTTAAGAGCTGGTTGCTCTATGATGTCTTTGAAATTCCATTCTCTTTACAAGGCCAAGAGGTAAAAAAAAAACGAATAATATATTCCTTCCTGAGAAAACTATAAATATTGGCAAACTCAAAGAAATAATAAAGAATATCTCGGAAATGGTTCACTCAAAAGGAAAAAGAAGTATTTGGCCTAAATTGTGTATTTTAACAAGATCCACATTTTTTTTATTTAGTAAACTTTTGTCTGTTTGTTACTGTTTACCACTTATGCAAATGTCATCCAGAATGAAGAGGTCTTGTGAGGACATTCCCAGAAAATTCAAGTTATGACTGACATGGACTCGTCTGTTTGCGTCCGTCACTGGATAATGACTGTTTGTCCCTCTGAATTAGGGAGTGGAGTGGGGAATAGCCGTTCATTACGTAAGCGTCTCCAAAGAGAGAAGGTTGGACATCACTGCTTTATGTTATAATTAGAGCGAGGATAAATATCCCATCGCCTACAATGTTTGCGCGCTCGTACTATACACGCTCCGTGGTGACTGGCAGACGGCGTAGCACGGGCAGGGCTGTGTAAGAAGCTCTAGTCCATTTACATCAGTTCATATCGTCATCTATTCTTTCCTCAAAAACATTGCAGTGAACAATAATACATTTTTAAATTGTTCAAAAGTAAAACTTGTTCATCTAAACAATGTTTATACAGCGAGAAACTTCTCTCAACGTCACATGATGTAACGGGAGCAAACGTAAGATATTTTGCATTGTGTTCGTCATACGTAGATGACATTTTGTCTAGCTGTTGTAAACCAATTTTTATATGAACCATTGTAGCGTAGCCAGGATCATTACATGATTTTACATGATCTATTTTGCACATGTCTTAAAAAAACTCCGATTGAAGTGACAAATGGTCGTGTTCTTTATTCTTTGATGCTGCAACAAGTGCTTTATGTTTCTTTGGTATTACAATGTTGCTTCAACAATTTCCGTTTCTCCTTGGGATCTCTAACTTGTGAATAACATAACTTACAGTGTATCGTATCACCATTCAATACGAAATTATTTCTTCCAAATTCTTCCAATAACTTATTTAATTTACCATCACCTAAAGCTGAAGACATTATTCACCTCGTATGTAAACACGGATCGCACAGAAAATAACACTCCCTTATCTGTACGGTACAGCTGTCATACTGAACCACAGCACGCTGTTCACCCCTCAGTCCGAGGTAGCAGCGATGACGTCAAGCAAGCAATTCGCCGTGCAGTCAACCTGATTTCTTCTTCAGTGGATATATGTCCTCGCTCTAGTTATAATTTAAAGGAAGCATATTTAAGCTTTTCCTGTTATACCCACTTCATTTTATATTTAAATGATTCTCTATACTATACTCTATAGATACTCTATATATAGTAAGAGGCTTCGACATTTATTTGGACTTTCATATCTAAATGTACATGAAATAAGGGAGTATTTTGCAATCGACATGAGTGGAGATAAGCTTGCGATCAGTCATGTCGATCTGTTCTGTGACTGTAGACACTCATATTTCAGAAGAGATTCCCCAATAGATACATGACAGAACAATCATATTTATTATCGTACAATATTAATGCATGTGAATCATTTCACAGTAATTGCAATTCAGTGTTTTAATCTATACACTCTGATATGTTCATACAGTAAATGTACTGCAAGTATTTCAGTCTGAAATGTATCTAAAACTCAGTGTAATTTCTAAAGCTCTTCCAAAAAGGTAATTTGCCACTAAAAACCAAGAAGTGATTGAAAAAATGTATAAGACTGTGTTAAACTCTTGTATCCGCCTGGAATATACAAAAAGTATAGGTTACAAGAATATGCCAGTATCTTAATTTTGACATTCCCTATGTTAGATGCGCAGTCCATAACCACACTAGTCTAGTTCTTTTTATTGATATTCCATAAATTGGCTACACAACTTTTAATCACGCCAGTCTAGTGTTCCAGCTCTGGACAGTACAACCTAGGTAGACTGCCAGTCTGTAGTCTGGAGTTAATAAGAATATTGCTGTTCCAAATAAAACATTTCTATGAGTGTTACCTCGGCAGGTTATAAAGGGCTCAAATCCAAAACTGCATACCGGGCAATTGGCTCAAAATCATCGTTCCGGCCAGGTATATGGCTCACATTCGTTACCCTTGAAATTCCAGGAACTTTTAGAAAGCTGTTGGACCAAATATGATTTAATGATGGAAAAGAATATAGTGAAACGTGTTCGCCACTAAAATAATCAGGTGCTTGAAGCTACAAGTAGTGAAATACAGAAATATTAAGCTGTCAAATCTACTGTTATATTAATATGCCGCTGTGTATAGGTACACTGCGATGTGAAGGGATGCTTTCCATCTTAAAACGATATTGACAGACAAGGCATTCTTTTGCCATGAAATATTTTAAAACTACTCATAGCGTATTGACTAGTGTAAAGTCCAGACAGGATACCAAATTGTGACTTATTGCCTTGCATTTGATATTGTGTTGCTAGTATTATGCGGTTTAGATACAGAGAGAGAGAGGGAGAGAGAGAGGGAGAGAGAGAGAGAGAGAAAGGGAAGGAGGTAGTCTGTGCGTGTGTACACAAGCAAGAGTAGGAACCAATGTTTTTCAGGGGTTTCAAAATTGGTATTTCCAGCAGAAATTTGGTATAAAATGTTTGGTTGATGTACAATAATTCTTCTTAAAAGTCTTTCATGAGTAAGTAGCTGGAAAAACAGATATAGCAACTCAATGAATAAAATCAGCAAATTAGCTGTGGATATGGGACTAGAGTTTTTGGAAAAAGCGTAAAGATACATTAATAGAAATGTAATAATCAATAGTTATATTGATCTTTTATATTCAAAAGTACCATCAACACAGTTTCTTAGCACATCACCTACAAACTATTTTTACAACCGAACACTATGGCATTTTTGTGAACCATTAATTAATACAAATGATTCACCCTAACTAGAAGTTGGTTTTAATGCGGTTCTGGCTTCGTGAACTTGGGTAACTTTGTGATAAACCAGCGCCAGTCTCTATGACTTCGAGTCATAAAAGCGCAAGATGGTGCTGACTGAGGTGTATCCTCCTGTAGAGAGTTAGCTATTCCTATTTTACTTGCACGTATGCCACGTCTTCGACTACTTTTCTTTTACGAGATGAGCGAACTTTTTATTTTATGACTTCCTGCTCACTAACATTGCGGTTAGGTCATTCATGCATTTTGTTATTTAATTATTTGCGCAATATTGCTTTCGTTGCACATCTTGGAATTGCACACCACCTGACAGTCCCTTTCGAGTAAGCATACACTTTCCTGAACTTTTCACCATCTCTAATCAATAATGCCGATATCCCACATTCCCAACATTTTGGTCAAAAAAAATTGTATACAACAAAAGTGCATCAAGAGGCATCGAGAGTTGTATACAATTTTGTTGTATACCATTTCTATCCTACTTTTTGTACCCAAACTGTTTGTATCCAACGCAATTGAGGAGCATCTAATTTGTTCATGCAACGTCTGGAAAACACCCAATCAGCGCCAGTAACTTAGTAATATGGTGGACTGCAGATGCAGTATGTAGTCAGCTGTTGTGTATGTACAAGTTTGTTTGAGTTTGTGCTGCAGTAGTTAGTTGTTTGTGGTTCTGCTATCCTTTGCGTGTAATTTTGCCTTCAACAGATGTAAGAGGCTGACAAATAAGTCTTTGTCAATTTGCAGAAAATCGCGAATGTTTTCCTGGTCCTCTAACCTCAATTCGTTTTGTTGCAGAGCCAATATATCTCGGTCCGTGACCTGTTGTCTTCTTTTTAACCATGCTCATATCCACCAACGTCTTCCACTCCTGCTACATCTTTTCTTCCTACCGACAGTAGTAGTCATATACTGTTCCTTCTATTCCACTTTGCATCTCATTAGCATAACAATACACCCCCCCCCTCCCCCCTCCCCACCTCCCCCTCCCCTCCCCCCCTCCCCCACATGTGGGAATTTCCAAAAGGCAGTATGTTCCTTCTGCCCCACTTAGCATAAATTCCCCATTAATCAAATCCTGTCACGCCCCCCCCCCCCTCCCCCCTCCCCCTCTGACTGTTGACAGATTCTCAAGACCAGCGCAGGTGGTCTTCGCCCTCTCCCGCCAAATTCTGAAGGTCAGTGGGGGGTGGTCTTCGCACCCTTCCAAGTGAGGATGAAAAAGATGGTTATCTGAATGGATCCTTTGAGAAACTGACATATTTATGTGACAGTTGGAAATGTTCCCCTCTGGACAGTTTTGAAAAGAACAAGTTACAACTTGCAAGGGGGGGCAAGTATAGACGTGTCTGCACGTGTTTTCGAAAGAAGAACGCGAGGGTAAGAAACGCTACAATGAATGGCCCCCTTTCAGATCTTGATATATTTATGTGACAGTTGGAAATGTTTCCCTCTGACAGTTTTGAAAAGAACAAGGCTTCATCTTGCAAGGGGGGGCGAGCATAGACATACACATTTTTCCTGTCTGAACAGGCTTAGTGTTTTTCTCTTAACAAAGCAGCCAAAGATCGCCCACCTGCAGGAAGAAACCTTTTCAATAGCGAAAGGATACTTCTGTATTGACGCGTGGACCACCCATGTGGTCCCCCACTGAGAGGGTTCCCTGCCTTCCCTCACAATGACCGTATTGTGTTGAATGTCCATCCAACCCCCCCCAACACTTCAATGGTTCCCACACAGTGGGGACAAAAGGAAACCTGTAACATAACTCTTAGCAGAAAAACAAACTTGCAGTTCGACATAACGAAACTTTTACTTTTACACACGCATTCTTCCGAAGAAAAACCTATTCTCACTGAAATTTTCGGACCGCACACATCTTTGACTTTGCACTAGCCATTAAGCGGAAGGGTAACTCATTCTCCCTATTGTGCTTGCAGGTGGCTGCTTCAAGTATTATTTAAGCATTGACAATGACGACAAAAAGTTAAGGGGTTTCTCTTACACATAGAGGCAAAGACAGCAACAGTATTGTATTGAGAAGAAATATCCGGGTGTTTAAGAGGACACTTATTTATACATTTATTTTCTTATTTATAGTATCTTACAAGATTACAATGCTTGTTTAATCCTAGCAAGTAATATTTTCTAAATCGCACCAAAGAATAACGATACCACAATGCAGGAACAGTAAGCACCCGAGGAACGTAGCTGAATCATTGAACCATCAGCAATACATGTTATTATTGTTATTACATCATAAAATAGAAGCAAAATTGCATAAGGGCGCATTTTCAAAGTAATGGACAAATTTCAGACACTAAGTAGTATCTCGCCTTATTATTAGTTTCTCAACAGGCCTAGTATATTTATGTTGGCATGAGAGAATTTCCAGCGAGAATAGAAGATGGTAATTTTAATGGATTCTTTAAGGAGCGAGTATAGACACCTGCATTTTTCCTGTCTGAACCTGTTTCAGCCCTATGTCCCTCCTGCCAACTCTGTTTAGGCGCATGCGTATTCCCTCCCTTCTGCAAGCTACCCCCACCCCCACACTACGTCACAGCTCAAGTAGTATATAAGCACGCCTGCTAAGACTGGGAAATATTAGTTGGATTACAAATTTACAAACGTTTCCTGCAAAAGAAGTATATTGTTATGAGTGGAATGGATGACTTTTGGAGCGAATGTGGAGAGGAAGCACATCACTATACATACTACCACAAGGAGTCATGCAATGGGTTCATGCATTCAATTGTATGCAACAAACCTTCATATCACGATCAGATGTCTTCTAGAGATGTATGTACGGAAAACTGCCGCATATACAGAAGAAGATACTTGTAAGTAGATAATTCTTTGTTACATTTTTTTAAATACTATTCTTTAGCAGGTCTTTAAGAAAATGTTTATTGCAATACAAGGGATTTTTTTTTTTTTCCAGAGAAGCTGACGACGTGGATCAAGAACATAGTGGAGTGGATGAGGTAGACGCATTTGCTTCAAGCCACGCTGCAGAGTGCCATTCTGAGTTTTGTAACGGCTACACTCATGCAACCCTATGTGACAAGCCAGAGGTTCATAACCAAATGACATCATACTTTCTGTGTAACGAAAACTGCGGTGTATATCAACTCCGTCAGAAAAACTTAAAGTAAGTAGGATCACAGCAAATAATTAAATATACTTAGCAGTGAGAGATCATTTAATATTTATTAACCAAAACATTCTTGACTTCAGAATACGAATGACAACACCAAATCCTAAAGAGTGTGAAGATCCGTACATCAGAGGGGTGGATGAAGTAGATGCATGCATTGCAGAGCGTGATACCCTTCCAATAGACGATCTGTTGCAAGTGACTCCAGAGCATTCACCCAGTAAACAAGCAGAACTACACAAAAAATTGATGTAAGTATTCAACCTTATCCTGAAAGAACATTTATTGCATAAAACTATGCAAGAGCTTTAACCATATCTCATGTATTTCTTTCAGAAGATAACCCTTTGCCTTTACCGAGACCTAAATTTCTCACGTAGTCAATGTGAAATGTTTCAGATCCAGTAAAGCATTGAAGAAGAAGAAGAATACATTTTCTGATCTCCATAGAAGGCTCAGGCTCTTGGAAGATCGAATGAAACGACTTGACAACTCAAAGTCAGATGGAAGCACAGCCAGTAACACTCGTGCTCCAAGACGCATCCATCTCAAGAAACCATAGCGTAAATGTAGGGTTGTTTCATGATATTCCAGTGATCTTCATAAAAAAAACATGCAGTAACGAATTTGTGTACATGTCGTTGCTGGACTGGGAGATTTTTCAACAAAATCTTTCCATGTTCGAAACTTTCCTCAAAGTGAAAAAGTGCCCTTGCAGTGCTTACGGTGAAAATATTGTGTACTCGTATAATCTAATTGCACTTATGCAAAATGAGAGAATAAGACTTTTGAATACAATTTTCAGTAATGGTGAAATACTTTTAGACTGTAATGAAATAGCAGAAGTGAAAAGACTTGAACCCTATATTGATAGACATTTGCGAAACCTCTCCACTGCAAGTAATGATATATATGTAGGGACAAGGAGTTGGAGGAGGAAGATGCTGGAATTGTATGAAAAAAGAATAAATAAATGATTGTCTGCTTATAACATGTTTTTATTCATTAAGAAACACCTTACATTCCTTATTTTCCTCATGAAAATCCAGCTTACATTGGAACACTTTTTTTTTCTTCAAAATAATGACTGCATCACATGAGTGAGGGGCTTGTATGTAAATACTTTGTCATGTATTATTAGACAATACAGTGAGGTCTGTGCAGGAATATTTGCACTTGTTTGAATTTCAAGTCTAATATTAACAGCTCCATTTACAATCTCCTCAGGCTGATGTGAACAGTCAATGATAAATATTGGTGCATATTTAAGAAAATCCTTTCTCTTCAATAAGGGGTAATTGTCTTTAGCATAATAAGAGTTTTGGAACTTTGAATACATTTCGTATAATGTTGCAAATCTTGAGTTTCCAAAGTCCAAGTTCATGTCGTGGTAGGGATAACATTCACTATTGAGGTAAAGTCTCAAATTTGTTATGTTGCAATGATCAAACATGGAGCAGTCCTTAGTTGCATTATTCAGTCTTGAAGTCTGTGCTCCGACAATGACAAATCTTGGTTTCTCTAGTTTCGATGTTGTTGCAACGTTCCATGTAAAGGATCTAGTTTGCGGTACAGCAGGCTGAGTATGAAGATCCATAGTTCGAAAGGCAATATGTAGCGGTCTGTCCGACTTGACAATCTTGAGGATCTCAACCTTTTCAGCATCTGAAAGGCGCATTACAGGCATCCTCCACTCAATGCGAATAAGGTTAACAGACGCATCCGCTTCTCCGGCAGATGTAACAATACAGTTCTTAGAGTCCTTGGAACGAATGAGCACCAGTTCAAACTTGCTATTGAGAATCAGGTCCTTGTGGTCATCTGCAAACCCCAGAAGCATTGACAGCGGTACTACGGCGTTGAATGCTCCACTCTCAGAATGTACAATATCCACATCTTTGCCAGGGTAGCACCATCCAGCATTTAGCAACCGATTTGATTCCATGGGGTTGAGGGCAGCATAGTTGCGAATAGTTGATGAAATCCCTGGATTTCTTGTTCTATCTATAGTTGTTCCATTCATGTCCAAGCGAATCTCATCAAACATAAATGCCATAGCATTATTAGAGAGCTTTGCTGTAGTAGCTGATGCATTAGGTTTCGTAATAGATCCCTCAATGTAGAGATAACTCCGGCTAGGTAGAGTATACAAATCTTCAGCTTGACAGGGTATTCTAATCTCATCATTAGCGTCCAGAGCTGATGTATTATATGGTAGAAACACATGCTCCTCTTCTTTAGCAATCTTGTCCTCAAATGTAGGCGTTTCGGTCACATTGAAGATATCCATTACAGAATTCTGAATCCTAACGCTTCGAGGAACTTGCGACTGCTTGATGTTAACGCCTTGAATGTCAAATGCAGAGTATGAGGAACATGATGAATCCTAGACTTCTTATATCCTGTCCAGCCTCTTCTCCTTCTGCTAAAATCGATTCCCATTGCGACGAATGTGGAGTCTTATGCTTATATCTTCGTTTCGAAAGTTTATTGTATGTCCGTTCTGGTCGACTATTCGAAGAGTGATTTGGTCAATAAGGTTGGTGTCTATGATAGGCAGGTAAATGGGATTTGAAGGCTCTTGCGAAATGTGATATCCAGGCGGGACGGAAGGGAAAAACTCGTAGATAGAGTGTCCGCTTTTACCGTCAATGAAAGAGCCTGTTGCAATACTGCACTCGATTCGAATGATGCTCACCTTAAATATGTTTACTAGAAAATCAGATTCAGTCAGCTGATTAGCAGGCACAACTCTCTTTTCATCGAATCCTAAAAGAGATCCTATAGTGTGCTCCTTGGAAAAATCTACAGGGAATGGGCATTTAATTTCAGCCTTCATGGTATTATTGTTTGGTCGAATAAAGAAGGCATTTTCCTCCACTTCAAGCTTGTCCTTTATATAATTGTTAATGTCTGAAATTTCATATGTACCGTGAGGTATATGAATAACCTTAGGCTCTTCATTGTAAATGTAATGAAACTGGTTATTAGTTTGATCAACGTTGGGGATTGAATAGAAGGTTTCGAAATTCAGTAGCGCAATCTCATAATAATATTTAGGATCAATCCTGAGTGGAGGATTTAGATACGTGGTAAGAACAGATTCATTACCGCTAACAGCAATAGTGTAGCTCATTGCGATAGAAATTGCAAGCACAAGTGTCCGCAGATGACTGAGCTAAAACTCTGAAATCTTCGAGTATTATACATCAACTTAACGCCTTTGAGGTACCCTTCTATCTCTTTCGGAGGTTTCAAGTTTCCAAAGCTATCGAAATAAAATGCAGTATTTCCATCCTTCTTTACAGCCACCCAATGTGTGCCTTCATTCTGTGATGAATCTAGATTGACAATAATTCTCTCTCGGAAATTTGGTTTTGAAGGCAGCTTATCAATCATATATACACCTCTAAAATAAGGAATGTTTAAACGTCGCGCATATAGATTGAGCTCGATGTTACTTAGGGCTTTTTCCGGGATAAGTATAGTCCTCCGCCCGAGTTTTTTGATATCTTGTTTTTGATCTGACGATTCTTTCTCTTCTTCAGTCCATTTCCTTTAGCAGACTTATTTCCCTTTACACTTGAAGCAATTTTGGAGGCAAGTGCTAAAGATGCAGCCAGCGGTAGCATTGGTAGAAAACCTCCGCTTCTCCTTTTATTCCTCTTCCTCTTTGCCTGCCGAAGACCTTTTCCTCTTGTTTCCATCTCTCTGTTATGTCGCATCATTTCTGCAAGCTTTTTATCTGCAGCTTTTTTCTTATTCACCGCGGTGGCAATTTGTGCCGCACCACCAGCTGCAGCACCTAAGGCTGCGATAATGGGTATGATCGGCAGAAATCCGCCACGTTTCTTCTTCCTTGAGCCAGCACCAACAGCAACCTTGCCCTTCATAATTGTTGTTACCAGTCTTGCAGCCAACCTTTCACCTAAGGTAGCATCCGATGACTGAACTCTTTTCCACGCCTTCTCTGCTAAGATCTTATCAGCAATATTTCTCGATGCAGTGTCCTTGTGCTCGGCGTAGGCAACGTCGTGAAATTTGCAAGCTTCATCTAACGGATTGATTCCTGGGTCTCCTCTCTTTAGACGCTTTTCTAGCTTCGTCCCTGGTCCGCAATATCTGTAACCAGGTAGATGTGCTTCAAACGGTAGCCTATTGATGAGGGAATTAAGTAAACCCGAGCCACTCGAGACCCTTATCCTCTTAGCTCTCATGGTACACTAATTGATTTTCATTTTTGCAGGGGTGCTTTTATACCTTGTTTTCCAAGCCAATTAACCAATCAATGCATCATACTTTCCATTAAAGTGCGTAAAAGATAGTGAGAGTCCCCGGATATTTAGTATATATAAATATTAGACATGGATTTAAAAACTTAGTCGATAGGATGGAGCTTGTTAAGCAGGAATGTTCTCTGCCTATTCAGGTGCTAGACTTTGAAAGCGATTTTAGAAGTGATCGACACGGAAGGCTATTTCCTAGCAATGTCAGAGCTCTAATCCTAGGGAGCTCCAGTGCAGGGAAAACAAATGTATTACTGAATATGCTGCTTCATGAGAACGGATTACGTTTTGAGAACTTGTACATTTATTCAAAGTCATTATATCAGCCAAAGTATCAATATCTAATAAGCCTACTTAAAAGCATTGAGGGAATAGAAGTGAATACCTATGAAGATGGCGAAAATGTATTGCATCCTTCAGAAGTTAAAGAAAACTCAATCTTTGTATTCGATGATGTCATAACTGAAAAGCAGGACAAGATAGCCTCTTTTTACAGTATGGGGAGACATCGCAATGTCGACTCTATATATTTAGCGCAGTCTTATGCAAAAGTACCGAAACATCTCATTCGAGATAATACAAACATGATTATCCTTTTCAGGCAAGATAATTTAAACCTGAAGCATATATATGAAGATTATGTGAACACTGACATGTCTTACATTGAATTCAAAGAATTGTGCAAAAATGTCTGGGAGAGTACCTCAGAAGGAAGACCATTTGTAGTGATAGTCCCCGAATTCCCCATGAATGAGGGTCGATATAGGAATGGATTTGATGTATATATTAAAGTGCAAAAGAAAGAAAATGATCATTTGTAGTTCAAGATGAGTATTGACCGGTTCGGGTCCCGCAGGACAGCGCCACTTAAAAGATCACTTCAACAATTCATGATAGCCAGAGATGGAAAAGGAAACTACCAATTCAGGAACAAAAGATTGTGCATTGTTCAGGACCCTGAGGAAGATAATGATGGGGCCACTAAACGCTACGTTGATTCGCTTACGGCTTCTAGCGAAAATCGTCTGCAAGAATTCACCGAAAAGGTGGCATATCAACGCATGGAGCAACTTCAATCTACGCTTAGGAGCCACATCCAGAAATCACTAGACAAACAGCATGATAATCTTATGAGCTACTTAGACAAAAATACACTTAAACGAGATAATGGAAACAATATCATACTCGATACAATAAGAATGAAGTCATTACTACCGCCGCAGGATGATCACGATGTACCGAACAAGAAGTATGTAATAGACTTTGTAAACTCGAGAACGCCTCCGATCGATTCAAATGGGAACATTTCCTTTCAACAAAGAAGATTAAGAGAAATAGCAGATCCTATAGATGATAGTGATGCAGCAACCAAAAGGTTTGTTAAACACGCCATTGGAAGGAAACAAAATGAAGCACAGCAAGAGTTCAACAGGAGAATACAAACTATTGGAAATGACATTTCTGAAGTAATGGGAAAACACACAGAAAATATAGCAAATCGACAGAGTTCCATGGATAAACACCTGACAGCAACCATGAATAATGTTAATACTCTTAAAGCACAGGTTACCGTCATAAATGCTATTCTAGAGCAAATGAAAGGTCAGCTCATTATTACATTACAGACGAAACCTTACAGAGGTCCTTCGCTAAGGTATATGTTAACATCAGGACTCGAATACTACAAATCGACTATAAACGGGGATGTGATTTCTTGCTCTATGATATCATCGCCGCAACCGAATACAAGATCAGGTACAATGTTTGCAATAAACGGTCGATTAGTTGAAAGTTACCCTGCGACCGTTCACATAGGTGATATACTATCCTTCACTGCTCCAGCCAATCGAGCAAAAGACGGCCATATTTTAAATATTGAGTTGAAATTTTCATATAATTTGACCCATTCAGAATAAAAAAAACAACATATATATTGACATGAAAACGTGTTTTAGTGTCATTTTAAGATGGACAGCGAGAGTATAAGGCTTAAAGAATCTGTAGCCAAGCATGCTAGGGCTATAAGAGAAAAGCTACGCGCCCTAAAAGGTCAACAGTTTGAAACTCAGAGGGTAATGAGTGAAGCTCTTCAACCAGTAACAGAACCGCTACATGATATACTGGAAATACAGAAGAAAAAGGATACTATGACTACTTCAGATAAGGAGGAAAGTCAGAAAAAGAAGAATTCTGCCCCTAACAATCAGAAAGATGAAAAAATATTGAGCTACCTACAGAAAGTTCAAAAGAATGACAAGGGAGAAATAGATACGACATATGGAGTAAGATACGAAGATGGAATCTATATGCTAGGAAACAAGAGCATTGACTTTATTAACGATAAAGTTAGAATAGGAGATGAAATGTATGATGTTACACCTGGATTGATTGATCTCATTTTCAAGAAGATACCTGAAATGGACTCCTATTCAGAAGACGATCTTCATACATATAGCAAAATACTGAAAGCATCCAAGGTTCATCGCAGAAACTACAGCAGGCAGGGACAACTGAGACACGGTAATTCCTATAAGTATAAAAACATTATACGTCCTTTAGTGAAGAACCATAAGGGATTAGGCTTGCAGTGGAAAGAACATCGTCCTGAGTTGAAGCATGACTACATCTACTGGAACGACCCCAATGATCTAGTGAATCGCTTGCGACTTCTCATTGCATCCAGAGACGCTGGCAATAACAACCACACCCAAGAAATTGAAGAAATTATTCAAGAGTTGAAATCAGCCCAAATCATAGCATGACAACAGTGAAGCAAAATATAGCGAGAGAGCTCCATGCCCCTGCTCGAAGAAGATTCTTACGTCGAAAAATTGTCAGCAAAGGACTCAATGATTTACTACAGATCGACTTGGTTGAGATGATACCTCATGCAAGAATCAACAAGAATTTCAAATACATCCTTATTGCAATTAACTTCTATTCAAAAGTGGCATATGCACGACCATTAAAGGACAAGTCAGGTCCGCAAGTTACGAAGGCTATGGAAGATATACTACAAGAATTGGAAACGATTCCCAAGAATATTCAGAGTGATAATGGAAAGGAATTTTATAACAAGTACTTTAAGAATTTAATGGACAAGTATAATATCAATCACTACAGCACTTATAGTAATGTCAAGGCTGCAGCTGTAGAACGTTTAATAAGAACCTTAAAGAACATGATGTATCGTGAGTTTCTAACGCAAGGATCATACAAGTGGCTGGATCTTTTACCCAAAATCATCACAAAGTACAATAACACTTACCACTCAACCATCAGGATGAAGCCTAGCGAAGTCAGGAACAATGATCTTCTTCTGACTGTTTACAACTACAATCATCCTCAAAAAGAGAAGATGAGCCCAAGGAAGTTTAGTGTTGGTGATTATGTGAGGATATCTAAGAATAAGGGACATTTCGAGAAAGGCTTTCAAGCTAATTGGAGTGTTGAAATCTTCAAAGTGGCTCAAGTGAAACGCAGCAATCCTACTACATACATACTAAAGGATAAGGATGGTGAGGTGATAAAGGGAACATTCTATGGACATGAACTTCATTCTACACTGTATCCTAACACCTATTTGGTGGAGAAGATTCTGAGGCGTCAAGGAAACAGAATTCTTGTTAAATGGTATGGATTTCCTGAGAGTCAGTGGATTGAGAGGAAGGATTTGTTGTAGCAATGATAATAATTCTGAAATAAAGAGTCTTTTCATTTCCAATATATGTGTTTTTATTCAATATACAAAATATATATACAATAATTCAACAACTAAAAAATAAAGTATATACAATTTTTTCAAAAAATATATTAAATAAAATGCATAGAAAATTTACAATATTAATTGAATATAATAAATATTTACAAAATTTACAATAATAATTTAATATAATAAATAAAATATATAAAAATTTACAATAATAATTTAATATAATAAATAAAATATATAAAAATTTACAATTTGATGGTGATGAGGCAGCCAGGGAAGTCGGATTTGATTATTCAGACCTAAGAGAATAATGACCCCATGCGAGAGTTGCATGAGAGCCATCAATCATCTTACGCTTGGTATCTCCTCCATGCAATGCAATTTTGTTAATTTCAACAGTCGAAACTTTATGTTTGGTGCTTCTGAAGCAAATTTGTTTTGCCAAAATCTTTTTGTTTAAGTCTTTCAGACACTCGAAATAATTTTCAAAGGTGATTGTTCGCATTCCACCTTTGGTTATCCCCTTCGCCTTCGTGACTGTATGTTGATCATATCTATAGCTGTATAGTTTTGCTCTAAGACCAACATACTCAGTCATCACCCTTCCACCCAACTCATCCTTGAACAACCCAATCTTTTTCTTATTGGCTGGCATTATACCATATACATTATCATGGCTGTAATTTGAAGTATCGAAATATTGGGGATGTGTTTTCATGAAGTGATATATATCTGAACTAGTTTCGAAAATGAATGAATCTGTGTCCATGTAATTCAAGACAAGATCATTCAGTTGGGGTTTCATTACTTTATAAAAAAAATCATACATAATAAATTTTGAAAGGTCTAGAATCGCCTGACCAATGTAGATTGGTTTGTTCATGAGGATCTCCTCTCGAGCCAACTCTATGCCAACTAAGTTTTCACTGAAAATTATGCTGCGTACGTATGTTGGACGAGCCGTTAATTTCCGTGCTTGCTTCCAGGTAGGTACAATACGGAAATCACGGTATTTGCGCACATTTTCAATGAACTTACCGTACACAGCGTTGTTCATTTTCTTCCAAAGCGCTTGACCAAACTTTGAAGTTTCCCTGGCTCGCTTCTCGGCATTAAGGTTAATGTAAACCTTAAGCCATTCTGATTGGTCATACGATACCACCCGATGAATATGTCTCAATAACAGCCCCAGATCTAAGCACTGCTGCAAGGTTTTATAATGCAAGACATATTTGCTTTTATTCTCTAGACTTGCAATCAGTTTCTTGTATTGGCTGCCGGGTGGTATCTCGCTCTGGGGACAGAGGGGAAGATCATTATGAATGTCGTGGAGATGGACAGGATACTCTAGGTCTACTTCTAGAACGTATCCTGTCTTGGAGTCCTCTGGGATCGTCGCAAAGTCGATGGTATCAATTTCATCCCTTTCAAGCCATCTGAGATTGCCATATGGGATCATTTCCATCATGGCCTTCCCGTATAAGTTATTGATGTCAACATATGATAGAAAGTTCGTCTTCTGGTCAGGATTGTAGTCTGCCATGTATTGGTGGTTGGCTTTGGAGTACCGCTTTGATACTGTGCAAAGCCCACCACGAATACCTTTCTCGAAAAATTCTATCATACTGACATCGTTTATCAAGTCAAGCTTGACTTGGGTGGTCTTAAGCATGGCATCGAAGGCTAGCGACGGTAGGGTGTAGTACCAGGCAGGGTCTAGATGATACATTTCAAGCGACAAGTCTCTAAATTTCTCGAATACATCTGCTAAAAGCAGCGTATCAGTCTTTAGATAAAGGTCACTATATTCCCCGAGATTCTTTATGTCGAAGGTCTTCCATACCTTAAGTGCATGGGCATACTCCTCTTCCGAAATGCTATCGAAAAGCTCGATCGGGGGCAGCTCCTCCTCTTGGAGCTTTTCGACAGCATCAAGATAAGTATAGGGGAATATACCCTTGCACTTCATGAGGGCTAGGTGTTCTGGCCTCGAATACTCGGCATTAGTGACCTTGAAGTCATCATCGCTTAACATATCTGCCAAGCTGGATAACTTGTCATCGAGAAACTTGTAGCTGTCGAGGAACCTGAATTGAATGCCCTTGTACCATTTGCTGAATGCCAGATAGCGCTCAGAAGATTGTGCTATACATGAGATATTCCCATTGTCATAAGCCATGTGTCTAATCAAGAAGTGACTATCATAATTGCTTAAGCAATGAAAAAAAATTGGAATAAAATTCGGCAACTTTCTATTCAAATTGCAAGCATTATGAGCACATCCCAAATAATGACCAGAAATATGTGAATGGTCCCTCACTCTAATGTCATCTATAGCAAAACCTTTCAGGCATATGTGACAGTGATCAGCATTGAGGAAATCCAGCTCGTCCTCTGGTGACATATGCATCGGGACTATATGCCCGTATATTTCAATAACTTCGTCAGCGATCCGTCTAAGTTCGCTGAAGAAGTCATTGAGAGCATTGTCACCCCTGAAGAGCTTGAACCTCGACAAGGTCTGATCATGCCTGCATATAACCTTCAGCGCTATCGATATCGCTTCATGTTCCTGTATGGTTCGGGTCCAACTCGTTGCGTCTGAGGGCTCGCATGAGTGAACCTTCCTCAAAACAGACTCGATATCCGCATATATAACAAAAGGTACAGGAGCAGACTTTGAAAATGCATTAAATGCGAGAACCTCTCCCTGCTTAGGCATTTTGAGGATCTGACATTTATTGCACTTCAGTTTATGCAATCTCAAGGCATCTTCGTTGGGACACCTTGTCATGCATGCCTCGCACAGCCACATTTTTCTACGATGCTTAGTTACCTGACTTCTAATGAGCCTCGATATATCCCTTATGAGGCAGAAATGAGACTTGCCACCCTCTTCAATTATTAATATGTTGACCTGGCTAGCCTTCCTCTCAGATGGTTTGCGAATAGACTCCACCGAGTTGTTGTCATTGAGAGCAAATACAGCTATAGATACTTCAGAATTTTGCTTCTCAAAACGATCAATTTGGTCTAATGAAAAGGGGAATGTGATTCCCTCATAATTGAAAGCCTTGAATAGCAAATCTCTAGGATATGATGAAATGCGGTCCTGGTGTTTATCTGTAGGGTATCTTGAAGCCAGCATGCACCAAGCGAAACAGTAATCATCTCTGTTCTTAATATTAAGAACCGCTTTTTTCCGCTTGATGCATTCCGGCAGCTCAATATACCCTGAAGCCCGAAGGGGATTGTATTCTGCGGCACTATTGACCAGAGAGTGGATTGCGAACAGCGTCTTTGAACTTGCTTGGCCTTCAAAACAGGCCAGGTTTTCTAAGATTTCGTTTTTCATTGCATGAAAGATTGCATCAAGGTTAGATGATCGCTGAATCTCCTTTGTCTTGGAATTAAAGTATATCGATTCCACTTTCTCATTATCAGGTGTCTGGATTAAATATGAGACGTTCATTGAACAACTCATCTTTAACCCAGACATGCTCTTCTTAAGCGTGGATTCCATTTCTTTAATCACAAGATCCTTGCATGCATTAAGGAACTCGCTTGGGTCCATTATTCCAACTGTATTTTCAACTTTGCTATTGAATATACGGCCTTTGAATGCAGACTCTATAACCCTACATTCTAGGTTATTATAATCATTCCGACATACCCTTTTTGCCGGTGATGGTGAGGATGCGGATGATGGGCCCGGCATATTTCTGCTGTCTGCAGCGCTGTTTGTTGAAACAGCCCCCTGGTTCAGAGAACTCGTTTGCGCCATCTGAGCGGTGTTGGAGAGATGTTCATTACTGAGTCCCTGGGCTTCACTGTCATCGCTGTGCGGTCTCTTACAGCCTCGACCCAAAGCAGTAGATGCGCGTGTGTCTGCTTCAGGCTGAAGAGGCACAGGTTCAGTATCTTCAAAGTTAGAAAAAATTTCTCATTAAATAAAGTGAAAGATAATGTTAAATACAGAATATATTATATAAGCCATGTTTTATTTATAAGAAAATAACAGCTCAAACAGAACTGCAACAATAACAATAATAGTAATCGTAATACTAATAATGATGATGATGATAATAATAATAGCAGGAGTAGGAGTAGGAGTAGCAGTAGTAGTAGTAGCAGCAGTAGTAGTAGCAGTAGTAGCAGTAGTAGGAGCAGTAGTAGGAGCAGTAGTAGTAGCAGTAGTAGCAGTAGCAGCAGTAGTAATAGTAGCAGTAGTAGTAGTAGTAGTAGTAGTAGTAGTAGTAGTAGTAGTAGTAGTAGTAGTAGTAGTAGCAGTAGTAGTAGTTGTAGTTCTAGTTGTAGTTGTAGTAGTAATAGTAGTAGTAGTAGTAGTAGTAGTAGTAGTAGTAGTAGTAGTAGTAGTAGTAGTAGTAGTAGTAGTAGTAGTAGTAGTAGTAGTATACAAAGCGTGTTGTTAGCTAAGATGTGAAAAGTCATGATGAAAAAGTTATAGAATATTGCTAGAATATATTTTTAGTAAGGAAAACTTACCCTGCAAGGACTGTAGTAGTTGAATTAGGGCCGTCTTGTAACCACAATTGGTGCAAATACATAACCCCTCCACAGGGATGTCTCTCCAATCACCAATTTGCTGCTGCGATGGCGAGTCTTCAAAACCAGGGGGTGGTGGAATAATATCTTCCTGAATGGGGGGGGTGTCTGCTTCAGGCTCTGCAACACCTCTGGCAGACCCTTCAGAAACAGCTGCCCTTCGAGCTCGTCCAGCCAGGGTCAGCTTGTTACCCTGATTATAAGTTCTCATTCTGACTGAAATGATAATTTCAAGGACATAAATTGACTGAATATATAAAATATTTAGCCTTTCCTTTGTTTTTGTTTAATGATATGATAAATTTCAATATTGGTATGTATGTTAAATACATAAACCTGATAATAACTATAATTTCCACGGTAGGAACACATTGTAATGCTATCTATAAAAACGATGTGACTCACTGAAATGACATAAAAGTGTTTAATTTAGACATATATTAGGACCATATTTAGGTTTTTAATCATTAGCAATGTTCTTTTTCATTGATTTTTTTATTATTGTTGCGTATTAGATCCATCATTTAGATAGAATATTTCCAGAACATACTTTCTCTCATACTTTCTTTCTCAGCATTAAAATTAGTTTTAAACTTGTTTAATTAATATGTTTTAAGCCTTATACGGGAATATTTATCATCTTAAATATAAACACTGCGGCGATAGACACGAAACAACATATAAAGGAAAAAAAAACTATGATAAAATAATTTGTAAATCATATAGACAATGTGTATATAATGTTTTCTCTTTTCCCTTTAAAACCATCTAATCTCACTTCTTAAAATAAATACATTTAAAAAATGTATAGAAAATTGAAAAACACTAGACTTACCTTCAATGAAGATAATGGTGACTGTAGCACAAGTGTAATTTCCTCACTGGCTGTGTATAAGCTTCAAAAAAATACACTCCTAGACGTCTCAAGTCAAACTGACGGAAAGGTCTCTTAGCGATGCCTTTATATACGTTAGCAAGAACGCCTACATGCCACCGAAGGTCCCCTTTGTAGGTAGGGGTGAGGGTTAAAGACAGTCGCTTGTCTTGTCAAGATAAATGATGATTAAATACATCCGCTTGTAGCAAGAACGCATTGAAGTGTTGGGGGGGGTTGGATGGACATTCAACACAATACGGTCATTGTGAGGGAAGGCAGGGAACCCTCTCAGTGGGGACCACATGGGTGGTCCACGCGGTCCGAAAATTTCAGTGAGAATAGGTTTTTCTTCGGAAGAATGCGTGTGTAAAAGTAAAAGTTTCGTTATGTCGAACTGCAAGTTTGTTTTTCTGCTAAGAGTTATGTTACAGGTTTCCTTTTGTCCCCACTGTGTGGGAACCATTGAAGTGTTGGGGGGGTTGGATGGACATTCAACACAATACGGTCATTGTGAGGGAAGGCAGGGAACCCTCTCAGTGGGGGACCACATGGGTGGTCCACGCGTCAATACAGAAGTATCCTTTCGCTATTGAAAAGGTTTCTTCCTGCAGGTGGGCGATCTTTGGCTGCTTTGTTAAGAGAAAAACACTAAGCCTGTTCAGACAGGAAAAATGTGTATGTCTATGCTCGCCCCCCCTTGCAAGATGAAGCCTTGTTCTTTTCAAAACTGTCAGAGGGAAACATTTCCAACTGTCACATAAATATATCAAGATCTGAAAGGGGGCCATTCATTGTAGCGTTTCTTACCCTCGCGTTCTTCTTTCGAAAACACGTGCAGACACGTCTATACTTGCCCCCCCTTGCAAGTTGTAACTTGTTCTTTTCAAAACTGTCCAGAGGGGAACATTTCCAACTGTCACATAAATATGTCAGTTTCTCAAAGGATCCATTCAGATAACCATCTTTTTCATCCTCACTTGGAAGGGTGCGAAGACCACCCCCCACTGACCTTCAGAATTTGGCGGGAGAGGGCGAAGACCACCTGCGCTGGTCTTGAGAATCTGTCAACAGTCAGAGGGGGAGGGGGGAGGGGGGGGGCGTGACAGGATTTGATTAATGGGGAATTTATGCTAAGTGGGGCAGAAGGAACATACTGCCTTTTGGAAATTCCCACATGTGGGGGAGGGGGGGAGGGGAGGGGGAGGTGGGGAGGGGGGAGGGGGGGGGTGTATTGTTATGCTAATGAGATGCAAAGTGGAATAGAAGGAACAGTATATGACTACTGACAGTCATGGAAATATATCCCAAACTTACACTTAATATAGCACTCGCTATTTAATATTTCCATCCGCCAGGTCTATTTCACCTTACTACGTGAACTGTCATTTGTTTTTGGACCAAAATGCATAATTGAGTTGCAGACACCGTTTCTTTTGTATGCAAAGTTGGATACGAAAAGTTTGATCTAAAAAGTTGGATCTTGAGACACCGGCTAAGTGTTTTCCGCAATTGCTGTCTTGTTTAACGACTTCCATGGCTACACCAACCTTGACGCGCTACTTAGTATGGAAAGAAAATATACAGAGGGAGCACCAATGGGGACACTATCAACGTAACAAAACAAAATGCAAAAGAACTAGTTTATGCGCAAGTGGCTCAAAACCAATCTCATAACTATCGTCATCAGTTACCTAAAGTACCCAACTTTGTGGCCTAAATCCATTGCGCTTGGAACTTCAGCCAATTTTTTCCCTCAGACTTCCTACATATTAGAGTGCTCTTTCTACATTTACCAGAAAACTAACACGTTACAATATCCGAAAAACCCTGTTCACTACCAATAAAAGTGTCAACGGAGGGACAAATGTGGGATGATTACTCTCCGGGGAATTTTTCGGAATGATTACGACTTCGAAAGTTGTTCCATGCGGGACAGAACTTGTCCTGAACCCTTGGATGTAGATGATTTTGATATTCGATAATGATAATATATTGTTCGTGCTGCCACCTACATTATAAAATTTGCCATTTGATTTGTGTCGAAACAGTTAGCATTGGTATGCTTGACGGAAGTTGTCACTTCCATCCCTTCTGCTTCTCATAATCGTTGGCTCCTGCAAATAATGTAAAACTGGATGCTTTCGGTAAGTGTTTTGACTCAGGGCGTGACTCCAATGAAAACTCTAAAGCAGGCGTGTCAAACAGCACTCACCAGGTGTGAACATGTTCCCCTATTTTCCCTCCCTTCAAATCGGAAAACGAGAAAAACAAAGCGAAAACCGGTTCCACTAGCGCGTGCCACTGCACTTAAGGAGGGGTGGACTCCTCTCTTCACACCCCGGGAGTGATGTTTGACAGGCCTGCTCTAAAGAGAAGAAGTGAACAAAATCAGAAAGTACTTTCAAATTTAAAAACCTCTTGTGCGATTGAAAGCCATATACGGTAGTCGTAAAAACTGAATGATGGGTACCATCTTTTAGGCTAGGCTGTTGGTTGGAGCACGATTTGTCTAAGGACGTAAAGCAAAGCTGACTTTCGGTGGAAAAACAAAAAATTAGGTGTATAATTTAATTCACACTACATATGCTCTTCCAAGAAGTTTGTCTTTGAAACTTATTACTAAGAAACAAATCCTCGTTTAACATTCTGTAATATACTAAGACGCCTACTACTAAAATATTAACTTTTGTACTTTGTAACTAGGCTATTAAAATTGTATTTAGCGTTTCCCATTTGAAAATGTGTAATTTAGTTTGTTAATTAATAATTTATTTATTTACAAGAGAACAGAGACAATAAAATTATAAGCTGTGCTAATGTTCCTCAAATTCTTATATACCCAAATTTTTTCGGCACTAAGTCACCGATGAAGGTGATTACCCAGAGAAGTAAATGGCATTAAATATGGCAAATAAAACGTATTTTTAAAAGCAAAGAAATGTAGGTAGGTATATATTACAAAATATTATTTCATTTTTACAGATTATTTTAATTCTTTATCCCGCAAATCGTGAAAATGCTTACTTCTATTGCGCTGGTAATCTTAGGTTTGTAAAAGAAAATGTTAGGCCTATAGCACACAGTTTCCCATTGTGAGCATGAAGTACAATGTTTTCTATTCAGTTCCGAGCAAATGCAACAACAGTTCGATCCAGGGTGTGTAACCTTGGGATAATGACTATAAACTGCATTATCTCGCAGAAAACAAACAGCGTCCGACAGTCTTATCAAGGGTGTATATGTCTTGTTTCACGCGAGGCAAATTACCCACACAGGGAGGGAACTTTCACTTTTTCCTGCCCTCCGGAAGCGCATGCGTGGATTGCATGCTACAGTTAGTACCTCCGTGCAAACTGTTTCTGTTTGTGTGCCACAAATCGAAACATCTCAAACATGAAGTAGTGTACACTCGAGATATTCAGAAAAAGAAGTGAGGTTCCGTTTATAATGATGTAGCTAGTTATGCTTCACATTTACGTTTTTACGGGTAAGAAAAGTAAGAAAAGTGCAGCTTGTTAATTAACGGGTTTTCATAGTTTCTAGCATTTAATATGACTGGCAGTTACACCTAGGCGTACAAATAGCAAAACAGTTTGTAGATAACAGAGATCTAAAGGAGGGGGGCTATTCTTTGAGCAGTAGGCGAAGGCATTTAAGAAATTTGCATCACATATTGTTTATTTTCATAAAATAAACCTAAATCCTCATATGTCTAGATAATTGGATGTTACAATTTATACCTTTAATTCTGTGTAACAAAATGAAAAAAACCACAAACACAAAAACAGCCCAACACTTATTCTTGAAGAGCTTCATCTAAACAATGGAAGAAATCTCAACATCTTCAGATGAGTAATAAATTATTATGTATCAAAACTTTTCTGACATTAATCTTATCAAATTTAGGGGATTTAAGTGGTAAACTTCTAGATGTCAAGTGCCCACTATAGTCTTTGTCATGACCAGGCTAGGAAACT
>CM060962.1:124359367-124409367 GCA_030765045.1 Tenodera sinensis
GTCAAGAAATATTTTATTATTGTAGGTATAATTCCTATATTTTAAATACATTTTTAAAAAGTGGTACTGTATCCCATCGAGGGAGAGCCGTCGTTGTTCACGAAAGAAGTGAGATCGGCCAAAGGGTCGACTAAAACAGTAAGACCTGTGAACCCGACCTTATATTCAATGAGTGCCTGAAATACTACACCAAGAAATCAGAGACGGCTACTCAGTGCATGCCTAAGGCAATGCATCATCCCAGGCAACTGGAGAAAAACAACGGTTAAAAGTGCTATACAAGGAAAGAGAGGCAACAGAGTTTCAAACTCACATAGAGGGATCACCTTCGAGTCAACGCTACTGAAATTACTAACCAGGTTACTGTCCGAATTCCTCACAAAGTTACTGGACACACCGATACCACAGGAACAATTCGGATTTAGAAAGCGAAGATCTGCTATCCAGACAATAGGATGTCCGCAAAGAGACAGGGAAGGATTGAAACCCCCAAAAGGGAAACTAAAGAGCGCCCGTTCTAAATTACTCCAAGGCTTTCGGCAACATAAATAGTCGGGTTCTAATGGAAAAACCAGAGCACTTTGAGGGCAAACACAGCTACGAAGCGAGACTCATCAGGAACCACATACGTAGAAATATGGGAACAACATCACTATTGGGGTACTACAGGAAGACCCACTCAGTCCATGTTTGTTCAACTTAGGCACAGCAGAGGTTGTTGGACTAGTGCCAGCAAGCGTGAACATATATTTATACGCAGGCGGATGGTACTGACCTCCACCAGCCAACAAGACATAACTGGCTTTCGACAGCGGCAGACAGGACGGAAAGAAACGACTTGCGCCTAATTGAGGAAAAGGCTGTCGCGATGACATTCGGGAAGTAAGGGAAGGCGACAACCCTTATCCACAAAGGCAAACCTCTCAAGTCAGTACACTTCAAATACCTAGGTGTGACATTCAAGATAACAGGGGTAGTACTCACAACCCATATCAAGCGGAAAGCGAGCTCTGCAACGAGGTCATGGGTAACACCACCCATCTCCGGTAGATGTCGCTGAAGACAGCACTAAGCAAGCAAATATGGCACTGGAGGTGACTTATGGGCTAAAGAATATATGGCCACAGTTAAAACACAAACACCTCACGGAATTTGAGAAGCTCAAGAACATCTAACCAAAATGAACTCGGTGTCTCTCAAAAGATTACACCCTTCCGGCTTACATATGTACTAACCGGAGAAATATAATACGATCTGAGAATTAAACTACTTTTGCCTTCAACTACGAGAGAGTAATGCAAGACTTAGAGGAGAAGCGAAACAAGTTACGGATCGACTTCTTCGGTGCGGATGCGATGGAGTATAGAGACTGGTAGCAAGAACTCTACGAACTACGACCTGTCATAACCAGATTCGCGATACATGCTTTTCACTTTGAAAGTATACAAGAAATTACGGGCTCCAGAATGCTAGTGCTCGTGGTGCGGCAAAATGTACGACAGATTTCGTGCAATGTGGTGCGAAAAGACAGATATCATTCACGTTATGAGCAGTGAACACAAATTTTGAAGCTTAACAATTGCATATTTTGTTCCATTATTATTATTATTATTATTATTATTATTATTATTATTATTATTATTATTATTATTATTATTATTATTATTATTATTATTATTATTATTATTATTATTATTACTACTATTACTATTACTATTATTATTATTATTATTATTATTATTATTATTATTATTATTATTATTATTATTATTATTATTATTATTATTATTATTATTATTATTATTATTATTATCATTATCATTATCATTATCATTATCATTATCATTATCATTATCATTATCGTTATCGTTATCGTTATCGTTATCGTTATCGTTATTATTATTATTATTATTATTATTATTATTATTATTATTATTATTATTATTAATTATTTATTATTTATTATTTATTATTTATTATTATCTTCATTGCTATTGCTGTTAATTCTTCACCATACACAGAAAAAAGCATAACTTCTACACACTTTAGAACAGAAAGGTAAACTTTACCCAGTCTTGTAGAGGAAGGTTAATTTTGCCAATTGGTACTATACTTTTAAATATGGCAACGTTTATATATTCAAATCATATTTCTGTGCAAACACATGCGAGTTTCTTTTCTCCATTTTTTCTTTTCAATAGCTTTTTCTGTGATTAACATTTTCTGGTATGTACGCCTTTTCACAGAAACTGTTGAAGGTAGCTAAATTAAATTTTAGGATAAAAGTAACCACTGTGTTCTGTTGTAGCTCTACTTTGGTGTTAGCTACATGGTTGATGATTCAGAAAGATAGTTGCTGACAAAACGTTAATTAAAGGAATGCATAACTAAAAATAATAGTTTCCTTAACAAACAAATTTAATTAGTGAAGTTGTAAGGAATGCTCTACATCCTGTAAATTTAACCTAATATATGTTCAACCTGATATCCTAAATAATTCCTAAGATAACATTTTATTTAACATTGGCGACTGGGGCTGGAACATATGCAATGCCAATCGTAAAGAAATAAATAACGAATAAATGATAACGACTAAAATACAAACAGCAATATAAATAATATAAGTAATTGCATGGGCACAGTAACACCGCATATTCCAGCTTTCATACAAACGGAGGGAGGTTCGGTGATTGACAGGCAATAAAACTAAAAGCAAGGGGAGAGATTGCCGAAAAGAGGATGGCCACTTCGATCAGCACGGATGAACAGAAGAGACCTGGTGAACATAGCTAAAATCAGTGAAGGTTTATTGGAACAAAGCCGCGCGAGTGTGTTGGATTACGCATCATCTGAACGCGCATAAATTAGTAAATTTATCGTGGCACGGCCATGTGCATGCGTGCTGAAAAAGCGTATTTAAGCTGACTGAAAAATCAAGGCGTTGCGAGAATTGTTTCAGTTTTTTGCGGAATGGGAAGAGCAATATGCAGCAAAACTGTTATTTATGAAGAAAGATAAGAATAAAATGTTGCATCTTGAAATGCCTGAAGTTATATCGACCCTGAGATCCTAACTTCTATGTCACCTTTCCAAAGCCGGCACCCTCCTTTTTCCCCCAACTCATGACGTCACGACGTCACAACCCATCATTAGTTAAACACCCGCACTGCAGAAAATCAACCACGCCTTACCCATAAACACTGCCACACGACATAGAGCTTAGTATAATCTGTCCTCAAACAAATATTTTAGGGTTCGAGATGTTCAGCTTGCCAAATAAAAAATGGACAGAAATGATAACAGTATCAGAAGTGAATTTCACCGTGAAGAAGCAAATCCAACACTAGGCAAATGTGGTTCGTTTAGTGACGAGAAACATTAGTCAAATCTACGGCGATAAAGAGGTGTGTTTCTCAGATAGTATTAAGTAGTTAAAAATCAAATTATTTTGATCATGTTACTAAATCGTTTTACGGTATGCATGTCATTACAAGGGTATCATGCTGCACTGGCAGCAATTGCAGAACTGTTCCTTAATATGTTTCTCCGCGCGCGCGCGTGTGTGTATGTGGAGGTTGGGGGGGGAGGCAGGAGAGCTGGTAGCAGAATAACAGTAAATCCTATAGTTGGCCGCTTCCACAATACCGGGATCTTATTCGCAAGATAAACAAGGCAATTATCACCACTTAGGAGATCCATTCAAACGTTTGTTCATCAGAGAGGCTAGCTCTTCGAATAGTCATTCATTCCCAGGAAGATCCCTATGAATTTGTTGACAAACTTTATCGCGCATGAAGGCTACCAGACGCTGCTTTCAATGTCCCGCTTTTAATTTAGTGTCTTGGTCACAATCTACAACAACCTGCGTTCATTCAAATTGAAGATTGAATTTATGTATGATATATTCCCCTCTAACATTCATGCTTTCGTGTTTGATGGGAAAAGCAAGACGTATGCGTTTGGTAAGTTGTACCATTTGTCTTGAATTACCACTCGCGCTTGTATACATACTCGCGAATATCACAAATCCTATTTGCGTGTTCAACAGAAGATAACATATGGATGAGAGACTATCAATAAACTTAGGCTGCATGCTAGAAATATTGACTTGTGTAAACCGCGCTGCAGCACGACGTGACACATATTCTGCTTTTCTAACGCGCTCAATCATTTTTACCATGGTGGTACGGACTTCTGAGCACCACGTAGAATGCATCTGCAAGCATATTTCGATTAGTGAGAACAAACCTTCAAACAAAATTTATAATAGGGTATTAACATTACGGGTTGTTGTGTATGAAAGACAATATTACTGAAATGATGTTTGATATATTAAGAATGTTTTGTTAAGCACAAGACAAGTTTTTCTTCTGAAGCAAAACTATGATCATCCATACAGAAGCTCTTCAGTTTGATGATAAAGCTAAGACAACACCACAATATTTAGCATTCGTAGTGCATGCAACATAATATAGCTGTGCTGCATATTGCATTTTACTTTTTCTGGTCAAAGGATTGATCATTACTTGAAAGAAAAGGCAATGGGTACACTATGGCATATTTGAGACTAATTTATTTTTTAAAAAGGTATTGGGTTCTCCGGTTTCCCTCGCCACTCATTCCACCAATTGCTCCGTCATCACCCTTCCATTCATCGATTTCGCCTGCATTTCATATCATCCTCTTTCTCATTCTCATACCTGGTGCTTGGCTGACCGCCCGCTTCCAGGTCTTCACTCTGTCCGGTCCATAGGTTCCAGTCCTCTGACCCTAGACACTGGCTTGTAAGTCCTAGGGAGTGTAATCCTACATAAGAGGAGGGTAATCGGGTAAATAAGAAGAAGGAGAAGAAGAAGAGGAAGAAGAAGATGAAGAAGATTAAACTTTTAGAGGTACCGAGGCTCACCTGAAATCTCCAGACCCATGCCCTGAGATGTTAAAGAAAAGGCCTCCACTCGTAACAATAGACGTACGAATAGAAAGAGCACTTAGGAACTCCAACCACCTTACAGGCATTGCAATTGCATTGGACACACAGGAGTATAAGGTATAAATTGTATCTCTACAGTAGAATGCATATGACAAGAGGGCTTATTTTTTATTTTGTTATTTAACGACGCTGTCAATTGCCAGGATCACATCAGCATCGTCGGTGTACAGAAATTTTGTCCCGCAGAAGTTCTTTTGCATGCCAGTAAATCTACTGACATGGAGCTGCCGTTTTAAAGCACACTTAAAAACCATCGGTCTGGGCCGGATTTGAACCCGCGACCTTGGGACCAATAGGCCAGCGTCTAACCAACTGAGCCACCCAGACCGACGACAAGGGCGTTCTAACCAATACACCAACGAGGGTTCGAGGACTACTCACTTATCACCCTCTAGTAGCACTTCATAAACAAATTATATATTTATTTCCTCCTGTCAAAATACATGTACTTTCCTTGGAATGCTTTAATAGCATTCGTAACAGGGCAACAAATTGGACAGTATAGTGTTTAGGAGGCTCAAATCTGATCACGTGCAGTGTCCTTCAACGAGAACTTGTGAATTTCGGGCGGCTTTATGATTTTTTACTTTCTCTATTACCTATAGTAAGCTGGGGAAGTATTGTATTCTACCCAAAAATTTGATGTTGAGATTTCATCGGAAATATATGTTTTGAGGCCTCCTGAATCCAGAAAGAAGCATTTTGAGAAAAAGGTTTCTGTGTGTCTGTGAACAGCATAACTTAAAAACGAAGTCGGTTAAAAGCCAATGTTGGTTTTTAAGTTTAATATCTTTCAATAATGCCACACGAAGATTTTGAACATTTTTATTAAAGTGCCATATGTTTGAGATATTCTTATGGCAAATGAAATGTATATTTTGAATTTTTTGGCTATAGCCCATGTGGTCCTGTTTACTCTTGATGTCTTTTGCATAACTGGTAAACTGTAAAAGATGGACCAAATTTTACTATAGAAAAATGTAGATCTCACTAAAACACTCAAGCTATGTGTACATGCATTTTTTTTTTTTTTTTGTTTTTTTTTTGTTTTTTTTTGAGTGAACGATTTCGGAGATATTCCTTGTTATTTGTGTTAGTTTTGCATTTGGCCGTGCAAAGAGAACGGAATTTGAAAGCTTTAAAAGATTTGACTATCGCGCAAAACCTACTGTATTCCCATATTCCTCTTACTCCTGCACGAAAATTAGCAATAGGATAATTTCTACAAATGTTTATCTCGACTGACATGAAGAAGAAAGAGGAATAAGAGTTTGTAAGAATAGTTAGTACAAGAGTAGAGAAAGTCATGTGGGTGCAACATATATTTTTCTTAAAGTGTACCTTTTGAGACTAATATCGTCATTTTCAGCCTAGCGTTCCAATTTTTGGTAATTTTCTGCTATTCTATTCTGTATTCTCAAGTGTAGAAAGAATTCGGGAAGTTCGGTTATTACACTTTGGCCTTTACGAGCAGCAGCATTAGAAGGAATGCGTTGCTGCTTCTGTTGGTTTATTAATATTTTTACCTTTTCTGTTTAAACAAGATTAAACGTTAAGTGCACTGTAGGTAGCATACTTTATGTAGGTAGTGTACGAAGTGTTGCTTATTAGCCGCATGAATTTGTGAATGGGACCAACTGCTCGGATCATTTCACGTCTTCTCTGGCGTTCTATGCTGCAACCTGTCCAGTGCCAAGTTGTTCCATCAGTGTCACGCACAGATTTTTGTGGCATCCAACTCTAGGTTATGTCACGGCCGTCTGCTAAAATATATTAATCTTATTTTCTTCTTCAGACTAAAACCAGAACGTTGTATGTAAGTGCTTAAAAATTGCACCCATATGTAATAATCATTGTTAAGAGTAAAGTATGAGTTTTAGATCTGAGTCATTATCATCGTGTGTATCTATCTATTTCAGTAACGAAAAGTGCATCAGTCATACCATGTGGGAGATGAGATAAAAAAAAAATCCGTCGAAACTTAAGGCTGTTTTTCAATAAGCCGGTAACTGGAGCCAAAACAGAAACGGAAGCAAGGCGCAAGTTTGGTTCACAATGCACTCGAAGCGGAATCGGAAATGTTAATCGATAACAGTGTGGAAAGTCGATTATGAGCAAATGGGCAATGGATAGGGGGCACTTTTTCCTCATTAAGATAAAAGCGACAAACATTATACTAAAGCGACTTCCCATTCTTACCGAATTATGTGATATTGATCACTGAATAAATATTAAAAGCAGTTTTAAGTGTTAGAAATATTAAATAAAATAAATGTTTCAAAAGTGATGCATTTTAAAAGGGTTCTCCAAGACAGGTAAAGTCTTAAAGATGTTACTGTTCTTGAAGATAGGCGTATATTCTGAGTAGGTAATAAACATAAATTAACTATTGATATTAGTGATTTCAATCTCATTTGTATGTCATTAATAAAAATAAGCTAAACGAACTTAAACTCCACACTAAACACTGCGATACTCGTGCTTGTTATAGAAATATTCTCTTTCCTTATTCCTCTAAATAAATGTAAGCAAATACTTAGAAAAACAAACGAAAATTTTTAAACCATTTCTAAAGGTGCACACGAACTTTCCGCCTTGCAGTGAAATTATCTGCTAAAGTAGTGACAGCAAGCTTAATATCTTATGACACAGCGCGAAGGTCCAGCTGACGAATAGCTAAGAGCGCTTCGTCGTTGGTTGTGAAATTCAGAACTGCTAGCTGACAGGGGTTCGAGCCTCATCTTTTGCATGTTTATTTTCTGTAATACAAGATCAACAAACGTGTTTAGTTCTCTACAGCTTTTTATCAGGGACGGAAAATCAGATGAAGGCACACTACTACAAATTAAGTTAATGTGGACATGGCAACGTGGTGTCTGCTTGGAAATAAACGACATGAGAACCGTGCTGGGTGCAAAGGTTGCTTCAACAACTGCATTCTGTTCTGTTTAATGTGCCATATTCACTGGCATCCAGATCTGGTAATTTACACTGCTACTCGCTTACATATTTTAATATGGTGATAACCAACAAAATTCATAGATATGCTCTTGAATGTGAATTTTTTAAGGAAAATATTAATTTCAAGGGGCTTGTTTGACCATTGAGGTAGGCGTGTTCCCTGCTTCATTTTCAGCAATTGATATCTTAGGAAGCATTCATGTGTAAAATTTCCATTATACTGGTGTGTGTGTGTGTGTGTAGTGTTTAACGCCCGCTTTTACTACTACGGCACCACAGGCGGTCCATTATACTACAGCATTCATAAGACGGCGGGAAAGGTTACAACGATACGCGGAATAAAAATACCTAAAGAGGGGCTTTATTAGAAGTAGATTCTATTAGTTTGTATAATTTTGTATTTCGCACGGGTTATATAAATGATAATGTTCCCGTTAAGAAAGAAAAAAGAAAAGGGAAATAAAAAGGAATATGTTAAATGGGATTCGAACCTATATCAGCCCACACTGTTCATTTGAAAGAGCACGCCTTACCCAGCACAGCTATAATGGATAGTGGAGCTCGGTCTGACTGATTAAACTTACGTTCTGTAAGTCTAGCACCAAAACTGAATCATTTTAGTTCTAGTCCACAACTTAACAGAAACACCATAAGAGCATGTGTTCTGCAGGTGCACTGAAGTTGAATCTGCAATGTTTGCCCGTTAATGTAGAAGAATTTCTGAAATATTGCTTTTCAAAACTACGAGATGAGGTGAGTTGAGTTACGAGGTGACGTGGCTGCCATGTCCTCCGAGCAGCAAGGGAAGCATGTAATTCTCATACCACCTGTGCAAGCACGCCTGAGAATTAGGTGACCCTTCGCGCACGTCTCACCGAAGATGGGTATTTACTTTTGTGAAAGATAGTATGTATGTATATATATATAATACAAGCCACATAATGCGAAAAAAAACCGAAAACAAAGTCATTTCACAAAATTCGAAAAAATGAATGCGGGAAAACATTGCCCCAGTGTTATTTACCGTGAATATAAAAAAAAATCGCGAAATTAAAGCTAGAATACAAGCCATCTAGAGCGAAAAAACACTAAAATTACAAGTCATTTCGCGAAATTCGAAAAAATTAATGGGAAAATTGAGTGCCTCTAGCAATGGGATATGGCTTATTTGTTACTCACCAATGACATTTTTTCACCTGCTGATAATTTAGTCAACATTTAATTAACTTAGAAATTCTATGCAGCAAATATTTTCTAAAAGGCACGCTATTACTATATCTGATTCCTCCTGCGAAAGCGTCATCCTAATATGTTTGTAATAAATTACTCAGGTACAATAAAGGTTGTTCTATGTTGTTTGTTGTTCCAGTTTTACTTTCAAGCTTGTTATCCGGAGATTTTATGTATAGCTTTCTGAACAATTTATAGCATGATGACAGCTACTGACAATATGAACTCAATATGACATTCTCGGGAACAGAAACGGAAACATTTAAACGATCACGACTTATTTGAAATGTCTCGGATTTTTTTTTCAAATTCCGACATGTAAAATTTCAACTCCGACTTTGCAGCGTTTGGTATGTTGTTTTATATGTATGGACAAAAGATGAACAAATCAGCCATAAAACCTTATGCGTTACATTCAAATAACTTTCTGTACCCACTCTTCAACAAACTATTTTTACAAAGGTTATTTTTTCTATGTATGTCATGGTAATCGAGATAAACATTTGCAGAAATTGTTTCATTACACATGTTCTTGAAGGTACAAGGGAACATGGAAATACAGTAGACTTAAGCGATAGCCAAATCTTTAATGAGCTGGTCGCAGTGTAATAGCTTTGAAATTCGTTCTCTTTGCGTGACGAGGAGGAGAAAAGGAAAAATCTGATGTGTTGCACTCCACTCTTGTACTAACCATTCGTACAAACTCTTATTCCTATACCTTCTTCGTGTTAGTTGCGGTAAACATTTGCAGAAATCATCTTATTGTTTATTATGTTGTCGGTGGAAGGGGAATATGGGAATATAGTAGGCTTTGAGCGATTGTCAATTCTTTTAAAGCTTTCAGACTCCGTTCTCAGACTGTTAACATATAAAAATATTTCGACATAGAATTTTTTGGTGGAATACAATACTTCCTCTACTTACCAGTAGAGAAAGTAAAAATTAATAATGATTTTCCATTTGACAGAAGTATAAGTTCTCCAAAACTTACACAAATAACAAGAAATATCTCCGAAATGGTTCACTCTGCAAACAAATTTATACCGACATAAATTGTGAGTTTTAGCAAGATCTATATTTTTTGTATAGCAAGCTTGTTTTATCACTTACGGTTTAGCAGCTATGCAAAAGTCATCTAGAGTAAATAGGACTTCAGAAAATTCAAGATATAGTACATTTCATTTGTCATAAAAATATCTCGAACATATGGTCTTTTAATTAAAATCGTTAGGACCATTTTAAAAAAAATCAAAATTTTCAAAAAAATTTCCATATAAAGGGTAGTTCAGGGTGGAAAAATTTCCTTCAAAATCTTCGTGTCGTATCCTTGAAACACATTAAACTCAAATACCAACTTTGGTTTTTAACCGACTTTTCGTTTTTGAGTTACGCTGTCCACAGCCTGACAGACTGACACACACAGACGGACCTTTTTCTAAAACTCTGATGCGTTGCACTCACATGACTTTCTCTACTCTTGTACTAACCATTCTAACAAACTTATCCCTATATATCTTCTTCGTGTTAGTTGAAATAAACACTTGTACAAATTGTCTTGTTGCTTATTTCCTTGTAGGTGCAAGGGGAATATTAGAATACAGTAGGCTTTGAGTAATAGTCAAATATTTTAAAGCTTTGAGATCCTGTTCTCTTTGCACGCTTAACATATAAAAAATGAACAACGATGTTCCATTTCAGAAAGTTCTAACTTTTCCCAAAACTGACACAAATAACAAGGAATATCTCCGAAATGGTTCACTCTACAAAAAAAGAATTATTTCGATATAAATTGTGTGTTTTACCGAGATGTACATTTTTGTATAGTAGGATTTCGTCTATCTCTTACGGTTTACGAGTTATTCAAAAGTCATCCAGAGTAAACAGGACTACATAGGCTATAGCCAGAAAATTAGAAAATAATACATTTCATTTGTCATACAAATATTTTAAACATATGGCATTTTAACCAAAATCGTTAGGCCCTTTTTCAAGAAATGCACATTTTTCAGAAAATGTTTCATGTAAAGGGTAGTTTAGGGTGGGGCTATTTTCTTCAAAATCTTCGTGTCACATCCTTGAAAGACATTTAACTTAAATACCAGTTTTGGTTTTTAACCGACCATTCGTTTTTGAGTTATGCTGTTCACAGACCTACAGACAGACAGAAACACAGACTGAGAGACAGACAGACAGACAGACAGACAGACAGACAGACAGACAGACAGAAACACACACACGGACCTTTTCCTAAAAATGCCTTTTTTTGTATTTAGGGGTCTCAAACCATATGCAGGGCTATTCAAAAAGAAAGAACAGATTTCAAACATTTATTTCTTCCAAACTACAAAAGATAGAAACATGATTCCAACGCTCATGGAGAGAGAGAGAAGTTTATGATTTTATATTATGCATTCAATATGAGCACCGTGTGTTACACGATAAATGTCAAAACGATGGCTCATTTCTTGCCACACACGAATCAGCTGGTCTCCAGCTATCGAATTCACAGCTTCAACAATTCGATGTCGTAGATCTTCAAGAATCTCAGGCATAGGAGGGATATAAAGAGACTTTTATGTAACAACATAGATAAAAATCACACGGAGTGGGATCTGGAGATCTGGGAGGTCACCGGCGATAAAGTTGATCTTCTGCTCCTCCTCTTCCAATCCAACGTTCTGGAAATGTATTATTCAAGTAACGTCGGACGTGGTAAGAGAAATGAGGTGGGGCACCATCTTGCATGAAGATGAAATCATCTGAATCTTCTTCAAGTTGGGGAAATAACCAGTTTTCAAGCATGTCTAGATAGGTTAGTCCTGTCACAGTTTTCTCCATGAAGAAGAAAGGCCCATAAACCTTGGTTACAGTTATCGCACAGAAGACGTTTGCCTTTGGCAAATATCTTTCATGTGAATAACTGCCCTAGGATTTTCACTTGCCCAAATTCGAACCTTTTGTTGTAGTTGTCAGGATGCAATACTTGCAATAACTGCAGTTTGTATGGCTTCATATGCGGACGATATTTTAGAACTCGCCATATCCTTGGTTGAGGAATATTAAGTTCCATGCTTGCTCGTGATGTGGATTTCTTTGGGCTCCTTTAGTAAAGAGTACGAACACAGTTGACATTCTCGTCTGATGTGCGAGGACGTCCCGTGCTTTTCCTTTGGCAAATGCAACCATCTTCTATGAATTTTCAATGCCACTCATAAATTTGCTTATGACGCAGCGGTTGTTTATTAATTTGGCGGCGAAATGCTCGTTGAACTGTTACAATGGACTCTAGTTTTGCTAATTGCAGCACACAAAATGATTTCTCTTGTGGTGTCGCCACAATTACACTACAGACAAACAACAACAAACAACAGCGCCAATGTGGTCGTGATTGGAACTTCTACCGCCGCGCTATTTCTTGAAAACTTTTCTCTCTCCATGAACGTTGGAATCATGTTTCTATCTTTTGTAGTTTGGAAGAAATAAACGTTTGAAATCTGTTTTGTTTTTGAATAGCCCTGTATTTCCGGTGAAATCTCGACATCGAATTTTTGGGTGGAATATAATACTTCCTTGGGGCCCTAATGACCTAGCTGTCGATGGGCCCTTAAACCCTACTCACTCACTCACTCACTCACTCACTCACTCACTCACTCACTCACTCACTCACTCACTCACTCACTCACTCACTCACTCACTCACTCACTCACTCACTCACTCGCTCACACACTCACTCACTCACCCACTCACTCACTCACTCACTAACTCACTCACTCACTCACTCACTCGCTCACACACTCACACACTCACCCACTCACTCACTAACTCACTCACTCGCTCACACACTCACACACTCACTCACTCACTTGCTCACACACTCACTCAATCACTCACTCAATCACTCACTCACTCAATCACTCACTCACTCAATCACTCACTCACTGACTCACTCAGAATACTTCCTCTACTTTACTAAACGTATTAGAGAAGGTAAAAAATAAAGAAAGAGAGAAGGAAGAAAGGAAGGGATGGAGGGAGGGAGGCAGTAAGGAAGGAAAGAAGGAAGTTAGAGGTTAGAGGGCAGAGAAGAAAGGGGGAGGGAGGGAGGGAGGAAACGAATATCAGGATTCCTATTAGAGAAAAGTAAAAGCTTTTCAAAATTGAAACCAATACAGGAATATCTCGGAAATGGTTAACTCCACAATGGGGAATGCTATACTTCTTCTATTTACTATAAGTAAGCAGTAGAGAAAGTAAAAATGAAGATCAATATCAACTTGGGATTTAGTTCAGCATCTTGCATGTGACACGAAGATTTTAACGAAATTCCACAACGCCAAACACACACCAAAGTTGTGCGATTGCCAAACGTATGTTCATGAATTTATTACAATCTATACGCTGAAATTCAATTATTTAGTATAATTTTGTGACTAAACGATGCATTTTAACAATAAATGGAACATACACAAATAACTCATCTTTTAAAGCTCTACTTCTCTTTGCTAATTGCAGAAGTAAACTATAAAAGAGGGGTGAAATATGAGCAATGAAACATTCGACCAATTTAATTTTTGTTATTTATGAAACCACGCACTATAAAGAAAAAATCGTAGAGGATCAGCTTAACGCAAGAAATTGCTATCAAAGTCTGCTCATTCGCGTCTCTAAAACACACACACACACACACACACACACCACACACACACACACACACATACACACACACACACACACACACATACACACACTGCCGCTCATTAGTTTGAATAAATGCATACTAATCGCAAGGAAAATTCAATGCATTAGTTGTTTTATTTTACATAAACTTGTTTATAACAAAATAAGTACAAGTTAAAACAAAACCACGCGTATTTTCGAAAGTAGAAACAAAACTTTGTATCAGAGAAATAAATTGTCCCCAAAGATTGGCAGGGTGAGTCGCCACAAGATAAGCTGTGTTTGTGTTGTGCCGTATAGCAAACCTATCCCCGTTTTAATTAATTAAATACACGCCTTGTTGTTAAGTTTATACAGCCCTCCATCCCTTCGTTCGTTATTCCAATTAGAAGTAAACACAGCGGGTTCTACTTGGGGAAAAGTTGTGGAATTTCTGAAAATGCTTTCAGAGGCTTTGAAAACATCGCTTTGTTAGCAAGTTTTAATCTTGCGAATGGCGAAAGGAATTGTTGAGGATCAAGTGCTTGGAAACCCTTTGTGCCCCACAAAAAGTTGTAAAAATACTGTGTCTTTACTTAAGTACCCGCTTGGCTACGGAACGTCGGTCGCGCGGATAATATTCTGTCCACATAACTTTCAACAGACCAGTTTCACTTCCTGCAATGGTTAAATACAAGTAGATCACTTGGTGTTTTGTCGCTACTTGGAGAACGTACAGCTACGTGCAAACGTTTTTGCTATTATTCCCCGCACCTTGCTACTTCAGGTTGTCGCCTCACTCTTCCACAACATCATGTTTCCTTATCTAATTCATCTGAGATAATTCTTCAGAGATAAACATGATAAATGTGCAATGTCACCTAAGAGGCAGGCAGGATGGCTGGTACTGGATGTGAATACGATGAGTACAGGCTGACGTAATTTGCTGCCCTTGTAGCATCATTTTTATGACATTAAACTTGAGTTACAGATACATTCGAATCAGAAGGTGGGAGAGGAAGTTGGGTGGAGCAAAGCTGTCAGTTAATGCTTCTTAGGGGTGTAGGTCTGTAACTACGACAAAAATGACTTACCTAAATTATAGATTACCTAACAATAAAATCGACTTGAAGGAAAAAAAAAAAAAAACTAATATTTTCCTACGGGATATGTACACCCTTAACCCCTAGCGCAACAGCCCTTTCCGGGGCAAGGCCTACCGCCCGACCGCTGCGTCTCGCACCTCTGCCCACCACAGACATCATGAGTGAGGTGCAGTACTGGAGGGTGGGACGTGGTCAATGCCCCGAGGCTTCCCGTCCGATTATGCAGGGGAGGGCGGTGAGCAGACTATCGAAGTGCAAATTTCTCGAAGATTCGCTTGGCTGTGCTCGATCTTCACTGCCATCTCTGAGCGCGAACAGTTAACCTTTTGTCCTGTAATATGCAGTTCTCACTATCAAATGTGGGTGGTAGCCGAGCGGTCGGTCATAAGCTGGTATCAGTTAGAGCTATCGAGTTCGAACTTCGCCCATAAATATTTTCTTTTCTTCAGATAAACACAATGTTTATTACCTGCACGATGATACGTATAACTTTCAACAGAAAATATATATTTGATTTTAAATCTTTTAGCTTTCATAGAGAAACTGAAGCACACCTTTTCTTATTTCAAAATATGTATGAAATTAATAAATATTACTACATGAACAACCAGATTGCACATGTAGATCTATAGCTTTTATAACTGCTTATTCTTGGGTCGTTTATTTTAAAAAGAAAGATTATTAATTGGGGCTTTTGTGTTTCAATTAAATAAATACGCCCGCAAATGTATACATTACTGACGTATCTTGAGCATTAATTTTACCTGCAAAAATATTGGAAATACATGGAGATTTTAAAAAATTACCAGGCATATGCACAGTTAAATAGCATCTCACTGCAATATTGTGTATTTTCCTACACCTACCAGGTGGAAAGGTTATAGATGTCATAGGAGGTAATTTTATGTGCTGCGATGAATAAAAAAATTCCAATATCATTTTAGTCATTTCAGTCGGGCGCTTAGACTATGACTAGGGACAGGAATTATATGCTCTTATAATCCCTTTAATATGCATGCATTTATGCAATGAACTCTTTTTTATGCCCCCTGTTCAAGTACTGAGTGATTAAGGCAGAACATTTGCGGTAGACGTCAGTACAGCAGCTAATCCACATTTTTTGCTACTTTAGTTTTCTTCCTCAAGTGTCTAGTTACGCTACAATTTATGACATTTCTTTTGTACAAATCGCAATTTTCGGGAGATTTAATAGCTTGCACTATGCCCTAAACTCTTGTGCTGCCATGACGCAGAACTCTGCGGAGCGCATGACTAATGCATCTAACATTCATTCATTCATTCATTCATTCATTCATTCATTCATTCATTCATTCATTCATTCATTCATTCATTCATTCATTCATTCATTCATTCATTCATTCATTCATTCATTCATTCATTCATTCATTCATTCATTCATTCATTCATTCATTCATTCATTCATTCATTCATTCATTCATTCATTCATTCATTCATTCATTCATTCATCCATTCATTCATTCATTCATTCATTCATTCATTCATTCATTCATTCAGTCATTCATGCATTCATTGATTCACTCACTCACTCACTCACTCATTCTTTCGTTTGTTTGTTTGTTTATTTATTTATCTATTTATTTATTTATTTATTTACTTATTTATTTACTTACTTACTTACTTACTTACTTACTTACTTACTTACTTACTTACTTACTTACTTACTCACTCACTCACTCACTCACTCACTCACTCACTCGCTGACTCACCTGGTATAAGGAAAAACACAAAAAGTAGGAGTACTCACATTTAGTTCTCTGTCTCAGCTTCCTTTCTGTTGCAGTTTCTGATCACCAACTGTTTTACATTTTCCATTGTTAGCCGCCTCCTGTTGCTCCTTAAGGTAACCTTATAGTGGTAAAAACTTCTCTCCACCTCACAGGATAATAGAGGTGCATACACAAAAGCTGCTATTTGATTAACACCGAGTGGGTTTTCACTAGACTGTTGGGGACGTTTTCCTGTTAAAATTTCTTCAATCTCACGCATTTGTTCGTATCCTGGGTTTTTTGAAACAATACTACATGCTTTTTCCTTCCCTACATTGCCAATAGTTCCAGGTACTGAATTCATTTAGAGATTGTGGTTTTGAATGCACTTAACGACTGGGACAACTTAGTGTTGTTGGTTTCCAAACAAGTTATGGCAGATGGAAGATGAGAGAAATGTACAAATATATAGGAAAGGTTACTTTCTACTTCTGGGTTCTTTAATATGTCTTGGACCATTTTAACTGATTCAGAATTATTGGGATCAAATATATTCACTACGTTCTTGACTGTTTCCAAATGTTCGGTGTAATAGAGAACTGCACATAACCATGTTCCCCAACGCGTTATACCTAATAGGTTCTGGTGGAAGTGGGACATTCGGTGCGGTTGCTTTAAAAGCTTGTTTTCTACAGGGTGCTTTGACAAGTACCAGCTTATCTACAAGTGGGAAATCTGTACGAGTTGTTTCCACAACCCGATGTAAACCATGTGCAAGACAAGTCAAATGTATCATATTTGAAAATATAACTTTCAGAGCAGAGCCAGCTTTTATCATGTGACTCGCAGCATCAGTTATAAATAGTAATACACGCTCATACTGAATACCATCAGGCCATAGAAAGTTCAACGAATCAACAAAAATGTGTATATGGAAGAGCTATTTATAGCATCAAGTTGTTCCATCGCAAGGAGAAATGGGGTGGTTGGTTCGTTTTCATGGAGAGATCCAACAAAAAAATTTGCAACCGACCTTCACTGTCCTGCATTTCGTCGACTGAGACCCACACAAAATTATCTCCAATCTGTTCTCTAATATGTTTAATTGTGAGATTGTAACACCTCTTCACACAATTTTTGCGAAGAGTAGATCGGTCTGGCACTTTACAGTTAGTTACTGAATGAAATGTCTGAGTGTGGGATTGGCAAGATTCCACAATGGAATGTCTACAACTAAAAATGCTTCACACAAATCAAAGAACTGGAAAAATTGCTCTCTGACAATTCACTTAACAGTTTTTGAACACGAATACTTTTTGTGGATTTAAATTTGATATTTTTGTGTTTATTAGTATTCAAAAGTTGAAGTACTGTAAAACGCTTCTCACAACTTACTGTTTTCTCACACACTTCACAATACAAAATTCTACCATCTGTAGTTATCAAATCTGTTTCAAACTCGCGTTGATATCCCTGTAACCTACCTTTGTCATTCACTTCTATGAAAACAAAAACTTTATACGAGCTACAATCCACTGACCTCAAGTCTGAACTTCCAAATGTTGAAATGAGGAATTATTGTGAACCTGCTGTGAAATTTCGAAAGTGAATTTCTAAAACAAACTCCAAAGTAATACTTGAATATTTTGAAATTCATTCCTCTAATACGATACAATTTATTATAAATCAAGACCAATTAAATAATTAAGTTAAAACTAAATTAATACTATGTTGTGTTTATAAACAACAGTAGAATATAATTCCGAGAACCCCGTAACACGCACCTTTATTTATACTGCTAGAATGATGAAATAAACAAGATAAGGCGGGAATTTCCCGATATGACGTAGTTAAATGCGTTGTGGGGTTGAGCTGCAAGTTTCTATCAGTGTTGCCAAGTTTCAACACCGATTTGTATTTGTATGTGCAGCAAATGCACAAGAAATAAGTAACAATTTTAAATGTTCTATGTAAAAGAAGCAAAATGCAGCATAATTTGAAAAATACAGAAATATTATGCACTTTAACAAAACGTGCAAAATATGCCATTATATGCATATTAGAATCTTATTTAAATTGTTTGAAATTTAATAATTCACTCAGATGCCAATTGAGTATACTTTGTGGCAACAGAGAAAAAATATGCATTTTCATAAAATTCCTATCCCTAACTATAACCAAGAGTGAATGTATGCTGCACTGCACGAGCATTAACTCATACAAGAAAGTATAATGCCATTTATCAGCTTCATTGTGTACGTGAATTTCGCCCTGCTTCAAACAGAATTTGTTGCAAATATTAAGTATAATGGTATGATAACTGAAGCTTCGACCACCAGGCAGGTACTTCAGTTATATTGGTACCACATTTACCCTTCAAGTTTCGGATTTTGGAATTGTGAATATGTCGCCTTCCTCCAATATTTAATTTCTCTATCACCTATCGTAGGTAGGGTTATATTCCACCTAAAAATTATATCGAAACATCATCGGAAATACAGGTTTTGAGGCTCACTGAAGCCCCAAAATAACCTTAGACAAAGGCAGATGTTTGTGATGTGAAAGAGACAGAGAGAAAGAGAGATATAGAGAAAAGCATGCCAGACGAAGACTAAGAAAGTCCCCCCCCCCCACCCCTCCCACTTCAAAAGCATCATTGCCGTCATTCCCAAATAATGTCCGTTAGCTCTCATTTTCTCACTCCTTGCTCCAACGGTTTTAATTTAAATGTGAAACACGATACATTTATCGTGAGAAATTAAGTGTGCATCCTAAATTTTTCTGTGGATAGCCCACGAAGTCACCTTTGTAGTGTTTCCAAATAGTATAATTTCGTATTAGAGAAGTAATGAGAAATAGGTGAAGGCATATATGAGGAAAAATGTACAGCCCATTAAAATATACAAATTGTGTGTCACCTTTCTTTTTTCGTAGTGTGGACGTTTCTGAACTATGTCATGTTGTTTGTTTAAACTTTTCCTACTAAGTGCATTATCTGATGCATATGCATTAAGGTGTCCTTAATTTTAAATTTTAGAAACATTCTATTTAGTTACATTCCATTGAGGAGTGAGTGAGTGAGTGATTGGGGTTTAAGGGCCCGTCGACAACTAGGTCATTAGAGCCCTCCATTGAGGATAAAAGTAATTCAGAAGAAAAAGAATGGAAAAATCTGTGAATAGTAACACGTGCCCCAGTAACCATCAATATTGTATAAGTCGTGAAATGTGTGTTAGACCGCCCGCGTAACATGACAGCGTCAAATGCCTCAGCTAGTTAGCCAAACGATGTATAAGCTTTTAACTTGCTGTACACGAAACAATAGTATTAATAATATTAAGAGGATGGTGATACTTGTGGGCCTGATGTACCACTTTTCAAGCTGTTCCGAAAGAAATGGTGACCCCTCATTGTTTGACATTTCTGACCTGGGTTGGAAGATCTACAAGTAAATGAACAGTTTAAAGATCCATCAGAACATATTCTTTAATTCGCTAAGGTGGTTTTGGGTAGCCATCAAGCAAGAGAAGATTACAGAGAATAATTCTTAGAACTTGTTGAGATATTTCTAGGCATTGCTCCGCATCGTGGAATATCTTTCAGAGCTTCAGGAGCAATATAACATGCACGATGGATGTTGAGGAAACTGTACAGCCTTAAAATATTCTTATTCTGCAGTGAATTTGTAATCAGTGAAGACGAACTGTCAGATACACGTGCAGTATGTGTATTTCTTGTATCTGTTTATACTAAGGTCTAGTTTTGCTCCTATATTGCAGTAGAAGCTCCAAACTAAGACTTGAAGTTGTTATAGGATCTACAGTCTTAAGAAAAGATCGATTACGTTATTTCTCAAGTAACTTTAAAAAAGCTATGCTCCAATAAGTGGTATCTTACAGTTGAAAATGCTGCACTAACGTTTTTTGACAGGAAAGTTCCTACTGAAGTGAAGAAAAAGATTATCAAGGCTCTCAAATGCCAGAAAAATACAGTTTATTATGAAAATATGAAACGAATAGTACTTAAGTCAACAAAAATACCTAGCTTTAGTTCCAAAGACCTTTCAGACTTTATTCGCACTGTCTTTTGATTTCTTTAAGGTATTTAACATATCACATATTTCCTCTCCTGGGAAAATAATGAATCTTATTTGCAAGATTGTGAGATATTTATATTTTAAAAGTAGTCAATGATTCAGCAGAAAAGTGTATTAAGTTAACAATCTATTTTATAGTGTTTTGAAAAAAAAAAAAAGAGTAATAAAAACAGTATATGCGAGTATTGCAAGTTGTGAGAGACAATCCAAAGCAATTTCCTGACTGCAAAAGGGAACACTGACACAATCAGTTTAGGTTTTTTTACAGTTTTTCTGTAACATCTCTATTTCACGTAAAATGTATGTGTATATTTGAACTAAACATTTGTATGAATCAACATAATTTAATATTGAGTACAAAAAAATTCAAGTTAAGATTGTCTTCTGTTTGATGTAACAGGATATTATGACATCCTATTTATAAAAATCTGATGTGTTGCACTCACATGACTTTCTCCACTCTTGTATTAACCATTCTTACAAACTCTTATTTCTATTTCTTCTTTGTGTTAGTTAAGATAAACATTCGCAGAAATTATGTTATTGCTTATTTCCATGTAGGTGCAAGGGGAATATGGGAATACAGTAGGCTTTGAGCGATAGACAATTCTTTTAAAGCTTTGAGATTTCGTTCTCTTTGCACGGCTAAGATATAAAACAATGAATACCGATCTTACATTTGACGAAAGTTTAAGTATTCTAAAACACACAAATAACAAGAAATATCTCCACAAAAAATCAGTTGGACATGAATTATGTGTTTTAACTAGATCTACATTTTTTACATTAAGATTTGGTCTATCTCTTACGGTGTACCAGTTATTCCAAAGTCATCAAGAGTAAACATGACTACATAGACTATAGCCAGAAAATGTAAAATATATATTTAATTTGTCATAAAAATATCTAAAACGGCATTTTAATCAAAATTGTCAGAGCCATTTTCGACAAAATCACAATTTTCGAAAAAGTTTCCATGTAGAGGGTAGCTTAGGGTGGAGAAATTTTCTTGAAAATCTTCGTGTCGCATTCCTAAAACATATTAAACTTAAATAACAAATTTGGTTTTTAACCGACTTCTCGTTTTAAAATTATTATGTCCACAGTCTGACTGATAGACAGACACATACACACACAGGCACACACCCGCATCTTTACCTAAAAATCCGATGTGTTGCACTCACATGATTTTCTCTACTCTTGTAGTAACCATTGTTACAAGCTCTTATTCCTATATCTTCGTGTTAGTTGAGATAAACATTTGCAGAAATTACCTTATTGCGTATTCCCTTGTAGGTGCAAGTGGACTATGAAAATACAGGCTTTGAGCGATAGTCAAATCTTTTAAAGCTTTGAGTGAGTGAGTGAGTGAGTGAGTGAGTGAGTGAGTGAGTGAGTGAGTGAGTGAGTGAGTGAGTGAGTGAGTGAGTGTGTGGGGTTTAACGGCCCGACGACAACGAGGTCATTTGGGCTCATTTAAAGCTTTGAGATTCCGTTCTCTTTGTACGGCTAACATAAAAAAGAAGGAATAACGATGTTCCATTTGATACAAGTTTCAAGTTTTCCGAAACTCACCCAAATAACAAGGAATATTTACGAAATGGTCCACTCCACAAAAAAAAAAAAAAAAAAAAAATTACTACATTTTGACATAAACTGTGTTTTAATGAGATCTACATTTTTTGTGTAGTAAGATGTGGCCTACATCTTAGGGTTTACCAGTTATGCAAAAGTCATCCAGAGTAAACAGGATTAATGGGCTATAGCCAGAAAATTCAAAATGTACATTTCATTTAGCATAAAAATATATTTAACACAAGGCACTTTAATCAAAATCGTTAGGCATTTTTTTTATAAAATCAAAATTTTCGAAAAATTTTTCATGCAAAGGGTAGTTTAGGGTGGAGGAAGTTTCTTCGAAACCTTCGTGTCATATGCTTGAAAGATATTAGAGCTAAGTACAAATTTTGGTTTTTAGCAGACTTTTAGTTTTTGAGTTATGCTGCTCACAGACAGGCAGACCGACAAAGACACACACGAACCTTTTTTCTTGGTATCAGGGGGCCTCAAAACATCTATTCCCGGTGAAATCTCGACATCGAATTTTTGTGTGGAGTACAATACTTCCTCTACTTACCACACGTAGTAAGTAAACCCCAGCGCAACAGTCCATCAAGGGCCAAGGCTTACCGCCCAACCTCTGCGTCCCCCACCTCTGCCCACTACAGGCGTCATTGGTGGGGTGCAGTACTGGAGTTTGGTATGTAGATACGTGGCCAGCGCCCCGAGCACTCCCATACAGTTATGTGGCTTTCTCGAGCTGGGGCCGCTACCTCTCCATCAAGTAGCTCCTCAATTGGCCCCACCGGGACCTAACAAGGCTGAGTGCACCCCGTGTCAGACCTCCCAGCGGGGGGGAAATCCCCATGCTGGTACCGGGATCGAACCCGGGTCCTCCGCGCCACAGGCAGGCGCGCTACCAACTGCGCTACGGAGGCGGTAATATAAAAAGTAGAAACACTAAAATCACTCGTGTTAAAAATGCACATAAAACGTATTACAAGATAACACAATGTTGTCTGAGAGTGTTTTTATTTCTACGGAAAATGCCCAACTTTATGTAGATTGAGTCACAGGTTAAAATCACTTAATCTTCACCAGACTTGGCAGTGGTTGTTTTCAGGTGCAATGGAATGGACTTGTGGTGTACCATTATAAAAATTCGAGAAAAAAGAAACTGACATGAGCTAAGGGCCACCCTAATGTACATGCCTGAAAGTTCCTTTCATCCTCCCATCGTCTGCGACTAAACATTTGAATGTTGTTTCCGCATACTGTGTGCAACGAAGCACTTGTTTCTTAAATGTAAATCATTCTAGGAAAAATAAATTTTAAATAAGTAACGTAAATAGATGAATTACTTTTTGTATGAAGGCTATGATATATACAGCAGATATGCGCGAATTTGTCAGGGACAGAGAAAGTCTAGTGAAAGTGTATCAAGACTTTTTCATTGTTTTACTTCTTTAAAACAAGTCTAAAAATATGGGTTAAAGCTCATACAATTGTTATTAACATCCCAAGGTTATTTTAATATCAGACAAACTTAAACGTTTCAGTTTGTTAGCCTGCAGCTCTTTTCATATGTTTCCGGTCATGGTGACCTAGTCGGTTATTTGCCTTTGTGAAGCTTGTGCTAATATCTGCGTCCCGGGAAGTTCGAGAATTTATAAAATTAAAGATAAATTAATTTTAAAAAAGTTGGTATAGCAGCGGTAATCAAATTTCTTGTATGTCTAGAGGGCAGGCGGGTGGCCTACTGAAAAGGTTAAAATAAATAACAGCTTCTTAACACGTAACCATCCTCTGGGGTGTAAACCGGAGGGCAGCTCATTAAGAGAATGCAATTAAATTGCGTCCAAGGTTCCTTTCATTTCTGGACCGCTCCTCCTCTCTTTCTTTTGGAAACAAGTTGCGTCCTCACGAAGTTTGTTTCCGTGTTTCTGTGCACATTCATATTAACCTGGAACTTTTGTGGCGAAATACAACTGCGCATCAAGAGAACAAGGGACGAATGTTTGCTTTTACAAGATGTAAGAAAATGTGTTGATGAGGAAACGGATGTGGAGTACTGTAATAATAGGCATCCCTGGCTAATTAAGCAGTATAAAATAAAATAGCTAATTTTCTTGGAGAGGTTTACGTTTCAGTCGAAACATTGTGAAGATGGGTGGGTGAGTAGAGTTTAAGGGCCCTTCGACAGCTAGGTCATTTGGGCCCTAGTTTAAAATTTAAAATCTAAAAACACTCACAAACTTCGAGGACTAAAAGGTGAATGTTAAAATAGACAAACCGTACACAGCTAAAAACACTAAGCGATAAATTAGTACGCTAATATTATAATAATAATAATAATAATAATAATAATAATAATAATAATAATAATAATAATAATAATAATAATAATAATAATAATAATAATAATAATAATAATAATAATAATAATAATAATAATAATAATAATAATAATAATAATAATAATAATAATAATAATAATAATAATAATAATAATAATAATAATAATAATAATAATAATAATAATAATAATGATGATGATGATGATGATGATGATGATGATGATAATGATGATAATGATGATAATAATGATGATGATAATAATAATAATGATGATGATAATAATAATAATAATAATAATAATAATAATAATAATAATAATAATAATAATAATAATAATAATAATAATAATAATAATAATAATAATAATAATAATAATAATAATAATAATAATAATAATAATAATAATAATAATAATAATAATAATACATTAAAAGGGAAAACGTATCAGAGTTAAAAACTAAAAGTGAAGCCTTAAGGGTTAAAAGCTTATAAAATAACTAAACCAAGTTAGACTTGCGTAGCTTAAACCAATCTGGGCAACGGACCGCAGAGTCTTGGCTACAGACACCGGGTTGTTACCCAAAATTGAGGCCAGCTAGATCTCAGACTGGCGCGCACGAGCGTATCTTGGACAATCAAGAAGCATGTGTGCGACTGTGAGTCAAACATCGCATCACAAACAGACAGTGCCGGGTCACCACGCGGAAGATAGCCGTGATTGATTCACATGTGTCCTATCCTCAGGCGGGTAAGAATAACATCAGCCCACCTGGAACCTCTGCAGGAGGTCAGCCAGGGTTGCACGCTGTCTTTAATTGTCCGCACCTGTGTGCCAGCCAACGCTTCCCAAGACTGCTGCCAAACCGATAGAAGCTGGCGACGGAAGTACCGCTGGGCATCCGTATAGGGTATAGTGACGGCAGAAGACTGCAGCAAACGGCATGCAGACTTAGCTAACGCCTCCGCAGCTTCATTACCCGGAATGCCCGTATGGCCTGGGATCCATGTAAACATGAACTGGTATCCACGGGAGAGCAATTGAGAGATGAGTGTCTGAATTTTAAAAACGAGTGTGGACGTGCCGAGGAACTGCTACAGGTCTGAATTGCACTCAGAGAGTCGGAGCATATAAAAGCTCCAGGAACTAGGCTGGAAATAAAATGTAAGCAATAAAATATAGCAAGCAGCTCGGCGGTATAAACAGAACTGAAGTCCGGGAGGCGGTATTGATGCGTCTCACCGTTAAACATGAAACTACATCCCGTAGCACCGCCCAACTGGGAACCATCGGTTAATACCGGAGTGTAACCTCCCGGTAGTTCGGTGAAAAGTTGGCAAAACACTTACTGGGGGTGGCTACCTTAGCACTGCCCGAAAGGGCCAGGTCAAACGGGCACGTTGGAGTTACCAAGTAGGACAGCGGGGAAAATAAAACCACTCTACAGCAGGCATTCGGAGCTCATGCGTGGTGAGCAGTTCGCGAAACCGAATACCGCTTGGACGGGATGTAGTCTTATTCCGAAGATAAAGGTGGTTGAGTTCCTGGCGCAATACAGATTTAAAGGAAGGGTGATCTGGGTGAGCTGCCAACCTGGCCACGAAGGAACATAATACAAACGAGCGCCGAATAGACAGTGGAGGTTCCCCGGAATCAACATACAGACACTCAACACGACTAGTGAGAAAAGCTCCAGTAGCTAGACGGATATCAGCATGGTGGACAGTGTCTAAAAGGTGGACGCTGCGCTGTAGATAAAACTACTGCCGCCCAGTTTGGACCGCACCAGCGAGCAATAAAGTCTCAACATAATAGTGCGATTGCCACCCCAAAAGGCCCCTGAGTACCCGAAACGAACGATGGCAGGAAGCCCGCAGCTGACGAATATGGAACTCCCAACTTAGCTTGCTGTTGAGGTGAAGGCCCAGATACTTAACGTGCGGAACAAACGGCAGACGTGTACCACGCAAATAAAGATCAGGTGGAGGGTATACACGACAAAGTCGATGAAAGTGGATACATTGCGTTTTAGGAGCGGAGAATTGAAACTCGGTGCAAAGAGCCCAGTCAGCGATGGAGGTTGTGGTCAGCTGCGGTTGACGTTCGAGGTGCTCAAGATTATAAGAGCAGTAGTAAATCGCGAAGTCGTCAATGTACAGTGACATCGGGACTCCGATACGTACAACACTGGTGATGCCGTTAATGGCTACGGCGAAAAGCGTTACACTGAAAATCGACTCCTGGGGTACACCATTCTCCTGGATCCGTTCTTGCGAGAGAGTATGTCCAATGCGGAAACGAAATCAGCGAAGTTATAAAAAGTTAAAAACGAAGATTGCTAGATGACCACGTAAACCGTAGTCATGCAAATTACGGTGGATAACATAGCACCATGTGGTGTCGTAGGCCTTCTGCAGGTCACAGAAGACCCCCACGACGTGCTGCTTCATGGAAAAGGCATTCTGGATATAAGCCTCCATGCGTGTCAAGTTGTCGATACTGGAGCGATGGTGACGAAAACCGCACTGAACATTGCTCAGCAGGTTTTTCGTCTCCAGTCACCACACTAAGCGAGTGTTAATCATCCGTTAACGACACTCGTTAAGCAGATAGGGCGGTAGCTAGAGGAAGCGATCCGTTATTTCCTGAGCCGAGGGACAGGGGTGACTACCCTCGTGCCAGGAAGATGGGAAAACCTGCTGAAACTAGATACGGTTATACATGCTCAGCAAGAAGGAAAGAGCCTCAGATGGAAGATGAAGCAGCATTTTTCGGTGGATCTCATCAGGACCAGGAGAAGAATCCTTTGTGATAGACAGAGCATGGGCCAGTTCCGCTTCCGTAAAAAGAGCGTTGTACGGTTCAGTACAGTCAGTGTTAAAATTGAGGACTATCCGCTCTGCAGATTCCTTTATTGGTAAAAAAAGGCGGTATTGTAACTTTGCGTTTGGCTATCGGCAGTGAAGGAGTCGGCAAGAGCATCGGCGATATCCTGCTCACTGGTGTAAGTGCAGCCCTGTACGGCAAGACCGGGAATTATCGTCCGGCGACACTTGCCATACATACGCCGCACAGAAGTCCACATTTGTTCAGAACCGCAACTGGAAACGGAAGAGACGTAAGATTCCCAGGAGCTTCGCTTTGCACTGCGAAGTACAAAAGGCGCCCTTGCCGACAGCGTTTTAGGTAACTCATCTGTGAAATTTGAAAAATTGCCATTTTTCGTCCAATTCTTCTCAAATTTTGGGAATAGGCTTGTTTCTCAGAGTTAAAACAATATTATGAGTTTGAATTTTATATCTTGAATAGTTTTTTTAAATTTATTTTTTAAATTTTTGTATGCTTCTGTGAAAAATGCTCCTCGGTGCATACTTTTCAACAAAAAACATTCCAACTTCTACAGCTAATCAATGGCATATAGTGCTACAACATTTGGCTGGTGTTTTTTAGTAATTTATTTTGTTTGGGAGAAAAAAAATGAAAATTGCATAATCCAATTTCTGAGAATTTTACCAATTTTAAAAATTCCTTTCTTAAATAAAAACTTTTCTTGTAAGGTACAGCAAAAATTTAGAGCCATGTTTTAATTCTTATACTTTGAACAATGTGTGTACCAAGTTTCAAGAAAGTATCTGCAAAACTATGCACCCAGGAGCATTTTGTACATAATTATGTGTCAGGAAATCATAAGCGGAGAAAAATGGAGCTAAAGTTTAGCAACTATATAATACAAATGTACTTGATTAAAACTGGCCTGCACCATATGTGGGACCCTCAGAGGTCCTTTTAGCTGTCTTTTCAAACTTCAGTCGCTTCCTAGCAGTTCTGTAGCCCCTTTCTGAATGCCTAGCACTATCCTTCAGAAGACACTTATCCCTAATTTTACTTAATTTCTCCCCAATTACATTGAAATTTCTACCCTGAACCTCTTACTTTACATGCTGTGAAGCATTATAACCCATATTATATTCACTAATTTCAGATATTACACCAATTTCTGTTTTCTTTTTTGAAACAAACTTTTCCTTTGGGCATTTCTTTACTATTTCTTCACAAAGCACCATGAGGTTGGCACATTTTCCCTCTTAGATAAACCAAAGAACTTTGGAATTTGCCAAACAGATAGCTATCATATAGATGATTCTTGGGTTAGCTAACATGTTTCAGCTAATTTGTCACAAGAAACCGCGTAATTCAAACTCAAACTGAACAGATATTGAGTCGGAAAAACATTGCAAGCACTTCGAGTGCACTCTACTTACCTTGCTTCGAGTGTTCCTGGGCAATTAAACTGACATAGCACATGGCCATTTAAATCCCTCGGTAAAGTAATTTAAATGGCGCAGATTAGTAAACAAAAGCATGAAAATGAAAGCCAAAGGTTTAAACTTATTTATGGTATAAAAAGCCAAAAATGAAAAATGTTGTCATTTTTGCCCATTTTTCACAGATGGGTTACCTTAAAAGAAACAAAGTTTGCTTCCGTAGGATGTAAGTGGAAAACGCGCAGAGCACACTTGCGTGTTTTAATAGCCAAACGGCATTCCTCGGTCCACCAAGGTACAGGAACATGTCGTGGGGTAGAGGAATCTCGAGGTATGCTGGAATCCCCTGCGAGCAAGAGAGAACAGGTAAAATATTCCACCATTCATCAATGGTGTCAAAACCATTGTCGCGAAAGTGAATGAGGGGACGAAATTTCCCTTAGTCAGCCTTGGAAATAATCCAGAGAGGATGCGGTGTCGGCACAGAATGGCTACCAGATAGGTGAATGTTAATGGGGTAATGATCACTGTCAAATAAGTTGGAAAGTACCGACCAATCAAGAAGTGGTACTAATGACGGGCTACAAAAGGAAATGTCTAAAGCGGAGTGTGTACCATAGGCAGATGATAGGAATGTAGGGACACCATTGTTTAAAATAATTAAACCGAACATATCGCAAACATCTGCTACAAGGCAACCACGAGCATCGTCAGTGTCAAAGACCCAATGAGTGTGTTTGGCACTCAGATCGCCGAGAAAGATGAGCGGTGGCGGAATCTGTGCCAAGACAGCCCGAAGATCATTCTCGTGTACGACACTGAAGGGTGGCGGAAAGACATTGCAAATAGAGAAACAGAGGATTTGCAGCTGTACGCGTACCGCCACATCTTGCAGCGGTGTGATAAGTGGTATGCTGGTGGCAGAAATGTTATGCGCCTCCAAAATGGCACCACCACTGCATGGTCACTCATCAGCTGCAGAGTCATGTCTAAATGCCGAAAAACCACGAAGACGGAGAGCGTGGTTAAGGTGCAAATGGGTTTCTTGTAGACAGACGATTGATGGAGTTCGTTGAAGAACTAGATGCTGTATGTCCGGAACACGTGCCCGAAACCCATTAACATTCCACTGGATTATTTTCATAGTAAACAGTGATTAGTGCATTGTGTTTACCTTTTTCTGTTTCATCTTAACCATGGCGGTGTGAACTCAGCACCACCAGATCGAACCTCGCGTCAGTGCAGTCTTATGAGTGAGAGAGCCACATAACGCAAAATGAACCCTATCTTGATAAATAGTGTGATACTTAGCCAACAAGACAGAACTTTGTGATATCAGGCTACAAATTCAGATTTCATAAACGTTTTGTGGACGGTAACGACAGTTGGATTTGTTACAAGGATAAATGTAAGTGTTTCCTAAAAGTAAAAGAAAAAAAGAAGTAATCGAGAATTTGCACAACATGATCATGACAAAGTGCGTGAAAGTTTAACACACTGAAATTAGGTAACTCAATGAAAAGAAAAGTCATCGATGATCCATGTGAGCGGCCTATAAGATTGTTACACTGGGAATTGATTAAAGCAGGCATACCTATCATATGACACCATATGACACCACTTTGATAAGAAACAACATATATCACGCAAATTAGAGCATCAATATGAGAACTTTGTAGACCGTGCCAATGGACGCTATATATGCTTAATTGCTTCTGTTTCTTTTAAGAGCTCAGTAATTACAATACATCATGTAAATAATAGTCTATATCAGTGGTGTCAATCGTGGCCCCGAGTGGCAATGCCACAGAGAAAGCCAGTCGCTGTGCCCTGGGCATAGAGGGCCAATACGTTAAAAACCAGTTAAGTGCAGTTTTCCGTGTGGTGCAGGCAGAGCAATGGCTGCGTCCGAGAGCACACACACGAGTCATTTGGATTCGCCTGCCTCGAATGGGAAAAAAACAATTCCTCTGCAAAATTGTCGGTGGTAGTATTCAGTACCTAATATGCAACCAGTATCTTGCGTTAAAAAATACAACATACAAAGACATTATGAACATAAAGTAAATAATACAGCAGTTCAGCTGGAGCTGATAGAAGTACAGAGTGAGTGTCGCCTTCATGAGAAATTTGACAATTCATGCTCAGACGCACTGATCGAATTCTACCAGAAACTTAACAATAGGCGTTTCCCAAATTGGATTCCCAACGCAGCAAAAACTATGACAATGTTTAGCAGTGCCTGCCTTTGTGAACAGGGTTTCTCTGTAATGAAGCTCCTGAAAACTCGCCACAGAAAGAGACTCTCGGATAGCAATTTTTCATCCAGTCTTAGAATCTGTCTTTGTAAGCCAAATTTTGAAAGTGTGTGAATTCAAAAATTTGCCAACTGTTTAATCCTAAAAATGTGTAACATGTGATATTTTACTTAGGTTTTCAGTAAGATTGTCTTAAATTCATTATGCAAACACTTAACACTAAAACATGTATCTCTAAGGACAGTAGTTTTCAAACAACTTGCATGTAGTCCTTTCCAATCATTTTGGAGGAAATTACCAACCCCTTTTTCTAATAATGTTTCGTATTATTTCACTTATTTGAAGATAATCCATGTAAATATTCTGCTATGTTTACTCAAAATAACTAAGAATATTCATTTAAGGGATAACAGGATTTGAAAGCTGCCATTTACTTTTTATATAAATATAGGTATTTCTGATACAAGTTCGTATTAAAAGCACTATTATTAATACTGTGTAATGATTCTCTTATTTATTTATTAATTCATTGATTCATTCAAAATAGATTATAACTAGGGCTCGGAAGTTCATGTCCTAAAAAACGCTGAAATATGCATGCAAATATGCTCTTAAGAACTTCAAAATATGCCAAGAAATATGCACTATTTAACTAAAACAATTAATGTCCCTTTGCAGTAGACGAGTTAGTATAACTAATAAATAAAGTTACCTTATTCCTTAGAGGTTGAAGCAGAAGTGGTCCCGCTGCTAGTATTAACTGCTAAATTGCAGTTCACAACCAACACTTTGCACAAATTTTCAACTGTAAAACATCGTCTGTAGTCTCGCAAAACACTTTTGTAACGTGAAAAACTTCTCTCCACCTCACAAGATGTTATTGGAGCATATTTAAATGACGTTAACTGCTTCACAGGGAGAGTCAAGTCTCTTGGTGTGACAGATGGTTTTCTTTCGAGGATGTCTCGAATATCGCACATCTGTTTATAACCAGAATTTTTTGAAACTACATAATTCACTTTCTCTTTCACTTTTTGTCCTATGTTACCAGGAACCGAACCTAGATCACATATTGTTTTTTCAGACAAGTAAGTGATTCATGCAAAAGAGATCCTACAGTTCCATACGAGCCGTTATGGCTGTTGGTAAGAAAGAAAAAGGGGCAGATGTGAAACTAAGATCCTCTTTTAAGGGGAGGCATCTGTGAAATTTGGACAAAATCTTTCAGAATCTACCATCGTTTACTCCTTATCGCCATTTAAAAGGCCGTTACGCCATGATTTAAATGCGCGGGTGGGCGTGGCTGGTGAAATGCACGCATTACCCCATTGTAGCAAAATTGTGTACAATTTTGAAGTTTAAATCAGGCGGTCTGATTCAGTTCTGGTGGATGTAAGCAGAGACATCTGGTGGGATTTTCTGCAAACATTCATGCAGGTGAAACAAACCAATTTCCTGTTTTTGCATGTGTAAACCACGTGGTTGTGTTTTTCTGAATTTTGTTCAAGATTACACAGTCTGAAGAAGAGAGAAGTCATCTTTATCGTGGTGTACATTTAGATAAGTAGAGTTTACAATAAGTATAATATAAGGCAGGGAATACTAAATAAGTATCTTCTTGCTGTAAATGAAAATCTAAACTCTTTATTTAGCTGTTTGTAAACACATAACTAGCTAATTCTCTTCTCACTATTATAATTTATTGTACAGTTGTAAAGACTGTACATTAGGTGGACCAGATTTTCATTAAATTATTATTAATTGATATAAAATTATTGTAAAATGGGTAAGCAAAAGCAAGCAAAGAAATTTCTTGCAGCAAGGAAAAAAATATATGTAGATGGCAAACTGGCAAATCTCAGGAGGAAGCAAGCATAACTAGATCTACAGTAGATCTTGAAGAAGCAGGTTCAAGTAGTAAAAAACTGCAGTGACTTCAGCTATCAGTGAATTTAATGAGTTGTGAGGCTACTCTCTATGTAAAGGAAAGAGTCACAGCTAGTAAAGAAAGTCCAGTCAGCAAAAGAATTAGTAATGTTAGGGATAAGGGAAGATTAAAGTAGAGTGCACTGAGTACATTGAATACATTTAAATCAACAAAAAACAGTTAAGAGTAGCAAAGCTTAAAGAAGAAGAAGCTAAACAGTTAGCTGAAGGACCTTCATATGCTCCAGGGGAATTCTAAAGCAGTAAATGTATGTTGTCATACACTTAAAACTTTAAAGTCATTTTTCTCTGCTTTCTATTTTTTCACATTTTTCAATCTTCAAAATGCATCTTCTAATACAGCTCTTAATATATTTCTTTTAAATTTTGCACACATGTTGTTAGATATTTGCTTCATAAGACTTGGTATTTTAAATGCTCTAAATGGAGCAGTTTAATTGTTATTGAATTTTTATTTTGAAAATTATTAATACTTTTTAAAAAATGGACTTTGCGGTATTCAATATTTTTTTCTCCAAAACTGTTTGACATAGCCAAATAAAAGTACCACGTTTTGTAGAAATAATCTAGGGAAACATATGGCCAGAGTTTAATTTACTTAGAACAAATAATATTTTATAAGATGCGTTTCCTATACTACCCTAAAATTGCAGCAAAACAAAAATTGTGGATTTTTGTCATTTTCACAGATGCCTCCCCGTTGGTAAGAAAGAAAAAATGGGCAGATGTGAAACTAAGATCCTCTTTTAACCAGAGTGCCTGACAGAATATTTTGCACAGTTTCTATTAATGAAGCATCTTTCGAGTCCAAAGAATTAACAACCTCTTCGACTATTTCTATGTGCTCAGCATAATATAAAACTGCATCGACCCATGTTTCCCATCGAGTTAACACTGGTGTAGGAGGAAGTCGGATGTTAGGTGCTGTTGGTCTAAACAACTTAACTTTTTTAGGAGATTTAACAAAAATTCTCTTTATACTGGACAAAAATCTATCTACCATTGGGAAAAAGTAACGTATTGTCTCAGAAATGCGATGAATAGCGTGTGCCAAACAAGTTATATGAATTAAGTTAGGAAAAATTCTTTTCAGAGTTTGTCCTGATTTTACCATATAAGGACCTGCATCAGTAACAAATAAAAGTAACCGGTCGTATTTGGTTCCACATGGCCATAGTAATTTCAAAGAGTCCATCACAAACTGGGTCAGTGGCCAACAATTCGTACACATTAAGAAGATAAGGTGTAGTCTTTTGTTCATTATTTAAAACACCCACGATTATATCAGCAATAGAACGGCGCTCAGAATCGGGGGTTTCATCAATAGACAACACAAACTGATCCGCTAATTCATTTTGTATATTTGGCAATACGTTATTGTAACAATGTCCTACATAAGTCTTACGCAGTGTACTTTCTTCAGGCACATGTTGTCGAGTGTACTTAGCAAGAAAGTTTTTAAATGTCGGATTATTAATTTTGAACAAGGGAATATCAGCAGCTAAAAATGCTTGGCAAAAGTCATAAGAAAATGCAGTAACCCTACTTCCTAAACACTCTACTAGCTGTTTTTGAACAGGTTCTTTGTTTGCGAGCTTTCTGATTAAATGCTCCTTATGTTTTGCTGTGTTTATGTGCTGGACTATTTGAAATCTTTTCTCACTCCCTACATTTTTCTCACACGTTCCACAAAACGTACCCTATTATCTGTAGATATTAAATCACCCGAAATCGCTTTCTGTAAATTAGTTAATATAGCACTCGAAGTTGGTTTTATTTTCGGCATTTGAAGAACTTCTTAACATTTTATACGCCTAATTTGATTTGGTGGGAACCAGTTCACAACACTGTTACGTTTGAAGACCATGACACAACTGCTGGTGGGCAGGCAAGCGTTGCTATAATCATGCTGCTCAAAACGTTGACTTGCACTTTATCTTTGTTAATATAAAGCTCTCAGATAACGCACTGGTTATTCTCTACGCACATACATATAATGAAAGCATGGAAACAGGGGATTCACTGCATGACAACATGATTCACCTCGCGAGTTGCGTCATCATGTGCAATACTACCAATATGAAAATTATTATCCAGATGGGAAAAATAATAAAAAAAACTATAACAACCATTAAAATATGCAATATAGGGGCTATAATATTGAAATAGTATGCATTTATCAAAATCAAGAAGATATGCTGTAATGTTATGCACCATAAAGTCATGTCCAAATAACTGAAAATTCTATAATTCCGATAAGAGCAGATAAGTAGATGCACTGAAACTGATTTATTCCAATTAAACGCAGCATTACACTACTAGAGGCGCCACCAAATAATAATTACCACTGCCAATGCCCTTCGAGCCAAAAATTTTAAAGTCTACGAAGAGGAGTATCGGACTTCAATCGATGGCAGCAATAGAACGATAGATATGATAGTCTTGAATCCTGGGCAAGCAACACATTTGAGAACTACGAAAACCAGGCTAACGGGTTCACGAAGAGAAGAAATTAATTTACGAACTCACCATAACCTATTATAAGACGTTATACCGACTTGACCACATTCAAATAACGGTATAATGGATGGAGCCAGAGGGGCAATTACTGAAAAAACTGTAAGCTTCCTGAAGAACTTCGGTATGAAAAATTAACCCTTCAGGCACTGTAAGGTTTGTTAAAACAGTGTAAAAAACATTTACACAAAGTACAATAATGCATACATTTTATTTTAAATATTTTGCTATGCATTTTACAAATATAATTTTTTACTTTCTCTACTATGTAGCAAGTAGAAGAAGCATTGTATTTAACCCAAAATTTCGAGTGAGTGAGTGAGTGAGTAGGGTTTAAGGGCCCATCGGCAGCTAGGTCATTAGAGCCCCCCAAAATTTCGATGTCGAGATTTTATTGGAAATATGGTTTGAGACTCCCTGAATAAAAAAAGGCATTTTTAGAAAAAGGCCCATGTGTGTGTATCTGTGTCTTTCTGTGAACAGCATAACTCAAAAACGAAAAGTCGGTTGAAAACCAAATTTGGTGTTTGAGTTTAATATATTTCAAGAATGTAACGCGAAGATTTTCAAGGAAACTCTTCTACCCTAAACTACCCTTTACACACAAAATGTTTCGAAAATTTTGGTTTTCTCAAAAATTCCTCTAACGATTTTGATTAAAATGCCACATGTTTAAGATATTTTTATGCCAAAGAAAATGTATCTTTAGTTCTTTTTTTTTTTTTTTTTTTTTGTTTAAAAAATAGTTACAGCCTATACAGTCTTTCCTGGGGTGGAGATATTCCTTGCTATTGGTGTGAATTTTGCAGTACTTATACGTTTCTCAAATGGAAGGTCGTTATTCACTTTTTTTATCTCTTGGTCGGGCAAAGAGAACGGAATTTCAAAGCTTTCGTGTCGGTCTGGGTGGCTCACTTGGTTAGAAGCTGGCCTACTGATCCCAAGGTCGCGGCTTCAAATCCGGCCCGCAGCGATGGTTGTTAAGTGTGCTTAAAAATGGCAGCTCCATGTCAGTATATTTACTGGCATGTAAAAGAATTCCTATGGGACAAAATTTCGGCATACCGGAAACGCTTATGTGATCCTAGTAATTAACAACGTCTTTAAACAACAAAATAATTTAATTTCAAAACCTTCATATAGCGACCAGCTTCAAAATGTTTGACTCGCTCAAAGCTTGCTGTATTCCCATATTCCCATTGCACCTACAAGCAAATATGCAATAAGATAGTTTCAGCAAGTGTTTGTCTCCACTAACAGGAGGAAGATAGAGGAATGTGGATTTGTAAGAATAGTTAGTACAAGAGTAGAGAAATTCATAGGAGTGCAACACACCAGATTTTTACATTTTTTCTCTTTCTGTTATTTTACCATTTAACTGTTTACTACTGTTTACTATTTTTCTCGTGTTATGTATTTTCCTGAGATATAATTTTGATTGTTATTTTGTTGTAATCTGATATACTTTACGTATAAATTGTGCATTCAGGAGCAGAAAATAAATTAAACAAGTGGCGCTTCAAATTTTGCTAATTTCTTTTTGTCCTTGTAATTACTTAATAACATAAAGATGCTTAATAGGCTATTCGCAGAAAATTCAAGCTTACATCTTCTTTGCCATCCAAATATCTTAAACATATGCTATTTTAGTAAAAATTGATATAGCATTTTGGAGGAGATCAAAAGCAACTAAAACTGTTGTATTCGAAGCCACCAGATGGTGACAAACGTGCCACTGATCCTGGCAGTCTCATACGGATGTTGTAGATATATATACGAGTGTAAATTAATAACGCCGTACAATTTTTTCGGTAATGGAGGGTTCATAGACAATCAATTTGAGATAGGAAACCAATGGGCTACGACGTCAAGTTAATAAGTTATACGTATTCCAAGTAATTCGAGATTGTGACCAATAAATCATAACCAGAAAGAACTATGTCAATATTACCCACTGGAATCAAAATAGTACTTATTATGAACGTAGTGAAGCCTGTCTGCTGTCTCTCTGAAGAAGAACTTTTATATTGTAGCGCTACGAAAAGCGCTTAAATTGGATACTTAACATGTGTCTGCACTCCACTGCAATGGATAATCGGTTGTGGCAAACGGCTACAGAGATATAGGGCACTTGCAAAAGTTGTGCTTTGGTCGCACGCTTAAGCCGGCTGTCTGTGGACCTCATAAAGCCGAGAAGTCGAGTTCAAACCCGACGAGGTTATAAGCATTTTTTCTCCATATTTTGAGAGAAACACTGCACGTTTGGTTTAAAATAGCAAATCACTGCCATGATATGCAATGTACAGAGTATTGTTTACTTTTACTTCTTCATACATCTGACGACTTAGGCTCAAGGGTTACGTATTGCAATTTGTCTGAAGCTGACTGTAGGCTATTTGTCCATGTCAATAAGAGAAATTTTCCTTTCAACAGTTGACCTGCTGCAAACAGTTGATAAAACGTTGAACCAAGTAATAGCACAAAGTACTAGAACTGCCCAAAGAGACGCTGAATACCCATGTGTTAGCATGACAAATGTGTAATACTGCCAATACGTGACCTTAATAACCCTGGAAGACACTAACACCACCATGTGGTGACTGTTTCCTACTCGACTCACCCAGGTCTCATTTCCTATTTCCTTCAGCACACAATAACATTGCGTTAGGCTTGAACCATCTCATTTAAGTGAAAAGGAAATTCTCAGTGTGTACCTACTATTTAGGTCATGCAACTGTAAATAATAGTTAAAGAAACTTGAAACAAAAAGTTTAAAGATTAAACGAAAAATTACAGCGACACAAATGTTTTGTGTAAACCAAATTAGATTAAGCATGCGCTTGTGATGAACGAAAGAAATAACAGTATAAAAAATGGAATTGCGAGTATTCGAATCTGCGCTTTTTATACGTCTGTGCCGTCGCGTGCGGGCACCATAGCCTTTGCGCTAAATAGAGAGGCTACGAAAGTCGTCCGCTTGTTTCCTCATCATACGTTATAGCTGCAGTGGTCATGCTCAGTGGCGTGCATACCCTCAAACAATTTTAAGGCACAGTTCTGTAATTTTTAATCCTAGACCATAGGTTTCCTGTCTCAAATTGATTGCCTATGAACCGTTTATTACCAGTAAAATTCGTGCGTTGTTCTTCATTTACACTCTGTATATTCACTTCCCTCAACACTATAGGGCTCTCTGTTGGTATTGAAGTAACATTACGGACATGCTTATAACGTTAACACCGCATCCTCGCATTGCCACTAAACACAATTTGGTGGAAAATGGATAGAAATACATCTCAACTAGAAATTGAATGAAGCGACGCAAATACCAACAAGATAAAGTCAGTAGCGGTTTCAAAACTTCCAGACTTTCTTTTGACTGCCCTGCACAAAGATAGTATTTGATGAATTCTGAGAGCTGAAAAGTTTTACGATTGTCTTCTAAAAGGGTTTATAAACATAATAACGGAAATTCTGGAAATGCTTTTATTTCCTGTAATGCCCGTGCTCAGACAGCAAAAGCTGCCGAAATTTTTATTCTTTACTTTGTTAGTGTAATACATACATATATACGAATTAAACTATTGAATATGTATACATATTACAATTACACACCAACTTTTTGGAAGCTGCGAAATGCCTTTATCTCGAAAATAAATGTACACTCATTTTAATATCTAGGTGAGGTAAATTAACACCTACCTTTATCCACCACTTACCTAGATTAAGAAGGGAAAGTTTTGCGTTTCACCTAGGAATTCAATTTAGAAATCTCAAATATAATATGTTTTGAGGCCCCCTAAGTCCAAGAGAAAGCCTTATTAGAAAAAGACGCATGCGAATGCGTGTATAAGTTGCATGCATTTACATATATGTTGAGGTCCGTGTTCAAAAACGAAATATCGGTTAAATGCCAAACACAGTATTAAAGTTCAGAATCATCCAAGGATAAGACAAGAACAATACATCATCGTCTGACATGATCCGTTTGCATAGAGAGAGAGCGAGAGTGAGAGTGAGAGAGAAAGATAGATAGATAGATAGATAGATAGATAGATAGATAGATAGAGAGAGAGAGAGAGAGAGAGAGAGGGGGGGGGGCATCCCATAAAGAAAATGCACAAGTGTATTTTAAATAAAAAAGAACATAAACGCTTTGAGAGCTTTTATAAATCAATGAACTATTATTTAAGCAACCTTTGCATATCCACCGTCGCCACTATCACCACCACCCTCACCACCGCCACTATAATAGGCACAGATTGTTGAGGTACCCCAAAAAACCTTGACATTTTTCCCCCATTATGGCGCAGTCTGGTTATATTTGGTGATATTCTATCCTTTAGGTTGCGTTAGTGCCGCCAACAGTTCATAACATATAACCATGGTAAAGCTACGGCTATAGCTGGTGTTATTGGGTCTGTTATGTTGCCACAGAGGCCCTTGTTTATGAACCTGTTCCGGAGAGGCCAAGCGATAGATTTTAAAACAAGATTCTGTTTAAACGCCGTATTAATTAATTAATTAATTAATTAATTAATTAATCATTCAGTGGATGTACTGCTCGTGTTTGCGTGATTTTGTCTTGAATTGTTTTAGAGCAATATATGCAATTATAGTTACTATTGTTATTTTTTGTTCGCTACGCATTATATATTACGATATTTAGCGCTCGGAAGTGATTTTATCCAGAAGTGTTATTGCAGAACAAGAATTGCCGAAGATGAGTAGGTTCATCATGTGTTGTGTGGTAACGATGTTCAAGCATTATTATCGTTTGAAACTGTTACTTTAACACTGTGATATTTGAAGTTAGAAATACCTTTATTATGTACGTTGGCAGGACTGCTTTTTGGAACACTTTCGTCAGCTGTTTAGTGTAATGTCGGCCATGTTAAACTCTTGGGAACTGCCGATAATCTGTATCCATTATACTACCATCACTACCTCTACCACTACCACCACTACTATCACCAACACTACACGTACCACAACCACCATTACTACCATTACCACCACCACTACCAATACCACCAACACTACTACTACCACCAACACTAACACCACTCCTACCATTACCACTACCACCAGCACTACCAATACCACCAATACTACTACCACCAACACTAGCACTACTACTACCATTACCACTACCACCAGCACTACCAATAATACCAATACTACTACTACCACCAACACTAGCTCTACTACTACCATTACCACTACCACCACCACAACCAATACCACCAACACTACTACTACCGCCACCAACACTATCACTACTAATACCATTACCACTACCACCACCACTACCAATACCACCAACACTACTACTACCACCACCAACACAATCACTACTAATACCATTACCAATACCACCAACACTACTACTACCACCAACACTATCACTACTAATACCATTACCACTACCACCAGCACTACCAATACCACCAACACTACTACTACCACCACCAACACTAGCTCTACTACAACCATTACCACTACCACCAACACTACCAATACCACCAACACTACTACTACCACCACCAACACTAGCTCTACTACAACCATTACCACTACCACCAGCACTACCAATACCACCAACACTACTACTACCACCACCAACACTATCACTACTAATACCATTACTACTACCACCAGCACAACCAATACCACCAACACTACTACTACCACCACCAACACTAGCTCTACTACAACCATTACCACTACCACCAACAATACCAATACCACCAACACTACTACTACCAACACTAGCTCTACTACTACCATTACCATTACCACCACCACTACCAATACCACCAACACTACTACTACCAACACTAGCTCTACTACTACCATTACCATTACCACCACCACTACCAATACCACCAACACTATCACTACTAATACCATTACCACTACCACCAGCACTACCAATACCACCAACACTAGCTCTACTACTACCATTACCACTACCGCCAGCACTACCAATACCACCAACACTACCACTACCACCAACACTATCACTACTAATACCATTACCACTACCACCAGCACTACCAATACCACCAACACTACTACTACCACCACCAACACTAGCTCTACTACTACCATTACCACTACCACCACCACAACAAATACCACCAACACTACTACTACCACCACCAACACTAGCACTACTACAATCATTACCACTACCACCAGCACTACCAATACCACGAACACTACTACCACCACCAACACTACCTCTACTACTACCATTACCACTACCACCAGCACTACCAATACCACCAACACTACTACTACCACCAACACTAGCTCTACTACTACCATTACCACTACCACCACCACTACCAATACCACCACACTACTACCACCACCAACACTACCTCTACTACTACCATTACCACTACCACCAGCACTACCAATACCACCACCAACACTAGCTCTACTACTACCATTACCACTACCACCAGCACTACCAATACCACCACACTACTGCCACCACCAACACTAGCTCTACTACTAGCATTACCACTACCAACACTAGCACTACTACAACCATTACCACTACCACCAGCACTACCAATACCACCAACACTACTACCACCACCAACACTAGCACTACTACAACCATTACCACTACCACCACCACTACCAATACCACCAACACTACTACCACCACCAACACTAGCTCTACTACTACCATTACCACTACCACCAGCACTACCAATACCACCAACACTACTACTACCACCAACACTAGCTCTACTACTACCATTACCACTACCACCAGCACTACCAATACCACCAACACTACTACTACCACCACCAACACTAGCACTACTACAACCATTACCACTACCACCAGCACTACCAATACCACCAACACTACTACTACCACCAATACTAGCTCTACTCCTACCATTACCACTACCACCACTACCAATACCACCAGCACTACTACTACCACCACCAACACTAGCTCTACTCCTACCATTACCACTACCACCACCACTACCAATACCACCAACACTACTACTACCACCAACACTAGCTCTACTCCTACCATTACCACTACCACCACCACTACCAATACCACCAACACTATCACTACCACCAACACTAGCACTACTACTACCATTACCACTACCACCAGCACTACCAATACCACCAACACTAGCACTACTACTACCATTACCACTACCACCAGCACTACCAATACCACCAACACTACTACCACCAACACTAGCTCTACTACTACCACCATTACCACTACCACCACTACCAGTACCACTAACACTACTACCACCACCAACACTAGCTCTACTACTACCATTACCACTACCACCAGCACTACCAATACCACCAACACTACTACCACCACCAACACTAGCACTACTACAACCATTACCACTACCACCAGCACTACCAATACCACCAACACTACTACTACCACCACCAACACTACCTCTACTACTACCATTACCACTACCACCAGCACTACCAATACCACCAACACTACTACTACCACCAACACTAGCTCTACTACTACCATTACCACTACCACCAGCACTACCAATACCACCAACACTATTACTACCACCAACACTAGCACTACTACTACCATTAGCACTACCACCAGCACTACCAATACCACCAACACTACTACTACCACCAACACTAGCACTACTACTACCATTACCACTACCTCCAGCACTACCAATACCACCAACACTACTACTACCACCACCAACACTAGCACTACTACTACCATTACCACTACCACCACCACTACCAATACCACCAACACTACCACCACCAACACTAGCTCTACTACTACCATTACCACTACCACCACCACTACCAATACCACCAACACTACTACTACCACCACCAACACTAGCACTACTACTACCATTACCACTACCGCCACCACTACCAATACCACCAACACTACTACTACCACCAACACTAGCTCTACTACTACCATTACCACTACCGCCAGCACTACCAATACCACCAACACTACTACTAACACCAACACTGGCTCTACTACTACCATTACTACTACCGCTAGCACTACCAATACCACCAGCACTACTACTACCACCAACACTAGCACTACTACTACCATTACCACTACCACCAACACTACCAATACCACCAACACTACTACTACCACCAACACTAGCACTACTACTACCAGTACCACTACCACCAACACTACCACTACCACCACTACTACCACCACCACCAATACTACCACTACCACCACCCCACTACTAATGCTACCACCATTACCACCAATACTACCATTACTACCACCAGCACTACCACCAACAGCACCAGTACTACTAGCATTACCACTATCACTACAACTTCCACCACCAAAACCCCAAACCGCTAACGTTACAGCCCAGGAAGGGCCTTGGCTTGCCGCCCAGCCGCTGCGTCCCCCACCTCTGCCAACTACAGGCTTCATTGGTGGGGTGCAGTACTGGAGGGTTGGACGAAGTCAGCGCCCAGAGCCCTCCTGGCCAGTTATGTGGCCTTCACTACCACCACCACTGCCATCAACACTACCACTACTACCATTACCACTACCACGACCACCAATACTACCACTACTACTACCACCATTACCACTACCACCATCACCAACACTACCAATACTACTACCATTACCACCACCACCACCACTACCACCAACACTACCACTACTGCTACCATGACCACTACCACCACCCGTACCACCACCATTACCACTACCACACATTACTATGATGACTGTTTTATATTGGTTTTTCCTAAACGTTATTAACGTAATTTGTTTCTGCGGCAGACATGCTTGTTTGTGTTTTTGTTGCGCCATTTTTGCTAGTTGCACACCAGTAGTCGCTTGATTTGTTTGACATGTGGTTGCATCATCGTTAACATTGACAATAATTTGAGAGATTTTGCATTTAATTCTGATTTATTGGTAGATTGTAAACTTTTATATATTGATTTCGTTTTGCCAACCGACATTTTAATTGCTTATTATTGTTAAAAATCAACTTTAATTTCCTGGTGTGATTGGTTCCACTGTTTGTATTTAATCTTTGGATGGCATTAGTTTCAGAGCAGACTCAGCTCTATAGTATCCTTTCCTGTCCAACACTAAGTAACTTGAGGACACCGATCAGCTCTGGGTGAATTCCGTCAAATAGGTGGGCAGAGCTAAGAAAAGAATTATAACGTGTACAAAAAACTGTGTAATTGAAACACACAATACTTTTCTTTCAGAGTTTCGCTTTTCATTTCAGCTCTTACGAAGGGAATAATTTCTATTCCATCCGCATACATTCAATTACCTTCTGATATTCAGTTCATATCCTCTTTTGTGCGGACAAATAGAATAAATACGGCCAAGTTGCCATAAAAATAGAGTAGTGTATGTGACCTCAATCTCGGGTATTCCCATTCATTTCGTAATGATAATATCATTCATCTAAAAAGAAAACTGCCATGCTTTGGGTTTATGAATATATAGCACTTAATGAATCAGATGGCTCAAGCGGTAGCGTTTACGAATCCCATATGGGAGATCGCGGGTTCAGAATTCATGTACCGGCCAGTATGACTTGGGTTTTAATTTCTTTACCATTTACACATAGTAACTAATAGGGGGTATTTATTCAATATTTCACTGGTAATACACGTTTTGATCTCACCGGGATCCAAAAAATATTTTTCTATGAATCGCGCGCACATTTGTATGCGTGTTTGTCCGTCCACCCATCCGTCCATCCGTCCATGGGTCTGCCTGTGAACAGCATAACTCAAAAACGAAAGGTATGTTAGATACTAAGCTTGGTACCTGAGTTTAGCATATTCCAAGGATGAGACATAAAGCTTTTCAAGATAATTTCCTCCAGTACAAGCTACCATTTACCTACATACATGGGAATCGTTTCGTTACTTTATATTTTCTCAAAATGGCTCTAACGATTTTATTTCAAGTACCACATGTTTAAAATATTTGCATGACAAATAAAATGTCGTTGTCGTATCTAATGCTCCCATAATATAATTCCACCATGCGCTGAGTGGACCCATTTCTGAGGTGGAGTCCTTTACCTCCGATGCTAGGGTGATGAAGACGGCGGTGGAATGAGAAGACCTACAGCTTTTGCCGTGGTCTCCGAATATATTGAGCCTTAGGGATACTCCACATGAGTTAGAGGTAAAGGCTTGAGTAGGGCCGACTTAAAATCGCCACCCAAAGCCGGAAATCGAACCATGAATCCTCAGTACGAGAGCCGCGAACGAACCCACTGAGTTACCTCGGCGCCCGAATATAAAATATACCTACATCTTGAATTTTCTGAGAATAGCCTGTGAAGCCCTCTTTATTCTAGGTGAATTTACTATAATTGGTAAACTGTATAGAGATGGACAAACTCTGGGTATACGAAACCTGTATGTCTCGCTGAAGCCTCCAGTTTATGTCAAATAGTTGCTTTCAAGTTACAAATATTTATAGTTTGCTCAAGTGAAAAATCGCTATTTGTCTTTTCCCGTGGTGATGCAAAGAGAATGAAGTTTACAGGTCATCACAAAGCAACATACTTTTTAAAAATCTAACTATCGCTTTAGGTACTGTATCGTTCTTGTTCCTAAAACGAAACCATTTAAATGTTTAATGAAAGTTTATCTTGATTAATAAGGGCATAAAGGAATAAACTTTAGTAACAAAAGTTTGTAGAAGAATGCGTGGAGAAAGTCATGTAAAGGTAGCACGCAATTTTTTTCGCTTAGCTTCTAAGTTTTTGGGGGGTTTCTAGCCAGGTAAACGATAGCTAACAAAGAACAAAAAACTAGATGGCGCAGAAAGGGACTACGCTAGTTAGGTCATCTGTAAGCAAATTACTCAAGAAGATATCTACGGTAGGAAGGAGCGTTGCTACTATGTCCATCTGTTCTCCATCGAAATCACACGTGGTCCAGAGTACCAATACTGGCTTGGGTGATTTACCGGACAGAGTTTTTCCCAGGGTTGTTCCGCACAATATGAATAAATCTAAAATGTATGGACCCAGAGACCGAGCGGGAGGGTTCAGGCGGTAACGTCTGTGACTCGCATTTGGGAGGTTGCATGTTCTATCCCCGTGGCCGACCTTCCTGATCCATGGGATTTTTTCGGAGGTTTCCCCGGGTCGCCAGACGAATTCTGGGAAGAATTTCCATATCCTCCAAATTTCCTGTCTCTCCATTTCGTTACATTAATCATTTCATTTTACCCTTCATCCTTGAAGGTTTTTTTCAGGGTTGGAAGCGTAGGCGAGCGTCCTGGCAGGGGGAAAGAATACCCTCTAAAAGTCTCGTCCACGGATTGGAGAGCGAGTCTACTGGTTTCCGGGACCCCATGGGATGGTACAAGCCCGAGGGGGGGGGGGAGCCAGTTTCTGAGTCGCGCGCCCTCCTTGCGAGTACGAACCCAAAGGGGTGTGAAACGAACCGGACTAAGACAGTCTCCGTCGGGGTACTTCAAACTGGGGACATGTAGGTATCCTGCCGTCTACTCTGTCGTGGCAACATTTTGGTCGCCCTTTAGGTCCATTCGCCTCATCCAACCCCGCGGTGGGTGCCCCGTCAGGGGCAAAGGCTCAAAATGTCGCCTTTCGGTTGAGATCTAAGTCCCCCTCCGCAAGTTGTCATTGAACCATGGACCCAGAAGTCATTTTAACCTCATTGACCCGTTTTATTCACCATCTCATATGACCTGACGGTTATAGCAGATTTAATTTAGCTCTCCCCGACAAAAGAGAAGACACTGGTGAATATCATTACCGCCATTCATACTGACAAATGTGACGATGCAGCCGTCATCATGTGCTGTTTGGGATTGTGATCTCTTTCCACTCCAGATCACAGCGTTTCTTTAATTATATGCTTCTCAAGATACATTTAAACAATAGTTAATTCAATTCCGCTTACTTTTCTAAAGATCCAAACCTTGGGTTTGAATAAGAGTCTATTTGCAAACGGTCTTGGCTTGAACTACATAACACGACGGCGTAAATACGTGGGAATCATATGTGAAATAAATCTCGGAATGACTATATTGCGCAGTTCGCCTGAAATGTGAGCTGTTTTATCCGCAAAAATTAGAAACGCTTGGACAGCTATGTTTTAGGATGAACGCATAACGCGTGCGTCACGTTACACCACCATTTACGCTTAAGTGTAATACAAGAAGAGCTGGGCCAGGCCTGGCAGTCTCGCGGGATACCTTGAGCGACTTTTTTTTTTTTTTTTTTTGCCTGCTAAACATATAGTTATTAGTGCAAGGGCATGAGCAGGTTACGCTCAGTGAGCACCAGTTGCCCAGCCCTGAATTAGGGTCTACCTTACACGGCTCTCTTTAATCGATTCGATTCATAGTTACTCGCCTCGCTACTAATTGAACAGTAAAGATTGCTTTTTCGCATAAAGAAACGTGACTTCGATGGAGGAGTAAAAATTGTTAGAAATATTTATTATTGCATAAATGCGCTCTATCACAATAACAGTTTTTGTCTCATCTATGATTTACGTTCGTATGTTATTACTAGACATCGTAAGTTTAGGCCCTTGGAAATGATTTTAGACATTTAAAATAGGCAGTAAATATACAGTTTTAGGTACACCCATGAACAAAAAAATGAATCATTTCCAGATTCTAAGTATCGATCGTAGAGATTCGTGTATCTTCGTAAAAACTGTGTTTACAACGCACATGAAAGTACTGTATAACGGTCTGCTCCTTATAGCGCAATGGTTAACTTATGAGTACTGAAAACAAAACACAGAATAACGTTACGGTAGCTGAGAGGTTAAGCAGGCATTGCTTCTATTCATAAGTTCCGAGGTTTAAATCCCACTGACATTGTGAAGCCACGTACTTTGCGCCGTATCGGGACCACTTTGGACGATGGACAATCACCTTTCCCTTACGTGTGGAAGAAAATGTCACCTCGTCTGAGAATATCACGTTATTCCAGTTGCGGTTGGCAGTTTCCTCTGTAAGCGCAAGGCGAAACAATCTGTGATCGTCTGTCAGATGTTTCAGCTACCGTTCGCATATTAAGTCCTGCGTCATTTACACATCGCAGAGCTATCCGAGCTGATTCAGAGAAATCCGAATTTGCCTTCATTTCAGAAGCCGTTTGGAAAAGGTTCATGTCTGCTTCTACAATTAAAGTTGCATCCGTTTCTGGAGTTGACATGCGCCTTCTTCCTGAACCAGGACGACGTTGTTCAACCCCTCCCCTGTATAAACTCATCCACCTGTGCACTGCAGATGAAGGGAATTCAATCCGAGCAGCAGCATCACGAGCAGAGAAACTTCCTACTTGACTACTTCAAGCAGCGACTTTCTTGTGCCTATGTCTTTGTGTACACGTTCTGTCATTGTCAAGCGTGGTACGATTCATTGTGTGTGTGCGTGCGCGCACGCGCGCGCGCGTGTGTGTGTGTGTGTGTGTGTGTGTGTGTGTGTGTGTGTGTGAGAGAGAGAGAGAGAGAGAGAGAGAGAGAGAGAGAGAGAGAGAGAGAGAGAGAACTGTGCCTGCCTGATGCGTTTGTGTACCATTCGGCGCACCACGTGCTTTCGTGTGCAGCATATTGCTGTTCCTTAGAATAAACCGTTATAGAAGCACCATAACAGCTATTATATTATCGACTTCAACAAATGTCTGTAGGAAATAAGTATATGTAAAATAACTAGCCGCTATGCGTTGTTTCACCATCCTTAAGAGAAGGAAAGGAAAATTTGTTACATGCGAGAAGCGAACCTGCAAACCTCACGAGAGCGTAGGCCAGGCATCGGCAAACATGTACTCAATGAAGTATCAGTATGACGTCTCAACATGCAACCCGCAATACACATGACGTAATGTAGAACAGGGGATGGTATTGACCTTCGTTCAGAGTCAGTGGTGGACTCGCTCACTACACAGTACAATAAGGAATAGTACACATACTTGAATCCAGCTATTTTGGTCTACGATACTTTAGATAGGCCTAGATATTTGAGCAATATATTTCAATTCACTTCTATTTGCAATGTACTATGTTAATCTAGTGATATATCACAAGTAGCCACTCTCAGTATAGCACGCAAATTAACATCTGTTAATTGCGATACAAGATTTTTTTGGATTTAGTTTCTTTTCTTCTACACATTTCTTAAATGCTTGAGATAATTCTGCCCCTGTTGTATGTTCCCTAAGTGGGATGACTTCAAGCATGTATTCTTGTATCGAGAGGTTGTTAGTAACTCCA
>CM060962.1:124414367-124489367 GCA_030765045.1 Tenodera sinensis
GTGCTTGCTTCAGTCGCAGTTGTGCTCCAACGACAGCCAGTCAGTCTGAGTGGTGTGCCCTAACTGGTTTTTTGACAAATATACTGTGGCAGTTAGTATGGACAGAGAACGGTGTTTTCAACGTGAGAGGACTGATCAATACTTCTTTATTTTAAATGACGGCAAAGCACGTTGTTTAATATGTAGAGCAGAAATTGGATATATAAGTCATTACAATATTAAAAAACATTTTAGCTCTCAACATGCTGCAATTTATGGCCCGGACAAATTATCAGGTGTTTCTCGTGAAAAGGCTATAGAGGAATTTCAGTCAAGAGTGAATTTCGAAAATATTCCATCATCATCTTCAGGCATTAGTAGAAAAAGTTTGGTTCGTGTTAGCTACATAATCAGCAAACACATTGCGTCTGCTTCAAAACCATTCACGGATGGAGAATTTGTTAAAAGCTGTCTTATTACTGCTGCAGAAGAAATATGTCTGGAACTTGTTAATGCGTTTCATTGTATAAGTCTGTCTCGTAATACTGTTGCGGAACGTATATCAGAAATGGGAGATAACTTGGAGGAACAACTAATAGAAAGAATGAACACATTTACTTGTTATTCATTAGCTCTTGATGAGAGTACGGACCGCAAAGACACGGCACAACTGGCTATATTCATTAGGGGCGTCGATTTAGATTACAATGTTTTTGAAGATCTTCTCGATGTTGTTTCGTTAAAAGATCGGACTCGAGGACAAGATATGTTTGATGGTGTAATAAAAACTATTGCTAAATTTAAACTTCCATGGAACAAATTAGTTTGCATAGCAACAGATGGCGCACCTTGTATGACGGGACAAGAAACAGGACTTGTAGGAAGAGTACGAAGATTTCTGACTCAAGAAGAACTCGATGCAGACAAAGTTAAATTCATTCATTGTCTTATTCATCGTGCAAATCTTTGTGCTCAGTCTGTTACTGTAAAGAATGTTATGACGGCCGTTGTAAGAATAGTCAATATTATTCCCTCACATGCTTTACGTCATCGACAGTTCCAGCAATTTCTTGAAGATGTGAACTCTGATTTTTCGGATGTTTCGTATTACTGTCAAGTAAGGTGACTTAGTCGTGGTAATATGCTGACTAGGTTCTTTAATCTTCGAAGTGAAATAAAAATATTCTTAGAAACTCACAATTTACAAACTCCAGAACTCTATAGTGAAGACTGGATTTGTGATTTGGCGTTCTTGGCGGATTTGACTTCCTATCTCAATTCCCTTAATTTGAAATTACAAGGTAAGGACAGATTCATAATCAACATGTTTGACGACTTGAAAGCATTTATGCAGAAGCTTGAATTGTGGATAACACAAGTTGATAATGGGGATGTGTATCACTTTCCTTGTTTGCAAAGTGTATTCAATGATGGCTCTAAGCATTTGATACCAAACTACAAAGCATTGTTAGAGGATCTACTCAAGGAATTCAAGAACAGATTTGGAGAAGTTAACTCTATGGATCCCGAATGGAGACTCTTCAACAACCCTTTCAATGTCCATCCTCGCGATTTCTCACATGATTTGCAATTAGAATTAATTGACATGCAAAACAACACACCATTGCGCAATTCAGGAAATTTAGATGTCAAATTGTATATTTCATTACCTGAAAATAAATTTCCCAATCTTCGTCAATCTGCGCGTCGTTTGATGGCAGTGTTTGCGTCGACATACATTTGTAAACAGTTTTTTTCTAAACTGAATAGCAATAAAACGCTCAGACGTACTAATATTACTCACAGACATTTAGTGTCAGTCTTACGCCTATGTTCTTCGGAGATGGAACCTGAAGTTGACAAACTTGTGAGCAGGAAACATTGCCAAGCATCCAAAAGACAATAAACAACAAACAATAAAAAAGGATGAGTGACTAATTCAACAGTGTATTTCCATTTGTAAATTGTACAAACATGAAGCATGGTACCAGCCGCTACTGTTTGTTGTTGTTTGGCACCAGCTCACCCCTACTCTTCTAGCTGCGTATACAACACAGGTGAGACCGGTAGCAAGAGTCCACGCGTCACAAGTTCACAGTTTGGGAGTGCTGTTTGACATCCCTGTCCTATATAGTTGAACAGTTGAGTAAAGAAGTATCCATTCTCTTTTAAAGAGCTTCTCTCTCAATTCTGTCTGCCTTTTCCACTATCTCCCTTTCTATCTACCCTTCTCTCGGTCATTCTTTTTATTTTCAATTTCGCAATAAAACTTATTTTCTGAAATGTGAGCCTAAATTAAAAACAACTAATACGTTAAATATCACATACACTCCTGTGCATAGCACATGCTTATACTTTTCCCTATGTTAACTGCTAAACGACAATACAAACCCAAACTGGTTGTTTAAAAACAGGTATAATAGTGCCCATCCCTAAACGACCACTTTTCAAGAAGTTATAAGCCAGACCCTCACTCTTCATCCACTGCTAATGACATGAACACAATAGAGAGGGTCTTCTCTATATACTTTTAGAGAATGGATCTGTTGTTGACAAGTCGATTACAGTTCTGCATTCAAAGCCTTGTTAAAGATTCTGCTTGTGGAGTTATACCTCAGAGCGACCGAAGTAAAAGACGCGAAAATACCGTCCACGCGACCAGTTGTCACCTTAAAAGGCAGTGGGATAAGGCAGGACTTTTTATATAGTAACGTTCTCCAACGCAGTGTCTTAACGGACGATGAGTGAATGGAATTAGTGAAATGATGCTCAAATGAGCTCGAGGTCCACAGAGCTTAAAGTTACCCGACGTTCGTCTTCCCAGGATAAGGGAAAACCTCAGGAAAAACCTTACCCGGATAACTCATACTAACCGAGATTCGAACTCGGGGGCCTCTCGGATTTGAGGCAGATACGCTACTACCACAACTACAGAGGCTGACTATGAGGAAGGACGTTAAGGCATGGGCGATACCATATCTATAATTTCAAATATATTCATCAATTGAAATTCTGCAAAAACAAAAAAATTAACAAAAGATTCTAAACTTCTTTTACGTGATATTTTACATAAATATTGCTAATAAGTGAGCTTTTTAAGGTTTTTTATTTCTTGACTAAAGCTATCCTTTTGTGAAATCAATGTTATACCATGTAGTATATTTTGTAATGTGGGCTTTACGCATATTGCACAACAAACTACATAACAATTTTTGTGAGTCTTTTGTGAGAGTTATATAAATACATAACTACATAGAAAATATATTATTTTTGCCTTCGTGGTAGCCCACTATACACATTAGTTATTTACCCAAAACCGCATATTACCATCAAAATTTCGGATACGGTTTTATTGTTTAAGTATGTGGGTAACTGTTGAAAGTTGTTGTAGGGTATTGTCTGGTAAAGAGTGAAAACAAGTGAAATCGGTTGAGAGACTTAAAAATTGATAAGAGCGTGCACGTGCGCATTTGAGATGATCTCATTACTCTGTCATTAATCGCATGAGAGAGCTAAACATACGGGCAGTTGGGAGACATGGCTTGCAGCCTTCCCCTATGGCAATGTTGGTGCGCCTTCTGGAAAACAGATGAGCAGCAAGCTGCGCTCTGGCATGAAAGTTATTCCCCATGTCACAGGGCTTTATCCTCGTCTTTAAATCATGTGCTAATTGGATGATGTAAATCAGGATTACGCTGACCAGCTACATAGCACTGTATCGAAAACATTCAACATGGGTGGTGTTACTAATATAGGCTAGTGATATGACGAACTGCTTCACCACTGACAATGCTAGTCACTGTTGCCTTTTTAGGTTCTCTAGTCTAATCTGGGTTACAGGCAGTACTGCGTTCGGTAATGAGATTTCACCGAAAAGGGTATTTTGGGAGCCTTTAATCGTTTTAGGGAAAGTGTGAATTGCGTGGTCCCATTCTGTCTGCAGCGAAACCGGTAATCGAGGTCGTTAAGGCACAACCCGCACGATTCAATTCCATACTTCGTAACTGAGGCTTTGTCTATGTTTCCTCAGTCTGACAAATGACAACTAACAAATATCGGATAGGTACTCTGAACTTCGGTTTGCAAAGTTATCTTTCCAGTTGTCCTTACCCAACTGCCATTCCATTCCATGCACAATCAGTGTCCACCACCTGCACGTCCCGCAATAGCACATCCCACAAATGAAAACTCTTAAATAATAGTTGGTAAGATCTCCTTGTTTTTGGTTCTAGATTGTATGTACACGGTTAAGGTTTAATAGTAAAGAATACAACAATATTCCATCGATTACCTGTCTTTGGGTTAAACTGCAATTGAAAATACTTATAGGTTTATAAAATCGTTGTAAAATAATTTTCTGAAGGAATTTAGTTGTTATACGATAAAGCAATGTCATAACTATTTTTGTTCCATTTATTTGCCGCCTATAACATTGAAGATCATATTGCGATCCTTGACTTTCCGGATGGACGGTTTTCTCCAGTTACAGCACTTCTTTTGAAAAGTATATAAAACTAGTTTGTTGGAATGAGACCTACATGCCTGGATATTTCGTCCTTTAAAAGCTCTTTCTAGCGACTTTCTTCAAAACTCAACGAACGTACTGGGGTTGTCGGAATACGAGCTTGATTGTGTATAGTTAGTATAATTCAATTGTTAGTCACTGGCCTCGTAGCTAAGCGAGTGAAGCAGGTGCCCACTATTCGAGGCGTCCCGGATTCGATTCCCGTCTGAGGAGCTGAATTTTTTTCTAGTCAAAATTATTCCCTATCCTCCCAGTGTGGAAGCATGAATGAGAGAGAGAGAGAGAGAGGGAGGGAGGGAGGGAGAAAGGAGGGAGATAGAACGGGAGGGAGAGTGTGTGTGTGTTATAGGTATAATGTATAACACACAAAACAATTCCAGAAACTCAATGACAAGAGTACACGAGTTAACAACACTGACGATATGCAATAGGCTCCTAAAGCAAAAGGCCGCCGATACGACCATAGCAGTTAAAGTTAAATGAAACAAAAAAATTAGCCCTATCAAAATGTGAAAGAAATATTCTCGGAAATACAGCGTTTGAGTTTACATTTTTTACAACACTTAGTTATACAGCGAAGCATTTGCGGTTTTTGACTTTGTGTTTCATTATTTCTACTTTCTCTACTACCTATAGTAAAGTAGAGGAAGTATTGTATTCCACCCAAATTCGATGTCGAGATTTTACCGGAAACATGTTTTGGGGCCCCCCTGAATCCAGAAAAGGCTTTTTTTTTTTTTAGAAAAGGTCCGTGTGTGTGTGTGTGTGTGTGTGTGTGTGTGTGTGTGTGTGTGTGTGTGTGTGTGTGTGTGTGTGTGTGTGTGTGTGTGTGTGGGTGTGTGTGTGGGTGGGTGGGTGGGTGTCTGAGTGTCTGTGGACAGCATAACTCAAAACCGAAAAGACGGTTAAAAACCAAAGATGGTACTTAGATTACTGTCTTTCAAGGATGCGACACGAAGATTTTGAAGAAAACTGCTCCACCCTAAACTACGCTTTACATGAAAAAGTTTTCGAAAATTTTGATTTTCATGAAAATGACTTAACGATTTTGATTAAAATGACATGTTTGAGATATTTTATGACATATGAAATTTATATCTTGAATTATCTGGCCATAGCACATGTAGTCCTATTTACCCTGGTTGACTTTTGAACAATTGGTAAACCGTAAGAGCTAGACAAAATCTTAGTAGGTATATTAAAATGTAGATCTTGCTAAAATACACTATGTTGAAATAAATTTTTTGTAGAGTGAACTATTTCGGAGATAGCCTTGTTATTTGTGCGACTTTTGGAGAACATATACTTCTATCAAATGGAATATCTTTATTCATTTGTTATGTTAGCCATGCAAAGAGAACGGAATTTGGAAGCTTTAAAAATTTGACTATCGCTCAAAGCCTTCTGTATTCCCATATTCTCCTTGTGCTTGCAACAAGATAAACAATAGTTTCTGCAAATGTTTATCTCAACTAACATGAAGATAAAAGAATGGGAGTTTGTAAGAATGGTTAGTACAAGGGTAGAGACAGTCATGTGAGTGTAGATAACACATCAGATTGTTTACTCGTACTGCTATAGTAAGTAGGGGAAGTATTGTATTCCACAAAAAATTCGATGTGGAGATTTCACCGGAAACATGTTTTGAGGTTCCCTAAATCCAAAAAAGCATTTTTAGAAAAAGGTCCGCGCGCGCATGTGTGTGTGCGTGCGTGCGTGTGTGTGCGCGCGCGCCTATCTGTGAACAGCATACCTCAAAAACGAAAAGTCTGCTAAAAACCTAAGTTCGTATTTAAGTTTAACATGTTTCAACGATGTGACACGAAGGTTTTGCAGAAAATTCGTCCACCCTAAACCACCCTTCATATGGAAAATTTGCCGAAAATTATGATTTTCTAAAAAATGAATAATGATTTTGATTTAATGTCATATGTTTAAGAGATTTTTACGCCAAATGAAATTTGTATTTTGAATTTTCTGGCTATAGTCCATGTACTTCTGTTTACTTTTGATGACTTTTGCATAACTGGTAAATCGTAAGAAGTAGATCAAATCTTACTACACAAAAAATGTAGACCTTTTTTTTTTTTTTTTTTTTTTTTTTTTTGGTGTGTGGACCATTTCGGAGATATTCTTTGTTATTTGTCTGAGTTCTGCAATACTTATGCTTTTCTCAAATGGAAAGTCGTTATTCACTTTTTTATGTCTTGGCTAGAGGATAGAGAAATATGAGTTTGTAAGAATAGTTAGTACAAGAGTAGAGAAAGTCATGTGAGTGCAACACAACAGATGCTTTCTGTGGAAAGTAATCCATGCGTTAAATAAAGTATGTTATCACATCTCGCACTTCAATTTATACAGTTTATGTACAAATTCACGAATAGGTATACCTCAATATATTCGTTAGTTGTGATGTAGTTATAATTGCAAGTTAAGTATATTGTAAACATGTAGGAAAAGTAAGCACTCGCAGTTTGTGAGCCCTATGCCAATGCAACAGTATGTCCCTACGATAGTGGTCAACTCCAACGGTGTGTGCGAATGTAAGTATCCCTGACAATCCAATCCCGTCTGAAACAAAGTTTCAGTGCCAGAGGTTGAAATGGGCTGGATCAAGCTGGAGCGCGTTCCGGCTCCGGCTCATGAATAACAATGTTCCTCCAACTCCGCTGAAATGTCGACCATTGCGCTTCGATTTGTTATTACTATGTCTAGAATTGTATCTCGTTCTGTAGTAATGTATTAAATTCTGTACAGAAAATAACACTTTCCATAACAATTTACTAAAAGCTTAACTGAGAAACACTGCAAAAGCTACAGTCAGTAATTTGATTATCAACGAAGAATACACAACACGTTCTGAGGAATAACGGAGATTAAACGGGAAAAAAATTTATATTGTGATTAAATAGGCAATATAAAACAAGCGCAATTTTGAGCATCGTATAAAAATTGATCATAATTATACCTCGGATATTAGGACAAATGTCTTATTTTTTTTTTTTTTTTTTTTTTTTTTTTTTTTTTTTTGTAGCAATAAACGAAAACTATTAAATATCTTCTTCACGTTTTACATAAAATGTAAATATATGAAAGGGGGCTTTGTAGAATCTAAAATGCCTACTTTGACCATTGAGGCCTATTTTAATCCATTAGCGCTGTGGTTCCCAACAAAAAATCTTCAAGGACCCCCTCATCGGTTGCTATACTGACAAGGACCCCTTAAATTCTTAAATTGTAGATTAGAATGTTAGAAATAAATAATTGCAGTTACATTAGTAAGTAATTTATATCTGCTTTCACAGTCAGCAGCACTAGCGCAGTCTAGCGCCAGTATTAGGTAATAGTAGTAGTTCTCCCAGTTTCCGTTAGATGGTGTGTGCTGCATGTTTCACATATCTATCGACGGCTGGGCATTTTGATCTATTCTAGTTGCCTTGATTTTGATGTTTGCCTGTTCATCGCAGTAGTAGTTCTGTCAAAGGTCGTGTTATTTACGTGTGTTTATGACAACTATTTATCCAGGTTTAGTTTGCTCGGCAAGGTACAGCAATTGAAAATGGATCGTTGGTTGAAAAGGGGATCGGTAAAACGTGATAGGCCTACTATGAAGAGGAACAGGAGTTATTTGTTGTGAATTTGCAAGTGGATAAGTCACTGTCTGTTAAACCAAACCCTTCTACGTCTAAGAACAGTGTTTGTAGGCATACTGTGAAATACAACAGTGATTATTTGGTGATTGATTTTATATATACTGGATCCGAACATGAACCTAAACCTCAATGTGTTACTTGCTACGAACAGTGGCGAAGCGTGAAGTAAGTAAAAGGGTAGACAGATTCATCTTGGCCTCATCCTTCACCATCGACTCGCTTCGGGATAAACTACCTATTTCTTTCCGATGTAACTGCTCACCCCCAATTTAAGTTGGCAACGCCACATGAAGATCAACGACATGACCACATGACACGTCTTTGCTGTCAGAGGGGTTGTAAGGTTGTAAATATATAACAGTACACCGCTTATGTGCAGGTAGAATGGTCATCTAAAGAAAGGAAAACGTTTACGTCTCTTGGCATAGTTAACAGCTGTATACAGCCATTCAGCAATTTACAAACACGTTCAAATGAGAAGGAAATGCCTTGTAACTCATGTTGCATAATAAATGTTTCTTATAACATGTATCTATAATACCTACTAAGTAAAAAATTACTAAGCCCCGGCACTACAGCCCATGAATAGCCAAGCCTTACCGCCCAGCCGCTGCGTCCCCCACCTCGGCCCACTAGAGGCGTCATTGGTGGGGTGCAGCATTGGAGGTTTGGTGCGTGGTCAGTGCCCCGATCCCTCCCGGCCAGTTATACGGTCTTCTCGACATAGGGCCGCTACTTTTCTATCAAGTAGCTCCTCAATTGGTCCCCCCGGGGACCGAACGAGGCTGAGTGCACCCCGTGCCAGACCTGCCAGAGGGGATAAAATCCCCATGCTGGTATCGGGGAACCCGAACCCGGGTCCTCCGCACCAGAGGCAAGCGCGCTACCAACTGCGCTACGTTGGTGGTCTTATCAATAATACCTACTTTTATTATTTATTCATGCCAACAAGCTTACTGCTGGTGTTTTTAAACACACAAGCCGTGTGTGGGCAATATTTAAGAGGTGGAATCAGGACTGAAAAATTCAATGCCATAGCCGGGAACTGAACCACGGGTCTTCCGCTTATCGAATTTATAAATTAGTACTGGTAAGTTGGTCATGGCAGCTTAGTGGTTAGAGCAGCCGCTCGATAAGTGGAAGATCCTTGGTTCAAATCCCGGCTATGGCATTGAATTTTTCAGTCCTGATTCCACCCCTTAAATACCTACTTTTATTTGTATTAAACATGTATTATTTCCTTTTAGAGTTCAAACGTTAATGACGTTATAAAATGATTAACGCATATTTCATAAAGCAGCTCGTTTCTAATGTAATAGAAGTTTTCTTTGTTCGTTTAACATACTTCAATAGGGAACATGTAGATATCTTGAAAGCTCTAATGTAATAATTTCATTACAAATGTAAAGTGCGGTTACCAAATATGGCAGAAGAATTAAATTCCGGCATAAATTATTTGATCACTTATTATTGAGTACAAAATTTACTAAATGTAACAATGAACTACGTGTTCTTCAAAACATAAATTATAAATGTTTTCTTTTTTCCAACTCACCTTGAACCACATTCTTGTAAATCAGCTCAATCCACCTGTCTTTCATTTCAGCAAATATATCTATCACCCTGGTCTTGAAGTCAGGTGTTCTACTAATGTGCCAAAGCAGTTCTGTTTCTATTGCCAGTGTTCCCAAGTTAGAGAGTCTAATTTGTCATGGAACTTCTTAAATACGTCTTGATGCGTTTCAATACACTCATAGCACGTTCACTTGATACAGATGTAACAGGAATCGTCAGCATCAACTTCAGCAACTCTGTTGTTTCTGTATACACGCTCTGAAGTTCATTGCTAAGAATATATGCCAGCAGTAGGTGGGGTGCTATATGTTTGTCAGGATCTGAATAAATATTAACTAGTTCGCTCCTAAGTTGATCCACATGAAAGAGCTTCGGATATAGTTCAATAAGCTGGTTCAAATTTCGTTGCAGAAACTCGGAATTATAGTTGTTAAATTTAGTTCCATCAACAAGTTCAACGAAAGCAAGGTCTTCCAACTGAACTAACACTGTGTGAAGAATCTCATAAGCAACATGTCTTTGAGCCTGGTTAGGATTTGCGGCATAGCAACATAAAACGGCAGATTCCTCTTCAATTACCGTAATTACTCTGTCACATCTGAGGGACCTGATATTCTCTGTAGCAACCTTCACCTCTTTTATGCATAAATTGACATCAGAATTAGTTTTAGCTTGAAGGATATTAAATAAAAAGTCAGTATAAACAAAGATTCTGGAAAAGAGGCATAGGAAAAACAAAATCTATAGCTGTTCAGTATGTTATCTATTCCAATGGCGACCTGTGTTGATTCCGGGTCCCACTTGTCAGAATTGATGATATGTTGAACAGCTCTTTTTCATTCGGAAAGATACTTTTCCACTGTAATGACAGCACTAGAATATAATTCCATCGGGTAGTAGAAGGGTGAGGAAGTTAAAAACTTTGCACTCTTAGCAGTTCTGCACGATGTGAGGAACGAGAGAAGAATGAATGAAACACGGTTAAATTACAAATGAACATGTTCACCTCTTTTATAGTTTTAGTAGCATGAAGAAGAACAAGATTGAGTTGGTGGGCATACAAGTGCACGAATATTGCCAAGAGGATAGGCTTGCCTTACAATTGCCTGAACACCGTCTTTATGACCTTACATTACAGTGGCTCCGTTATATGTTTGACAAATAGTTTGTTTTCACAAATGTTCCATTCCTTCAGCGTTGAAATGCTGACAGTAGCTAAACCCTTAGCAGTTTTATCAGAAGACACATCATAAAAACCTAGGAACCGCTCAAAGGCTTTTCCATTCGTGCAATATCTAACAATTATACTTAGTTGGGCTTTAATCGAAATATCTGTAGTTTCGTCAGCTTGAACGGCAACGAATTCAGCAGACTGTATTTCTTTTCGAACATGGTCCTGAACAGCAAGAGTCACAACCTGAATTAAATCATTATGTATGTCATTAGAAGTGCCCTTAAAAACAGTTTCCGATTCTAAATGATCTCTCGTGAAAGACTCTTCCGAAGCCAATAAATCTAGAATGGATAAGTAATTTCCTTTACTAAAAGAGTCTTGACTTTCTCGATGACCCCTAAATGGCAAACAACATCCACTAATCGCCCTACAATTTGCCTGTTTTTGACACCGTTTCATTGTGCCTAATGGCTTGCAACCTATGTCCCTCCGAAACAGCATGATCTATGCGACATTGCCCTAGCACAGGGATCGGCAAACATGTACTCAATGAGGGGTGAGTATGACGTCTCAACATGCAACCCGCAATACACATGACGTAATGTAGAACAGGGGATGGCATTGACCTTCGTTCAGTCAGTGCTGGACTCACTCGCTACAGAGTACAATAAGAAATAGTACACATGCTTGAATCCAGCTACGAGTGGTCTACGATACTTTAGGTAGGCCTAGATATTTGATCAATATATTTCAATTCACTTCTATTTGCAATGTACCATGAAAATCTAGTGATATATCACAAGTAGCCACTCTCAGGATAGCACGCAAATTAACATCTGTTAATCGCGATACAAGATTTTTTTGGATTCAGTTTCTTTCCTTCTACATATTTCTTAAATGCTTGAGATAATTCTGTCCCTATTGTATTTTCCCTAAGTGGGATGACTTCAAGCATATATTCGTGTGTCGAGAGGTTGTTAGTAACTCCACGAGTGAAAATTACCAATTGTGCTGTGTCAACGTTTTCAGTGCTTTCATCCAACACGAGAGAAACGGCTATAAATCCATGGACCGCGGTTTGTAGCCTTTTTCGGTTATTTGTGCTATTTTATGCATCCTTCTCTGTATGGTTCGTGGTGATAATGCAATATTACTAAAAATATCATATCGTTCAGGGAAAATTATGTTGTCAACTTTACTCTCACATTTTTTATGAAATCTCCATCACTAAAACAGCTGAGTGACTGAGCAATCTCCAAAGCAACAGCATAGCTGGCGTGAAGTTGTCTATCAGTTATGATATTTGAATTAATATTAGGTGTATTATCTGAATATTGCTCTTTGAGCTGTTGCAGTTGGTTAGTCCAATCTAGACCTGAAAAAATATAAAATGAATAAAGGACATTACGTCAGTGTTATGCTACTTCAAACCATGGTGTAATTTTATGAATACATGCTTGTCTATAATTGTATGGTGATCTTATGACATGTATCATAATGCCGCTTGATGTTCCATTGATGAGTGCCTTTTTGAACTTTAGAGCACAACAAACACCTTACGTTCCTTACATGATGAGAGAAGAAATAATCAAAGTGCTATTCTAGATATCAAATTTAATAGACCAGGAATAATTACATGCGCTCTAAAGCGCAGAAATTTATCTTTAAGTCTTAGTATTAAATTACACTTTGACAGACATGTTTAGAAGTGCAGGTAAATACGAGAGGACAGTTCGCCCGTGATCGGTGTGTATGCAGTGCCAGTTAAGGCTTTGAGGGAGGGGGAGACAGAATAAGCGCTGCCCCTGACACGTCATAGTTGCGAGGCCTCATTGAGTACATATTTGCCGATGCCTGCCCTAGCATATGAAATTTTTCTGCTGAGTTAATATGGCTCTAAGATGCCGCGTGCTTCTTGGCCTTCTTTTCAAAATTTTTCGCTGCATTTACACCTGTTTTGTGCCAAAAACCTTCACCCTTACCGCCAAACATCCAGCAAAAATAACATAAAAGCCTTTGACCTTTTCCTTCGCCGGTTCCACACAACCACGGTATTTGTCATACCAGCTGCTTTGGAATTTACGCACAACACACACACGCACGCACGCACGCACGCACACACACACACACACACACACACACACACACACACACACACACACACACACACACAGTATAATTTCGCAGCACACTTTTAATAGTCACTCCTGATTTTTATTGGTACTGATCACTAAACTGACTAACAGCCACAAAAGCACAGAGCACAATGACCTTTCTCGTAGGAGGAAATTTCCCTTCTTGGCGCTCGTTGCCTAAGCTGGTGTCAAAACACGTGTTTGCTTTTAGACATCATATAACAGATCATTATACTATTTATAGCTGTTAAATAATTACTATTTATACAGTAGTGAATTGTTAATTCGAAATTTCTCTTCATATATCTCAATTCAATTCAAATTAATCCCTATAAATGAGTTTGAAAGGTAACCAATAAGAGTGCTTGTCCCTTGGCTCCAAAACATTCCATTACCACAACAGCCAATCACAGCCAATGGAGACGGAGACCCCGCCGTCTACTGGGCGGAGAAATCTGGCTATAGGGAAACATTGTACTCGTAGTTCACAGGCTAGCGGAGCCAGCCAGCCAGTGGTGAGCCAACGTTCAGCCAGTCAGCTTCTTTCTCTACGTCTTCAACGGCAGATGTTCAGGCAGGGATTGGGCACACCAACACCGGCAAGCTAGACTTCGAGAGTACGAAAGCGAGAAGTGCACTCTCAAGACACTTGGCAACTGGGCAACCAAGTGGAGAGTGTAATAATACATCAGTCCGCGCCCCGTCCACGAAACCCGTAACCTTCCCCCTCCTTGTGGTGAGGTTTGTGTACCTGCTGGGCCAGTCTCAGTAAGCCAACAGACGAAAGTCTGGTAGTCCGCTGGGACTACACATAGGCGTAGGCACAAACAAACCGCGCTTCTTAGCAGCCACATCCATCACACCAAAGTTCTCCGGCCAAAGAAGATGCCAAAGCGTCTCTCCAAGGCCAAGCCACCTAAACCCCCTGATCCTAAAACCGACCGCAGTCGCGTCCTGACAAAGAATACCAGGTCTACGACAATACAAATGCAAGCTTCACCACCATCTACCAGTGACACACAAACACGACACTCACTTACTCCGACAAGCTATGCCCAAACACAAGACACAAGAACACGACAAACACCAGTGAGCTATGCTCAAACACAAAACACACAAACAGTACCAAGACAACCATATGTGAACTACGATCAACCTACACCATCAACAAGCAAGGCACACACACACAAAACTACACAAGACAACGCACACACTCAGTCAGCTCCAGCTGCAGCAGCGTATTTACCCAAGCACCTGACAATATCAGCCATGACTCTGACTCAAGCATAGAGTCTACAACACAACTGGGATACAGGATCAACACACTCTTTGATGGCACAAACACAAACACCAACACACACTACACTCCAACAACATACATACCACCCACACCACACGGATACTTCACAATTTACGTAGTAAACTGCGACCCTGCAAAACAAAACGCGTGGCTCATTAGAAGCCTAATGACCAAGACTCACCTAGACACAGACACACTATACAGAGCCCAACGTTTACACAGAAACACATACGCACTTACATTCAGAAACCAACAACAAGCTGTGACCTTTACCCAAACAATCCCAATACACAACTTCGGCAAGTACGCACACTATGCCAACAACCAACCTCAGAACAAACCTACACAAAATCCAGACACAATACAAAGACCAAGAAAAACTCTCACAGCCGTGATAAAGGGAATACCATACGACATAACAGACGATGACATACTCCACAGCATTCAGGAAACTTACCCACAAATTTCACGTGTCTCACGCATAATTAGCCAAAATAGACAAACACCACTGGTACGAATCTTTAGTACCCGTGTCGCAACAATCAACACAATTCTAAAAGAAGGCGCAATAATTGAAAAGCAGATCTTCCATGCAGAACCCTCAAGACACACAGACAGACATGTACCGTGCCGACAGTGCCAACAATACGGACATAACGAAGACCAATGCGCACAACAACCGACTTGCTTCCATTGCGGACATAACACTGAAACAAGACGATGCAACCATCCCATAAGACACAACACCCCATACTGCTCCACCTGCCGACAAAATGGGCACTACACCGGGCAAGTGAAATGCCCGATGTATCCCAGACAACCACCCACACTTCCCGAACACACTGCGAAAACCCACATTTTCCCACACAACATCCCAACACCACCAAAACCACAACACGTGACTGACTGGCCCAAGATAAACTTCCCAAAAATCCCAAGGACAAAAACGGACATGACGCCAAATGAAACCCTTGGAACATTTAAACATGTAATAGGACACACAGAACAGCAAATAAAATCACTACAAGAACAAATCACACACATCCAAGAAAACATTACAAAGTACATCCGACAAATCATGAACACCACAATAACACAAATCCTAAGCACACTCATTCCGCCAATTTATGACATAACTCCACCAGCACAAAGATCCAGATTTCTACACAACTTAACACAAACAGCACAAAAGACCTTGAAAAAAGCTGTCAACACAACTAGAGTTGGCAACCAACTTGCCATCTTTATAGACGACAGATAAAAACATTACAATCACACAACAAACAATAATAAAAAACACAAACACACAGTAAACAAAACCACAAAGTAAACATAAACACACACAAACACAAACACACACACTATACATACACAAACACAAACACACACACTTTCATAACCTAACATACAAAACAACACAACTAATATAAAAAATTACAATTGAGCCGGGGCAGCAACAACAAACAACAAACCCCCCTAAAATTAAAACTTATTTCTCGGAGGGCAGAAGCCATCTCCACGCAGCTGGTGACAACACATACACAAACAAACAAATAAATACATAAGCCACATCACTACAATCAAAACAATACACACACACGCCAGGAAGTTTCTCCCACACGACAAACAATAATACCAAGACGGGGCTGAAGAGGGACTGTCCCTAAACAGCCTGGGCATGTTGAAAAACATGCCCGAATTACCTTTTTACATTACATAGTAGTTCACAAATCGCTGTCAGGTGGCGCGCATGTTTCCCCATGCTCTAAGCATGGCAAAATACACAGATCGGCGAGCGTCTACGACAAGCAATGCGGTACCACATATCCGTAGCGGAGTCGCGCAAAAGCTGGAATAGGGACGGAAGCGGTAAATACAAATACCTGCTTAATGCAAAAGTTAAATAAGCTTTCTTTCCCAGAGTTTCTAGAGTAGACGCTGTCTACCCTGTCTCTCCTGAGGCTTCGCCCCGGGCTACGAAAGCCTATTTAATAAGTGTATGAAGCCTGCAAAACCACGTCGACATTTACAAAGGACCTGGGGAACAAAAGTAATTTAGTAGATTATTTTAATTAAACTAGGTGAACTCAAATCATCCCGAAATGTTATTGCAAAACATTCTTGTATAAATGTAAATGAAAATGGAACTCTTGCATCTTATGAGGTATCGCGGCTTATTGCAAAATCTGGTAAAAGCCATACAATTGCCGAAGAACTTATATTGCCATCAGCGGGAATCCTTTGGAAAAGTATGTTGGGTTGTGCAGCCGCTAAGCTACTCGGTACTGCCCCGCTCTCAAACACTACTGTCGAAAGAGGAATTACCGATATCGCTATTAACATTGAAAATACTATGTGTTGGTTCGGCTTTGCTTGTGTGAGATGTTTGCTCTTCAATTGCACGAGAGCACAAGCATGTCAAAGAAGGCAGTTATGTTGGTTTTTGTACGTTGACGTCGTTTAGGGGTCCCACGCTGTGCGCCAAGTTTGATGACGTTAGTCCGTGTACGGTGTCGAGCCAAGTAAGACGTTGTTACTCGCTGGAGAGGATCTCTGCAGCCTGGTCCTTGAAGGTCTTGTAGCCCTGTAGATCTGTTCTATAAATGGTCTATAACTTTGCACTGGCTAACCATTAGAGCTGAGACTGAACTGTCTACAGGGTATGCGTGAGCGGTGTTGACGGAATAAGAAGATACACAGTTCCTTGTAATGAATTTAATTCTCGGTACGTTTTCACGATCAATATTCACCATGAGTTGTCGCCGTTTGAAAGTAAAGTTACTATTACGTTCCCCTATCGCAGTTAAAATAGATTGAGTCGTTGAAATGTGCTACGGTGGAATAATTCACTTTCTCAATTTTAAAAATATACTTCACCGCTTAATGCACTGCTGAGAAAGACTGTTTATCCTCTATAATATTCGCGGTAATAACTGTTATGTTTTGGCGCGAAGTAAAGCTCGCGACTACGGCTGGCAATATGCGGCTGCCCCGTCGCGTGTTTCAAATTAGAGTAGGCTGCGATCGTCCGGCATGCAGAGCCATGCGCTCTATCGCCTCCCCCATGGGGGGGTTTCTTTGTTAGTGTACATACAGGTTAGTAGGGTTCCGCTGATGCGCCCCGGTTAGTATCGATTATTAAGATGCTGGCATGCAAAGATGCGAGCGCGTCAATGTTAAGTCCAGGGGCACACACATGACCGAGGCCCTGCATGGGTCGCTGGGGTTAGTGGTGTACGGTAAGAGGGTCAAATGGAATAAGACGAATCAGTGGGTTAGTGGTTAGTTTAGTGAATAAGGTAGTAGTATAAGACGTTAAACGTTAGCATGCATCAAAGAATGCACAAGGTGGGGACAGACTTAGGCAGAACTTACTGATAATGGTAAGCTGGTGCTGTTCCTGGGATGGTGGTCACTGGCGGCTGCTGGGTTATTCTGTAACAAGATAGGTAGTTGATTATTAAGGTATGTAGCCGGTCAAGCGTGCTAGGTGGACGCGGGCGTCGATGGCGTCGGAGTTTGGGGTGAGCGTTCTTTCAAAGTGTGAGAGGGGACGGTTATGCTTATCGCGGGAGTGGTCATAGGATCCCAGCTGAGTTCGCTGTGGAGTATGTCTGCAGGGGCAGTTAAAGGGACCTTGGCTACGGTGCGGAGTGCCTTGTTTTGTATGCGTTGGAGGGTGGCAATGTGTGAAGCTGCTGCATAGCCCCATACTGGGGCCGCATAAGTTAGTATGGGACGGATGAGAGTTTTATAAAGGGTGAGTCCTGTGTGGAGTTGGAGGGAGTTGCTGTAGTTTATGAGGGGGTAAAGCTTTCGTATCTGGGCGGCCGCTTTGTTCCGAGTTTGGTGGATGTTGTCGGCCCAAGTGACGCCCTGATCTAGGGTTAGGCCCAAATAGGTGACGGTAGGGGTCCAGGGGATGTTGGCGCCAGACATGGTGAGTGGCGCTAGTTGCGGGCGCCGGTGTGAGGTGCGACGTGTGAAGATGATGGCTTGGCTTTTTGCCGGGTTGACTTTTATGCGCCAGTTGGTGAGCCAAGGCGTGAGGGTGTCTAGGGCATTTTGGAGGTATCTGCGGATGAAGTCAGTTTTGGTGGAGCAGGCCATGAAGGCTGTATCGTCGGCGTATAATAGTTTGATAGTGAGTGGTGGGCTGGGTATGTCGTTCATGTAAATGCTGAATAATACCGGTCCGATCAGACTACCCTGTGGGACGCCAGCAAGGATGGGCCTCGGGGTGGACTGTGCGTAGTTAACCACTGATCGGAAGTGGCGATCTGTAAGGTAGTTAGCTATGAGTTTGGTAAGGCTGTTGGAGAAGTTGAGCTCCGAGAGCTTGCGAAGGAGTCCAGGGTGCCATACTCTATCGAAGGTGCGTTCAATGTCGAGGAACACGGCTTCGGTAGAGCGTTTGGTGTTAAAGCCACGGGTGATGAACTCGGTGGCGCGGAGGAGTTGTAGGGTGGTGGAGTGGTTGCTGCGAAAGCCGAATTGCTCATTGATTAGGAGCTGGTGTCTGTGAATGTGTGCATTGATGCGTTTTAAGATTATTTTCTCCATAAGTATGCTGATGGAGTTCAGTAGACTTATGGGGCGATAATTTTGAGGGTTAGTGAGGGCTTTGTTTTTCTTGGGGAAGTGTCTGACAAGGGCTGTCTTCCAGTTGGCTGGGTAGGTCGCATGGAGTAAGATGTAGTTGAATATTGAGGCGAGTGCTTGGATCGCGTCAGGGGGTAGGTGCTTTAGTGCAATATTGGGTATTTTGTCAGGCCCTGGGGCCTTACGGTTGGGGAGGTACCGTATGAGCCACCGTATTTCATGTGTGTTTGTCCGGCGGATTCGATTGTGAGTTGGTCGGAGCACGAAGTCGCGTGTAAGGTTTTCAGTTTCGATTGTGAAGGCTGGAGAGCAGGGCTAATTGTTGGGTTGTACTGTGGATTGGAGGGCGTCGGCAAGAGCTTCGGCTTTTTCCTGGTCGGTGGACGCAGTGAGTTGGTTTTGGATTAATGGTGGGATTTGTTGCGGCTCCTGGACTAAATGTTTCGCGATTCACCAAAGGGAACCGTGCTCCGGGTTCAGATCCCGGAGTGTTTGGTCCCATTGTTGGCCAACGGCTGCCGAAGTGGCCTGCACGCTATGCTTGGTAACTATAGAACCCGCGGGCTTTAGCCTCGCTTCAGACTGAATTCTCAGAAAATCGCTAGCTAGCGAACCCTTAGCGTCTGGGTATTTCTTAGAAAACTGGCCGAACAAGCTTTGGGTCGACCGGCCGGGTCACTAATTATCGCATGTAGCCAAACCCAAAACTTTAGCAGGCACCTTTAACCAGTAATATTTTAACCATATGAACCAGACACAGTACATTATGTAGCTCTGAATTAGAATATTTACTCGCATACTAGTTACTGAAGTTAAATACTGCTGCTTTCTATCATAAAATTATCCCTTCGAAATAATCCTGATATTAAATACGTTCACATTACTTTCTCATAATTTAATTATCATTTAATTCATTATTAAAATCATATTTAATAATACAGCTAATAATTACGTTATCAACGTTCTTTATGGGGAGATGATCTGTTTAGTAAGCATGACATTGCCTGGAGGAAGTGTATGGGTTTGCAAATAGAGCAAAATCCTTAGCTGAGTTCAAAAGAGGTACTGCAGTTCGTATCGGAGCTGTGGCTCCTAACATGAAATGGATAAACTTTTGTATTCATCGAGAGGCTTTAGTAGCCAAAAGATTGCCTGAAATGTTGCAGAAAACTCTTAGCTGAAATTATTAACTACATTAAAACTCGAACTTTGCAATTTTATAGCTGATACGGAGGATAGAGAGAACCTCTAGCAGACCTAGATCGGCAAGCAGGGTGGTGTTGCAAACCTACAAGGGTGCTAAAGTAAACAGGAGTGGGTTCTCTGAATTCGGATAATAATTTGGGAAGACGAGGTAGATCTCCAGATAGAGCAACTGTACCACCATATGGGTCAAATGTAAAATGAGCAAACAAGGCGCTTGTAGTGAAAATATAGTGGAAATTCTGCGGACATTCGTATTAGATGTTTTATTTGACGGATTTATTGGCGTAGTTTCTTTATTAAGCTGGTAATATGAAGGGTCCAAGTGAACTCGCTGTCCAAGGTAAGTTCAAAATGTCTGTTAGATTCTAATGTGGGTATTCATACCCCACTCATAAAAGCAGTATGAGTGTGTTTTTTGTATACGAGCTAGACAATCACGGATTTCGAGGGACTTATCAAGATGCGCTCATTTTCACACAGGAGGCAAACATCGGCACAGAAATTGTCATCCGAGCAGCCATAGAATAACAAGTACCCGTATTTGATCAGTAACTTCATGAACAAAGTGGCCATTATAAGATCAGAGGGAAATTCAAGAGTGTATAATCACGAGATGTGGAAGTGGTTCCTGAACGCTGTTTTACGAAACACCGCATTTTGTCCTGGACTGTAACTGCGCACATAAGATTTTGTTAGGAAAGAAAGAAGTTATAGAAAGAGCATTACAAAGAGAGAAAAGTCTGTGTGTGTGTGTGTGTGTGTGTGTGTGTGTGTGTGTGTGTGTGCGTGGGTGCGTGCGTGCGTGCGTGCGTGCGTGCGTGTGTGTGTGTGTGTGTTAATTTCAAGGAAGAAACATTTTTTATACTTCTTTGTCCAAAGTACTTCTGATGGACACGACTATATAACAGCTAATTTAAACGAACATAACACTAAGAAAGCTTTAGACTACTTAGATAAGCCAACATTTTGAATTACGTTTTATTTATTTACTTGCCTATTTATTCGCTCATTTATTTACTTGTTTACTAGTTCACTTGTTTACTTGGAGACTTAGTGACTCACTGACTGACTGACTGACTGACCGACTGACTGACTGACTGACTGACTGACTGACTGACTGACTGACTGACTGACTGACTGACTGATTCACTCACTCACTCACTCACTCACTCACTCACTCACTCACTCACTCACTTACCTATTTATTTATTTGTTTGTTTGTTGATTGATTTATTTATTTATTTATTTATTTATTTATTTATTTATTTATTTATTTATTTATTTATTTATTTATTTATTTATTTATTTATTTATTTATTTATTTATTTATTTATTTATTTATTTATTTATTTATTTATTTATTTATTTATTTATTTATTTATTTATTTATTTATTTATTTATTTATTTATTTATTTATTTATTTATTTACTTATTTACTTATTTATTTATTTATTTATTTATTTATTTATTTATTTATTTATTTGTTTATTTGTTTGTTTGTTTGTTTGTTTGTTTGTTTGTTTGTTTATCCGCCCATCCGCCCATCCGCCCATCCGCCCATCCGCCCATCCGCCCATCCGCCCATCCGCCCATCCGCCCATCCGCCCATCCGCCCATCCGCCCATCCGCCCATCCGCCCATCCGCCCATCCGCCCATCCGCCCATCCGCCCATCCGCCCATCCGCCCATCCGCCCATCCGCCCATCCGCCCATCCGCCCATCCGCCCATCCGCCCATCCGCCCATCCGCCCATCCGCCCATCCGCCCATCCGCCCATCCGCCCATCCGCCCATCCGCCCATCCGCCCATCCGCCCATCCGCCCATCCGCCCATCCGCCCATCCGCCCATCCGCCCATCCGCCCATCCGCCCATCCGCCCATCCGCCCATCCGCCCATCCGCCCATCCGCCCATCCGCCCATCCGCCCATCCGCCCATCCGCCCATCCGCCCATCCGCCCATCCGCCCATCCGCCCATCCGCCCATCCGCCCATCCGCCCATCCGCCCATCCGCCCATCCGCCCATCCGCCCATCCGCCCATCCGCCCATCCGCCCATCCGCCCATCCGCCCATCCGCCCATCCGCCCATCCGCCCATCCGCCCATCCGCCCATCCGCCCATCCGCCCATCCGCCCATCCGCCCATCCGCCCATCCGCCCATCCGCCCATCCGCCCATCCGCCCATCCGCCCATCCGCCCATCCGCCCATCCGCCCCTCCGTCCCTCCGTCCATCCGTCCATCCGTCCATCCGCCCATCCGCCCATCCGCCCATCCGCCCATCCGCCCATCCGCCCATCCGCCCATCCGCCCATCCGCCCATCCGCCCATCCGCCCATCCGCCCATCCGCCCATCCGCCCATCCGCCCATCCGCCCATCCGCCCATCCGCCCATCCGCCCATCCGCCATTCCGCCATTCCGCCCATCCGCCCATCCGCCCATCCGCCCATCCGCCCCTCTGTCCCTCCGTCCATCCGTCCATCCGTCCATCCGCCCATCCGCCATTCCGCCATTCCGCCCATCCGCCCATCCGCCCATCCGCCCATCCGCCCCTCTGTCCCTCCGTCCATCCGTCCATCCGTCCATCCGTCCGCCCGTCCGTCCGTCCGTCCCACCATCCGTCCGTCCATCCGTCCATCCGTCCGTCCGTCAGTCCATCCATCCATCCATCCATCCATCCTTATATCCAGCTATTTATCTATTTATCTATGTATTTACTTACTTACTCACTCACTCACTCACTCACTCACTCACTCACTCACTCACTCAGTCACCGACCCACCCACCAAACCACCCACTCACCCACTCACTCACTCACTCACCCACTCACCCATTCACCCACTCACCGACTCACCGACTGACCGACTTACTTACTTACCTACTTACCTACTTAACTGCTTACCTGCTTACCTGCTTACCTACTTACCTACTCACCTACTCACCTACTCACCTACTTACCTACTTACCTACATACCTACTTACCCACCTACCTACCTACCTGCCTGCCTGCCTGCCTGCCGGCCTGCCTGCCTACCTACCGACCTACTTAATTACTTACTTGCCTACTTACTTACTTACTCATTCACTCATTCACTCACTCACTCACTCACTCACTCACTCACTCACTCACTCACTCACTCACTCACTCACTTACTCACTTACTCACTCACTTACTCACTTACTCGCTTACTCACTTACTCACTCACTCACGTACTCACTTACTCACTTGCTCACTTACTCCCGTACTCCCTTACTCCCTTATTCCCTTCCTTCCTTCCTTCCTCCCTCCCTCCCTTCCTCCCTTCCTTCCTGCCTACCTGCCTACCTGCCTACCTACTTCCTTCCTTCCTTCTTTAGTTACCTTACTTACCTACTTACCTACTTACCTGCTTACCTGCTTACCTACTTACCTGCTTACCTGCTTACCTGATTACCTGCTTATCTGCTTACCTGCTTACCTGCTTACTTGCTTACTTGCTTATTCATTTATTTATTTATTTTAATTATTTATTTACTACTTGAAATTTTATAAAATAGAAATAATTTAAGTCGGTATCTAATCCTTTCACTAGCCTTTATTCTAATTCTACAGACTGGTGTGCGTAGCGAAGTTTCTGTATGCTAAAAGCTTTTAATAACCGTTGTGTAAACTAGTTTGCTACATTTCCTCTTTATGTTGTAATCAACTTAATTACCAATGTGCATACTGAATTTATAAGCGGAGGAAAACGTGTCTAGCGTAGCAAGGGAAATTTCTCAATTGATGAATTTTATAATTAACAATTGATAAAATTAGCTTTTAAGGATTATGAATTGTGTGCCAAGTTAAAAATGTTTCAATTGCTGGATTAATAACAAGAGTATGGAGTATCGTATCCATCAGTTTCCATCTATTTGATTAAATATTTATATTAGGGTTTGTGTGTTTCCTAATGTGAAAGTTTTACAGCCTGTACGTTAATAAATACTATCGGAACCAAATAGAAGGTACAGAAGTTCAAAATTTCTTGTTCTATGCTTGTCTAAACATTATTTGACCCAGTATGATTGTGAATTGTCTTAGCCTGTATCGTCAAATAAGCCAAAAGAGTTTGTATTTCAACCTAGAAAGCAAACGGTCAAAGTTGAATAACATTTGAGCCTGATGTTTCATTCGGGACTATTATGGAAGTTTTAAGAGCGTACAGCCTTATAAAAAATAATTGTTCTTGACTATCGTGAACGAAACATAAAGTTCACATGCTTTTACTCTTCTACACAGCATCTTAATGCGGAAGAAGGCTTTAGTATGTTACTCGACCATTTGAATAATTCGTTCGGTGCTGAAAGATTCTTACAGGTTATTCCAGAATTTGAAAATGTGGTGGAAGGTTGAGGACCTCAGTAATACAACGAACATTACGAATATCATAGAGCAGTAGGAAATTATATTTCTAAATGTAAGTGTTATAGGAAATTAATAATCTCGTCACTTGAGACTTTAAAAGCTACACGTGAAATAACGATTAAATCAGTTTGTATTGAATAAATAGCAAGAAATTCCTTCGTATAATTGCCTACTACTCATAAATTTCATTAAATACACAAAATACAGATGAAATATTGTGGATAACAGGAAACAACATCCCTTATTTAATATTTACCTTTGTAACTGTCTAAATACTTATTATTAACTTTCCAGCGAAATTACTCGTACAGATATATTCAATTATACCGGAATTCTGAGATTATTATGGGGGGGGGCAATATCAAAGCGATAAAGATTATAGCTTGGAGAAAACTTCTTCTGTTGCATTATAGTAGATATAAAAGGGAGGTTTTTCAGTTCTGCATAATTCATTATTTCATTAAAATTGAATAGGTATGGCCTAATTAATTAAGTTGAGCGAAAATGAATATTTTAACAATTTCGAAAGAGGTCGGAGATGTAGTCCATTTAATAATTAGGCTGACACCGCAACTAAGGTGATTACAGCAGCAAAGCGGAACCACGTGATTTTTCATAATCTGGGACCCATGTTATAGAGTTACACGAGTAATGCCTGTGATGCAGAATCTGGTCCCTTGTTATAACTCGCTGAATAGCGTCTCATTTTATTAATTTTATCATGAAACACCCTTACATTCACTTTCACGTGGCATACATCCAGCCTCTGTAGCGAATGGTTTAAGAAAAATGCCGGCCCGGGGCGGAAATCAAACCCTGAACCGCTAGGTGGAGAACCTCTCGACGACCACTTTATGCTAATAGAAAAACACATTTTTACGTAAATACTCTGTAAAATCGTTTAGAAGGGTAACATAAACAGTTGTGTTAGTGTCCGTCACGGTTTTGAAGGACAAGAATTTCTTATATCACAGATATTTTCAGCTTTGGGCTCCTTGGTTCAGAAACGTATAAAATGTGTCTGTTGAAACGGTCATATGGTATTTAAGCCAAAACTGCAGGGAAGCCTAAGGAGCACAGTTCTGCAGACAGTGCCCTGCGAACGTTCAACTAGATAAATTATCTAGTGCACTTCCACTAGGCCGCTACAGAGCTGGAATGAGGGTATTCAGGCGGAAAATCATTACGTGACAATAAGACAAAATGAGAAGAATCACAATAAAGCCATAATAGTACTTAATTGCATTCATGTTTATAAAGATAATATAAAGTTATCGCGACATTAACCCCATGCTGTTGACCTCATACAGTTAGTATATTTACTGTCATAAACAAGTCAGTATTGTGTCTGGAGAACTGTGGAAAATATACTTAATTGTATGTGGTTGAATGCAATATTAAAATAATGATACACATTCACGCTATTATACACAATTATATACAATTCACTGCCTTCCTTTTATGCAATTCTAATGCAAACAGAGAACAAGCCACTGACGTGTTACATTTACATGACCTTCTTTATGCACTATCGAGGTAAAACTTTGCACAAATAATGTCCATGTAGTTCAAAGGATGAAAACCGAATCGATAGTGAGATGTTTAGAAGCTGCTAGCTACATGATGGGTTTGGAATTCCATATTCCTTCCATGTCATCGCGAGAAACAACTGAATAACACCACTTTAAAGAACGTCAAAGTATTAGACAATTTGAACCAATAATACGGGACACTTCGGAAATGGCTGATGCCACAAAAATAGTTATTTTCAATAAAGTTTGTTTTTAAAGTGATGTACTTCTAACATTGAGAATTACCATTTACACATCATACGAGTCATTCGGACTGAAAAAGCCTTCAGAGCTATTCGCAGGAAATTCAAGATATGGACAAGCATACATCTTAAATGCAGTGTATTTTAATACAAATCGTTAAGGTCATTTTTAAGAAAGTAAAACTTTCGAGAATTATTTCATGTAAAGGATACTTTGGGAAGGTGAATTTTTCTTTAAAATCTTTGTGTCACATTTGAAGATGCTGTACTGAAGTACCAATTTTGTGTTTTTCTGACATGAGTTATGCTGTTCCAGACACACGGACCTTTTTCTAAACGTGTTTTTGTGGATGGGGATTCAGGGCATCCTAAAGTATGTAGGTATTTATGGTGATATGTCGGAATTGATATTTTGGGTGGAATACAAAACTTCCTGTACCTACTAGGTACGTAGTAGAGAAACGAATTAGTTCAAGCAATGCTTTGCGCACTCTTCGATTCAGTATATCTGTGTTCAAATTACTGCTACTTGCAGCATTTGTTTCGCATTTCGTTCTTCCTCTTATTTTTAACTTCTTTGCTCTGTCATATTTCTTTCCACATTTTCTCTTTACTATTCTTGTTATCCGTTATCCTTGTAAGATAGTGCTTGTTTCGCATTTTCTGCTAATTTTTTCTAGTTACTCCTCTCCCTTCCTCTTCTTTCCCCTCCTCTACACTCCTTTTCTCTCCCCTTTTTTCCTCTTTTCTCCTCCGCTCTCCTACCCTGTGACCCGAAACGAAAGTACGAGTAGATAGAAAAAGAAATTCTCTTTGAATATAATAAATGGATTATAAAAGTAAATGATAAGGTGAAACTAAAGTTATTCGACCGTTATTCGAGAGCCTTTTACTTTGCAAGATGTTCTTTATAGAGTAAAGCATTGATGGGAATGAAAAATATAAGAAGACCTGTTTGAAAATCGTATTACGTACAGTCTATCCTAGAATTAAAATGACATCATACCTGTGTGTAGGTAGCGCAGTGAGTTAGGCGGCTAGCGGTGAACCCGGCACGCGTCTATTTACTTCTGTTGTGCAGGGCTGTCCAACTTGGTGTTAGGTCACTCTTTGGCGGGTAATAGATAGGAGCAGATTTATGTTTAGAGGTAAAGGTACTGTGCTTTACTGGCTTTGTCAAATTGGTAGTTACACACTGATGCAAGCAAAGGTTCCATAGATGCAGGATTCACTTGGAATAAAGTATAAATAATCAGTACAAAGCAACTACCCCGACGGGGAGCAGCGCAACAGTTAAAAACTTGGAGAAACGTCATGTTATGCTTTGGCTCTAATTTTCGTGTGACAAAGTAATTCACTACATTTTAGTTATACAAATTAAAACACTTTCGTATACGTGCATGCATGCATGCATGCATGTATGTGTGGGTGTGCGTGCGTGCGTGCGTGCGTATGTATGTATGTATGTGTGTGTGTGTGTGTGTGTGTGTGTGTGTGTGTGTCTGTCTGTCTGTCTGTCTGTCTGTCTGTCTGTCTGTCTGTCTGTCTGTCTGTCTGTCTGTCTGTCTGTCTGTCTGTCTGTCTGTCTGTCTGTCTGTCTGTCTGTCTGTCTGTCTGTCTGTCTGTCTGTCTGTCTGTCTGTCTGTCTGTCTGTCTGTCTGTCTGTCTGTCTGTCTGTCTGTCTGTCTGTCTGTCTGTCTGTCTGTCTGTCTGTCTGTCTGTCTGTCTGTCTGTCTGTCTGTCTGTCTGTCTGTATGTATGTATGTATGTATGTATGTATGTATGTATGTATGTATGTATGTATGTATGTATGTATGTATGTATGTATGTATGTATGTATGTATGTATGTATGTATGTATGTATGTATGTATGTATGTATGTATGTATGTATGTATGTATGTATGTATGTATGTATGTATGTATGTATGTATGTATGTATGTATGTATGTATGTATGTATGTATGTATGTATGTATGTATGTATGTATGTATGTATGTATGTATGTATGTATGTATGTATGTATGTATGTATGTATGTATGTATGTATGTATGTATGTATGTATGTATGTATGTATGTATGTATGTATGTATGTATGTATGTATGTATGTATGTATGTATGTATGTATGTATGTATGTATGTATGTATGTATGTATGTATGTATGTATGTATGTATGTATGTATGTATGTATGTATGTATGTATGTATGTATGTATGTATGTATGTATGTATGTATGTATGTATGTATGTATGTATGTATGTATGTATGTATGTATGTATGTATGTATGTATGTATGTATGTATGTATGTATGTATGTATGTATGTATGTATGTATGTATGTATGTATGTATGTATGTATGTATGTATGTATGTATGTATGTATGTATGTATGTATGTATGTATGTATGTATGTATGTATGTATGTATGTATGTATGTATGTATGTATGTATGTATGTATGTATGTATGTATGTATGTATGTATGTATGTATGTATGTATGTATGTATGTATGTATGTATGTATGTATGTATGTATGTATGTATGTATGTATGTATGTATGTATGTATGTATGTATGTATGTATGTATGTATGTATGTATGTATGTATGTATGTATGTATGTATGTATGTATGTATGTATGTATGTATGTATGTATGTATGTATGTATGTATGTATGTATGTATGTATGTATGTATGTATGTATGTATGTATGTATGTATGTATGTATGTATGTATGTATGTATGTATGTATGTATGTATGTATGTATGTATGTATGTATGTATGTATGTATGTATGTATGTATGTATGTATGTATGTATGTATGTATGTATGTATGTATGTATGTATGTATGTATGTATGTATGTATGTATGTATGTATGTATGTATGTATGTATGTATGTATGTATGTATGTATGTATGTATGTATGTATGTATGTATGTATGTATGTATGTATGTATGTATGTATGTATGTATGTATGTATGTATGTATGTATGTATGTATGTATGTATGTATGTATGTATGTATGTATGTATGTATGTATGTATGTATGTATGTATGTATGTATGTATGTATGTATGTATGTATGTATGTATGTATGTATGTATGTATGTATGTATGTATGTATGTATGTATGTATGTATGTATGTATGTATGTATGTATGTATGTATGTATGTATGTATGTATGTATGTATGTATGTATGTATGTATGTATGTATGTATGTATGTATGTATGTATGTATGTATGTATGTATGTATGTATGTATGTATGTATGTATGTATGTATGTATGTATGTATGTATGTATGTATGTATGTATGTATGTATGTATGTATGTATGTATGTATGTATGTATGTATGTATGTATGTATGTATGTATGTATGTATGTATGTATGTATGTATGTATGTATGTATGTATGTATGTATGTATGTATGTATGTATGTATGTATGTATGTATGTATGTATGTATGTATGTATGTATGTATGTATGTATGTATGTATGTATGTATGTATGTATGTATGTATGTATGTATGTATGTATGTATGTATGTATGTATGTATGTATGTATGTATGTATGTATGTATGTATGTATGTATGTATGTATGTATGTATGTATGTATGTATGTATGTATGTATGTATGTATGTATGTATGTATGTATGTATGTATGTATGTATGTATGTATGTATGTATGTATGTATGTATGTATGTATGTATGTATGTATGTATGTATGTATGTATGTATGTATGTATGTATGTATGTATGTATGTATGTATGTATGTATGTATGTATGTATGTATGTATGTATGTATGTATGTATGTATGTATGTATGTATGTATGTATGTATGTATGTATGTATGTATGTATGTATGTATGTATGTATGTATGTATGTATGTATGTATGTATGTATGTATGTATGTATGTATGTATGTATGTATGTATGTATGTATGTATGTATGTATGTATGTATGTATGTATGTATGTATGTATGTATGTATGTATGTATGTATGTATGTATGTATGTATGTATGTATGTATGTATGTATGTATGTATGTATGTATGTATGTATGTATGTATGTATGTATGTATGTATGTATGTATGTATGTATGTATGTATGTATGTATGTATGTATGTATGTATGTATGTATGTATGTATGTATGTATGTATGTATGTATGTATGTATGTATGTATGTATGTATGTATGTATGTATGTATGTATGTATGTATGTATGTATGTATGTATGTATGTATGTATGTATGTATGTATGTATGTATGTATGTATGTATGTATGTATGTATGTATGTATGTATGTATGTATGTATGTATGTATGTATGTATGTATGTATGTATGTATGTATGTATGTATGTATGTATGTATGTATGTATGTATGTATGTATGTATGTATGTATGTATGTATGTATGTATGTATGTATGTATGTATGTATGTATGTATGTATGTATGTATGTATGTATGTATGTATGTATGTATGTATGTATGTATGTATGTATGTATGTATGTATGTATGTATGTATGTATGTATGTATGTATGTATGTATGTATGTATGTATGTATGTATGTATGTATGTATGTATGTATGTATGTATGTATGTATGTATGTATGTATGTATGTATGTATGTATGTATGTATGTATGTATGTATGTATGTATGTATGTATGTATGTATGTATGTATGTATGTATGTATGTATTTTTTTTAAATGCATGCCCCATTCCATATGAATACTACATGCTTGAATTTATTTATTTATTTACATACAATTTACATTTTATATACATGTACATGTTGGTGTTGTTCTATTTGAACATTTACAAAATCATAAATCTGGTACTTATCATATAGTGAAAGGCAAATATTATTATACTTGTAACAGCAGTAGAGTATTGAACTGTGTTTGGACAATGATACTGATTGCAATTTTGGTAAGGAGTAGAAATTATATATATATTTGAACTTAAGTCATTCTATTTCTGTGAATTGTATAGCATTAATGAAGTTAACGAAAGGTTGAATGAAATGGTTTCCAAGTTCTTCTTTGTTTATGGGCCAAGTAGCACCTTTACTTTGTATCTTCCTAATCATTGCGTTTCTCTGGTTGTTTAGTATTTTGCATCGAAATATAATGTGGTTTACTGTTTGGTCCTCTTCTTCACATTTGCACATTGGGTTATCTAAAAATCCAAACCTGTGGCGATATGCTCTTAGCTTTCCATGTCCTGTTATCATTGCTGTGAACTCCGGAGATATTGGTAACCGTTGCTTTAATCTTCTTCTCACGGATGGGAAATATTCTTTGGTTACTGCTCCTTTCGTTGATGCTGTCCATTGTTGTTGCCATTCTTCGAGTGCAGTTTCTTTCTCTCTAGTTACTATTGCTTCTTTTGATACTTTGTCATATATTATTTCAGTGTCTTCCGCGGCAGCTTGTTTTGCTAGTCTGTCCACAAGTTCATTTCCGTGTATTCCCGCATGTCCTTTCACCCAGCCGAAATGTAGTGTCCACTTTGATTTTGAAAGTTCAAGGATTTTGGTTTTGATTGCTTCTATCAGCTGGTTATGTTTCATGTTGTTCCTGAGCAGATCTAGAGTTATCTTACTGTCTGTGAATAATGCAGCTCGTTTTTCATCGCATTCTCCATATCCAAGCTCATCTAGTTTTTTAAGTGTTTTTAATATTGCCAGTTGTTCAGCCTGGTTATTCGTGCATCGTGGATGCAACTTGAACTTTAATTTGTATGCCAGGTTGCCATGGATGAAGATGATCCCTGCTGCCCCAACTTTATCACCAGTTTTGCTACCATCGGTGTACATTTCAACTGCATATTCATTGTTGTTATCTACCTCATCTATTATTGGTATTTCCGCAGGATGTCTCCAATACCTGACCTCCAGCGGTGCGTCATATTCTTAATTGTTGACTTTTGTTGCCAGGTAGGTTCTTACATATTGTTCTATGGTTATTTGTAGGGGTGGAACGCCTGCTACTACGCATGATGCCTCGTATGAGAGAGTTCGGTAGGCTTTAGCAGTTTTTATATTAATCAAGTGTATGTGTGTATGTGTGTATGTGTGTATGTGTGTATGTGTGTATGTGTGTATGTGTGTATGTGTGTATGTGTGTATGTGTGTATGTGTGTATGTGTGTATGTGTGTATGTGTGTATGTGTGTATGTGTGTATGTGTGTATGTGTGTGTATGTGTGTATGTGTGTATGTGTGTATGTGTGTCTGTGTGTCTGTGTGTGTATGTGTGTATGTGTGTATGTGTGTATGTCACTAGGATTTAGTCACTGCTCCATTTTTGGTGTTTCGCCACTCAATTTCCCACTGATTCACACTTTCTTCATGTAGCTTTCGTATGATGTCATTCACGGGTACCCTGTCGAAACTAACTGGTAGGTAAAAAAACAAAAACATGGCTGATAATATACATTTTAAATGACATCGTGGTTTATGTAATACTTGCAAAACTGCCTGCTTGGACATCCTTGAAGATATCACTAGTGTCAGGTCACCTAACGCGCAGCGTTGAGCGACCAAAGCGGAGGACAGAACTGTCTCTGTTATATCTAATAATATGCGATGAATGCCTGGCTGTAGCCGATCAGAGGTAGTATAACTCGTGGAGTGTACTCAGTCCGATATCATATCTGTCAAACCAATCAAAGTTGGTGCTCCTTATCGCCTGTAACACCGTAAGTGTTATTTCATTCTGATTCTAGGCTAGACTATGCCTCCATGGTTTTCACAGTCTAAAGTATTCATTTTTGATTCTGACGCTTTTTTCGTTATTAATTTTTGGGTAAATCCCCCACAGATCCATTGTAAATATTAGCTAATGGGCCACTGATGTTGTCTTTTGCTGTTCCTGCTCGCCACTAGGGCTCAATCACTCGTGTCATGTTACACGTTTTGCTCCTCTTTGCAGCTGTTTGACTTGGTCACGTTAGGTGTTTAGCAGCGTGTCCCTCCTAGGGTAGGACTTTCTGTACGTGCGTCTACATTAGAGGTATGAGCAAATAATCGTAAAACAGAAAACTAGGAACATCGAGTAACACAACAAAATGGAAGAAAAGGGAAAAAACCGGGATTGACATAAAAAGCAATATACTGGTTTAAAATATTGGTGAAAAATATAACGATGACGAAATTCCGAATTGAGAGCATTTTAATGAAGAGGTACTTTGAATTCAAAAATACAAGAAGAAGAGAGAAGTAGTGCAATTTCGCTTTCATGAATGCAAAATAGCACATAAAATTATGGCAATAAGTTAAACATATGCAGCAATTTTTGATAAAACAAAACCTTAACGAAAATTCAAGTAAAGTATTATTTGAGATACGAGAATTCTATAAAAAACTTTGGCTTGTATTCTAAATGATGATGATGATGATGATGACGATGATGATGATGATGATGAGGAGGAGGAGGAGGAGGAGGAAGAGAATAATCTGTAATGCAACAATCCAAGCGGACCAAGGCTTACCGGACTGCCGTTGCCTATTTTGTTTCCAGTTTGCAGTAATGAGGTATTAAGTGGTCAGAATGGCACGGTTTGTGAGTTCGTGACCGGATTCATTCCTTTTCCATCAAGTATCTCCTCAATTCATTTCCGAAGGCCTCAATTGATTCTCGTAACAAACCTCCTACAAGGGAATTAATTCCCATATCGTATAAGGAATCAAGCTTTGGTTCTCAAAATATATCGGAGTTAAATACTAATTTTGGTGCTCGCCCGAACTTTGGTTTTGAGTTGTGCTGTTCAGAGAGAGAGAGAGAGAGAGAGAGAGAGAGAGAGAGAGAGAGAGAGAGAGAGAGAGAGAGAGAGAGAGAGAGAGAGAGAGAGAGAGACGTTTGCCTGTGGGCTAAATTATTTCTAAAAATGCAGTTTTAGATTCAAGGGATATTAAAATTATTAGTTTTGTCCATATAAAATTTGTTACTGAAAGTCAAGTCCTTTTGTCTAGGCAAGTGATAAGGAAAGTAATAGCGTTATAAATCAATACTATGTAGAATCGTTGTAAAATGACAACAGTTAGAGGAAATCGTGCAAATGCAACTTGTAAGTTTTTTTCTTCGCCATTTCAATCGTATTTGACTGGCAATACAAGGTGAGCTTGTGCTGTAAACGGTTGTGTAAGTGCACGCACAAGAAAGTGTCATATGACAGTGTTGGCGGAGGGCGTGTTGATGTGTGTCATATTGATTGTGATGAGAGCATGGAAGCCATACATGTGTTGATAGGGCAGACGAGTCCCCAGGTGCCAGATATAGTTACTCCATGAAGAAGCAATTTGTACTACCTGCCGGATACCTAATGAGTCGTCGAGGCAGACAAAAACAGTTAATATACTATCTATGGTGCATTAGCCTTCTCGCCGGTTTAACATCGCAAATTGTTCAACTCCACATGTTTTCCCCGGAGCTTACACTCATCAACAACTTAGGTATTTCTGTTTAAGCAAATCTGACGTGATACGTTCACATGACTTTCTCTGTTAATGACAAATTCACATATGTATATCTGTAAATAACTGCACTATTCATATAAAATGTCATTGTTCTATCCATATTATTCACGATATTTTTTACTTTCTCTAATACATATAATAAGTAGGGGAAGTATTGTATTTGGCCAAAATTTAGATGTTGACATTTTATCGGAAATATATGCTTTGAGGCCCCCTGAATAAAAAAAGCAGGTTTAGAAAAAGGTCCGCGCGCGCGCCTGTTTGTTTGTGTGTGTGTGTGTGTGAGTGTGTGCGCGCAGGCGCGCGCGCGTGCGTGAGAACATTATAACTCAAAAACCCTTTACATGATAAGTGTTTCGATAATTTTGATTTCTTCAAAAACGGCTCTAACGATTTTTATTAAAATGTCATATATTTAAGATAGTTTTATGGGAAATGAAATGTGTCTTTTCAAATTGTCTGGCTATGTCTACGTAGTCCTGCTTACTCTTGAAGATTTTTGAATAACTGGTAGATCGTATGAGATAGATCAAATCTTACTGTTCAAAAAATGTAGATCTCGTTAAAACACACATGTCCAAATACATTTTTGTGCTATGAACCATTTCAGAGACATCCCTTGTCATTTGTGTGAATTATGCAATACTTAAACTTTTCTCAAATGGGAGGTCATTATTCATTGTTTTTATCTCTTGGTCGTGAAAAGAGAACGAAATTTCAAAGCTTTCATACTGCGACCAGCTTTAAAAGATTTGAATGTCGCTCAAAGCCTACTGTATTCCCATATTCCCTTTGCAACTACAAGAAACTCAGCAATAAGGTAGTTTCTGCAAATGTTTATCTCAACTAACATGAAGAAGATAAAGGAATAAGAATTCGTAAGAATAGTTAGTACAAGAGTAGAGAAAGTCCTTTGACTGCGACACGTCAGATTTTTTACCTTTTACCATTTTTACAATGATTTAAAATGAAGCAAGAAGTGCTTAGTAACAAGGTTTCAGTATTTGTAAACAGTATTCAAACAAGCTCTTCCGATGGAAAGAAAAGAAAGCAAAATCGCCAACTTTCAAGCGATGGCACTTGGGAATGGTCTAGACTTATATGATATATTTTCAAAACGACTATCACCATAAAACTTTTATCTGACACAAATTACATATTTTAATCGGCTGTAAACCTTTACTTTCTCTACCACGTACGTAGTAGATAACGAAAGTGTTGTATTCCATTCAAAAATTCGATTTTGATATTTCGCCGGAAGAACATGTTTTGAGAACCTCCCTGAATAAAAAAAAATTATAATAAAGTCCCCTGTTTGTGTGCGCACGCGCGCGCCTGTGAACAGCGCACCTTAAAATCGAAATGTTGGATAAATAGGTAACTAGGTACTTAAGTTCAGTATGCTCCAAAGATGCGACACAAAAGTCCCCCAATGCCACCAATTGCGTGGAACAGTTTTCGAAATTTTTTACTTTCTAAACAATGGCTAACAATTTTAATTAATATTCCATTTTAATTAAATATGACAAATAAAATGAATATCTTAAATGTTTGGGAATAAACCTTTGGACTCTTCTTCATTCGAAAGGAGTGTTGTATAATTCTGTTTATCTGGGGAACCTTAAGAGCTTTGCGTCGTACAAACGTGCTATATAAGAAATATAGATATCTTTAAAACATACAAGTTTTTTTAAATAACCTTTTTGTGACATCAGGCATTTCCTAGATATCCGTTATAATTAGCTTGAATTTTTTATTGTCTTTGCAATTCTTAAGTGCTGTCGCTATTCAGTTGTTTAGAACCGATGCCACGGGGACTGTATGGAATTTCAGGGCCAGCCTATATATAGCGCCTCACTTTTAAACACTGACTATCGATTCAATACCTACAACGAAATGTGTAATGAAGCTATTTCTGAGGTGTAGCTGTATTAATAATGGTGTATAGAAGTTACACTTGTGATTTTTCTATTGGTAAGTCTTTGTCTAATGTTTGTTGGTTATAAAGTTCAATCAAACAACGAGACTTCACAGACTATTAGCAAAACGATTGAAGATACACATTTTATTAGTCATGTAAATATGTCAAATATACACCCTAAGACAAAAAGAAAAAGAATTAGCAGACTTTGGAAGCGTATATTTGCCTAAATCCATGTCCTTTCCGCGGCCGGTTTACATTGGTGTCACGGAATGCGTGTCGTTAGCGTCGTTCTGTTGTCATTTCTCATATTGAGTCTCAACTATTCAATGTGAGCGGATGGCCGAGTGGTTGGACTTAGACAAATATACGCTTCCAGAGTCTGCTGCTGCTGCTCTCTCTCTCTCTCTCTCTCTCTCTCTCTCTCTCTCTCTCTCTCTCTCTCTCTCTCTCTCTCTCTCTCTCTCTCTCTCTCTGTCGGAAAACCACACCCACTGAAAAAAGCTTTGCATGCAAAGATAAGTTTCGATTGGGAGATTTTCTTGAAAATCAATACGTAGTATTTCACATATAGGTATGTGGTGTAGAAAATAAAAATCTGATATGCAACAGAGACTTGACCTTCTCTGCTAGTTGTCAATCTGTAGCAGCGATGTCCAAACTTTGCGGAAGAGGGGAGGTTGGATTTAACTCCTTCCACTTTATGCGGACTGTGCAACTCAGACGTGCATTGTGTTGTAGTGGTGGTTTGGTTACATGTACGTTGAGTTTGATTTACGAAAACACTTTTAAATCTTATGCGATAAACATCTGTTCATTAACGACTTCTTTGCTACTGCTTACGATTAAGATTTCCATCAATATTTGGCGACAAAGTCGAAGTGCATAGCCTTTGAAGATACACCAAGTGATCGTCGCGTAATATATTGCGATACAGATTTCTAACCCATCAAACGGCATGTCCATTTTAGTCCAATTTTGCGCTTACTAAAACGTAGCTTTATTTATTGATCCTGTAAATCATCTATTAAACTAAGAGTGCCAATGATATAGGACACGTCAAAACATATATGTATATATATACAGTTCTCTTACAATTAAAGTTACAAAATATAACTAATAAAACTAGTAAAACTAGTAACATCCAAGCATTTTCCTAATGTACCTAGTTATAAAATTCCTTCACTGAATAAAAACAGTGATCAAGCAAATTTGCCAGCAAAGCTGATTTAAAATTGGAGGAATTATTTAGTAACTTTATGCTGCTAGGAAGAGCATTATATAATTTGGTACCTGCATAAATCGATCCATTTTGCAAAAGCTTTGTATTTGCTCTCGCTACATGTATGTATATCTGTCTTCTGTCTTGTATTATGACTATGAATTTTATTGTTTGTAGGAAATATGTTGCTAGAGATTAAGTATTTTCTTGTGAAATGCATTAATTCATATATACTTGGGAGGGGTAGTATGTGCAATGTTTTAAAGACAGGCTTACATGTGGTTCTATAATTCACTCACATTATTATTCTTAGCAATCTTTTTTGAGCTTTAAATAAGGATTTACGATGCAGTGAACTCCCCCAAAACACAATTCCATATTGCATTGTATTGCTTGACGTTCTTAGGGAGACGAATACGCAAAATTTAGAGGAACAGAGGTTTAAGGGATATAAGCACTTCTCGTTAAAGTACAGCTCAAAAGCATGCGACTCGTTAATTAAGAGCGAATTCCGGATTTCCAACCGATTTTACAAACCTTTTATTAGAGTATACATAGCAACGTAATTCAGTAAACGCCTCTGATAAAATGGATATATCATATGAGTACACTAACATCATCTAAACAGATGGTTGATTTCAAGAAATATGGTACGTGCCTCATCCACCATGGACTCATACAGTCAAAACGCACATGTTATTAAATACATTTTGGCGTAAACTACGTCTCATACATCTCAAATAACATGCATAATAGCTTTTGTCATTTAAGTAGTAATATTAAAACATCCAGCAAAGGGTTAAAGCTGTCTTAAAGGGCTAAATTAGGCACGAGAAGTCGCTAGGTGGCAATGGCATAGCGCCTGGCATGTAGGTTCTACGGTAGAACTAGGCATTTGCTTTCAGTCAAGCGTTCAAATATGTACCTGGATAGAATTATTGTAACTGTGTCGTGTGCGCTAACCTCAGGGATACGGGTTCGCATCTCGACGTTGTACAATTTTTTTTCTGCTCATCAAAACTTGGAAACCGAATTCACAATAATCTAATTTTGAAGTCCCTGACGGTTTAGAAGATTATAATTAAATCGCTTTTGGTTGTCTACATTTTGTAATAGAATAGGTATAATGACTTCAGCCCCATTGAATTAGCATGGTGCAGTTAAAAAATTATTTTGTTGTTTAACGACGCTGTCAATTGCCAGGATCAAGGCGTCGCCGGTGTGCCGAAATTTTGTCCCGCAGTTCTTTTACATGCCAGTAGATCTACTGAGATGCAGGTGTCGTTTTTAAGCACACGTGAAAACCATCGATCTGGGCCGGATTTGAACCCACCTCCTTGGGATCATTAGGCCAGCGTCTAAACAATTGAGCCACCCAGACCGACAGCATGATGCAGTGTGTTATTTCGAATGCCGACTCCCTCCATGCTCCAAGTGTATACTGTCACACGATATTTTGTGACAGTCCTTTACGACGTATTCGACAGACGAGTGCACTGATGTGCTTTTGATTCACGGAGAAGCAAGAGCCAAGTACAAGCAGCTCAGCATCTGTACCAGGAGAGATATCCTCATGTACAACGATAATACCATAAATTGGAACTAAAACAATTACGAATTAGAATAGTAGCTTTAGGCACAATAATTGTTCAACCAATGCTATTAGTGAATATTAAACAGTAAAAAAGTTAGTACATGCAGGGGATTCGAACCGCCTCTACAGCACACTGATTACTTACGAATCGTATACTCGTTTTAACTGAGCTACCTGGAACTTCAGAAATAAATATTCAGTTTAACGTGTATATGGTAAATACTTGAGTAGAATCTAGCATAGGGGCTCATGGTTTCATGTTACAGTATAAAATGCGGATTGTATAAAACTGTAAAGTAATGCGCAGCTTACTCACCTAGTATGCATAGCTATAGCCACTTTTATACAAACTATTCTTGCAAATGCTTATTTCTCTGTCTACTTCATTATAATCGACATAAGCATTTTTAAAAATTATCTTATTGCTAATTTTCTTGTAGGTGCAAGGGGAATATGGGAATACAGTAGGCTTTAAGCGGCAGTAAAGTGTTTTAAGAGCTGGTTGCTATCCGGTGCCTTTGAAATTCCATCCTCTTTGCAAGGCCAAGCTAAAGGCGAATAACTTGTTTCCATTTGAGAAAAATATAAGTATTGGCAAATTCAAACGAATAATAAACAATATTTCGGAAATGATTCACTCAAAGGCAAAAGAATATTTCACATAGGTAAATGATGTGTTTTAACGAGATCCATATTTTTATTTAGTAAGATTTTGCCTGTCTCTTACTGTTTACCATTTATGCAAAAGTCATCCAGAATGGAGAGATCTTCTGGGGTCATTCCCAAAAAGTTCAAAGTATGTCTTAGAAACTGTCATGGAATCACCTGTTTGTGTCCGTCACTGGAAACTCACTGTCTGGTTGTGATTTTACAGACCACAGGGACTAGGTGATTCACCCTCCGACTGAAAGAGGAGATGGCATTGTAGCGGCTAATTACGTAAGCGTCTCCAAAGAGACATCGCGGATCTGTAGGTATTTCTGAAATATGCCTACACTATGAAAAGGCTGCCTAAAGATAATTCAGGGTTATATACACTGTACATACAATGGCATTACCGCAGACCCATGATATCAAACGCAACTTCCTGGTTCATATTGTTTTATTCTTCTGTATTATCACAAAAATGTAGTTGGAAAGCTAAGAGCATCTTGTACCGCGGATTCAGACAAATATTATCACTTAAGCTTAGGAGAGCTGAAGTTTTTGCAGTTTTGTCGTCTTTTCCTGGGAAAAATGTCCATTTGGATAGATACATGGTATGTTTTAAGCACAGATACGCAGAGCTGGTTCATAAAAGATAAATAAAAATCGTTGCAGCTAGTTTTGAAGAGATGAAAAATAACAAGCATTTTCTAAGTAAACAATACTCGGTAGAGAGGATTTATACTGAAATTCGTTGCCTTACATCCATAGACATACCTGTTTATACTGCAAACCTGTTATTTAAATATGGTATTTACACAACTTTTGGAGCTGAGTTGCTCTCTCTCTCTCTCTCTCTCTCTCTCTCTCTCTCTCTCTCTCAATCCATCCTTTCCCATCCACTCAAGAATCATCTAAAACTCCTTTTATACAAGCAGTAAGTACTCCAACTTCAAAGCTACCATTTCATACAAGTTCTAATATCGCAAATGTGAGTCCAATGTAGTGCCGCTTTCTGCAAAGGTAAAGAAAACAAGAATGCAGAAAATGGAATAAAAGTTATCAAGTTAGAAAATAACACAAACAAACAGTAAGTGTGCACTCATATAGGGGAACAACATAAATAAAAAGTCTGATGTGTTGCATTCACATGGGGCTCTAATGATCTAGCTGTCGACGGGCCGTTAAACCCTAATCACTCACTCACTCACTGCATTCACATGACTTTCTCTGCTCTTGTACTAACCTTTCTTACCAACTCTTATTCCTATTTCTCCTTCGTGTTAGTTGAGATACACATTTGCAGAAATTATCTTATTGCTTATTTCCTTGTAGGTGTAAGGGGAATATGGGAATACAGTAGGCTTTGAGCGATAGCCAAATCTTTTAAAGCTTTGAGATTCCGTTCTCTTTGCACGCCTAAGATATAAAAAATGAATAACGATCTGCTATTTGATGAAAGTGGAAGTATTCCAAAACTCACACAAATAATGAGTAGAGAAGAAGGTCCAATTATGGGCTAGGGTCTAAAAACGGGCTACACGTGTATCTCGACTGTAGGGTGCTGCGGACTATTGGAGAAAAGCTTGTACCAACTATATGATCCTCCTGCAGTAATGCAAGACACGTGGTTTCGCGCTATTAGCCATGTTGACGCGAGTCTGAACTTATGTTTTACTGAATCATCATTTAAAAACTTTTGAAAGGTATGCAAGTTTTATTTTGTTAAATAACTAGGCATGTTTCTCCCTTATTCAAGTTAATTTTGTTGTATTATACGTTCATTTGCCTTTCGCGTGAAATATTTGCATTGCTTCCATCCTAATTATTAAATATGGGGTAAATAAGTTTAATTTTCCTAGAGCTTTGTGTGAAATATGGGCTACTGTGTGTAATGTAAATACGGGCTATAGGCTATATTTAGACCACGACATATAAAACTAAGTATCTGATTAAATATGTAAGTACTATGTTTCAGATGCCCTGTAATAAGCCAAAATTCACTCCCATTGGAAAAAGAAAGCAATGGAAGGTGGAAGATTGCCCACCAGGAGCTGTAGAAGTTGTTCATCCTTCAGGATGGGTTCAAAACCATCTGTTTACTCATTGGTTTACTCACTTCATTGCACACATTAAACCATCCGAGGCTTCTCCCATATGACTCATTCTAGATGGTCACTATAGTCATACCTGTAACACAGACGACATAGGCATAGCTGGAGAAAATCATGTAACTATTTTGTCACTTCCACCCCACTCTACACACAAGCTTCAACCATTATATAAGACATTCATGGGACCATTTAAGAGTTATTACAGTGAAGAAATTACGATGTATACCAAATCAACTGGGCACCTGTCACAATGTATGGGGTTGCAGAGCTCTTGAAGAAGGCATACATTAAGGTGCAAAGTGGAGAAATTGCCAACAGGCTTTTCTCCTACAGGAATTTATGCTCTCAACAAAAACATCTTCACTGAAGCCGACTACATAGCAGCCCGAGCAGATGCTCCAAGGAAGAGCTGCACAGTGAAGAGTACTGGGCCTTTGTTGCAGGCTTCTGCAGGTTCATGTGCTGTTTCTGTAACATCTTCAAAAACTCCTTTAAATTCATCTGCTGGTCCTTCAGCTTCATCTGCTGGTCCTTCGATTTCATCTGCTGCTTCTTCAGCTTCGTCTGCTGGTCCTGCAACTTCAGTTGCTAATCCTTCGACTTCATTTATTGGTCCTTCAACTTCATCTCTTGGTATTTCACTTTCATATAATGGTCCTTAAATTTCATTTCCTAGTCCTATAACTTCATCTCGGTTTCCCATGCAAACGACTGTTACAAAATAAGAAACCTGCGTGTCACCTCATAAAGTATCTCCAATCCTCATCACTAAAAAGAAAGGAGGTCGGCAGCGTATCAATAAAAAATCATTACAGCATCACCCTATAAGAATGAGCGCACTGAGTCCTTGAAAAGGAAGAAACAGACTACAAAAGGAAAGGATGCAAAGCAGAAATTAAATTTTAAACAGACTGAAAAAATCCAAGAACAGAATGGAAAGCTGTGACTCAGAATCTGATGAAATTGAAATTAACTCTGGAGATAGTGAGCTTGATACACCTGTAGGGAAAGTAAACCCAGATAATACTGACTGTTTATTTTGCGATGAGCGCTTTTCAGAAGACACTAGAGAAAAACTGTGGATTCAGTGTCTTGTTTGTTTTCAGTGGGCATAAAATTATTGAATGTGCAGATGCAGATAAAAGTGAAAATGTATATGATTTCTGCAAATAATATACTTCAAAAGCTCTAAAAGAAACTTGTGTTTAAACTTAAATTGTAATAAGGTTAAATTCTACTATATTGTGTAGATATACATATATTGTTTCACTTCATAAGATAAATAATATGGACAGCCCGTATTTGGACCCTGTCTTTAAAATTCCATTTTATACACATATTACGCAAAATCGAATACTTCACATGCATTGCTGCTAATTTTACCAGATGACTTCAGCGTGCTTTTAAATAAGTATACTACTTTTTCTGTTAAAATAACAGTGGTAAGAAGAGAGCTTTTCAAAATATATGCGCAAATAGAAATGGTAGCCTGCATTCGGACCATCTCCTCTGGTTAGATTTGGTCTATCTGTCATCAAGAGTAAACAATACCACATAGGCTATAGCCAGAATGTTACAAATATACATTAAATTTGCCATAAAATATCTTAAACATATGTAATTTTAATCAAAACCGTTAGTCGTTTTTGAGAAAATCAAAATGTTCGAAAAAATTTGCCAAGTAAATTATGGTGGAGGAACTTTCTTCAAAATCTCCGTTTCGCATCCTTGAGGGATATTAAGCATAAGTACCAACATTGATTTTTAACCGGCTTTTCGTTTTTGGTTTATGCTGTTCACAAGGCACACACACACACACACATACACACACACACACACACACACACACACACACACACACACACACACACACACACACACACACAGAAGGAACTTTTTCTAAAAGGCTTTTAAGGGACTCAGGAGTCCCAAAACATATCTTTCTGGTGAAATCTTGGCATCGAAATTCTGGGTCGAACACATACTTCCGCTACGTACTGTAGGTAGCAGAGAAAGTAAAAATGAGACATTAAAGTGGAAAGTTAAATCGGACTTAAGACATTCAAACCATGACAACAATCGCTCTGCGTACCTTTCTTAACCACCTGAGTTATCATGACGAGATGCCCGTAGCGCATGAAATCCTCCTATACCTAAACTTCAAGGCGACCTCATACCTCAAAGGTGACTTGCAATGTTGCAAGTGCTTTTAACTTCTGGGCTTTATAGTTAACTTCTGTTAGAGTTAATTTATATACAGAACACTTGCAACATTTCACGTCAACTTAGAGGTATGATATTTAATGCACTCGAGACCAATTTGAAAGCCTTAATTGGCTATAAGTGCTACGGGAATTACGCTATGGTAGCTAAAGCTATAGGATCATCACCATGGAGAGCCATTGTCGTGGTTCGCGCTCCTACTTTGGTTTGAATGTTTCAGGCTTGATTCACCTACAACTTACTACCCACACACGACTAGTGAGAAAGAACAGTTACCATATATAAGGTGGCCCACTCCAGCCGGCATTCGGGTAAGTATATAACCCTTTGTACGTTAAAGGAGCTGCAGAAACTAGCGGGGTAAATCCAGTCAATGGTGAGCGTGAACTTCGTTCTGCTTGTAAGAGAAGCGAGCGGTAGAGGAATTGCCCAGACTTCAAGTAGCGTGTGTAGCGCGTGATAATAGAGAGGAAGTCTTAGAATACTCTCCACTTCACTTATAAGACTTTATTTTCCAGGGAATAAACTCATTCCTGTATATGCTGCTGTTGTCTAACATACGGATGGTATTAGAACACCTACGGTCTGTTAGGACAAACTTTGAAGTTATGTAGTGCTTTTGCATATGGATGTTCTTAGTGATAATGAAAATAATAAAAAGCTTAGTACGAATGGGTATTGTTTTTCATTCTTTTCAAGAAACACGAAAATACAAATGCGGCATTTTTAAAGCTTTGAGCTTTGTTTCTTATGGTAAAGTACTTCGTCAGCAAGACAGGTGCACCACTGATACCACCACGTTCACATGGAGAATCATACGTATCAGAGTGACAAGCAGTAGTTTTGGATTCTATTTCTCTTAATATATGCACACAAAATTTTAAAACAGCGTACAGCGCAAAGAGATCTATGTTCCTCAATGTTTAGTGCATCCCTGTCTGTCTGTACGCCGTCACAGAGTATTTGCTGCAGACAAATGTGATTCAACTTTCTCGTCGCGTGTGTAATAAACTGGCACAGAACTGACATAGAAGTACTATTTCCAGCCCAGACGGCACCGATATTCCACCTGCCGACTATAATCTTCGTTACGGATGCTATTCGAGATGTTGGCAGTAAATACATTTCTCTGTGAATCGTAACGACAACAGTGTTCAAGCTTTCCAGTCTCCTGAGAACAACATAATCACGCTCGGGTGGGAAAATCAGATGTTGAATGGATCAGTTGGAAGTAAAAGGTCCATGGATGCTAGATATTTCTTTTGAGAACACTCCGTTCCGTAACTTTTACACGAAAATCTCTATTTAAGGTTTTCCTTGTTTGCCCAACAGAAGGTGAGTTAGAGGAATGTGCTACGTAAACATCTCTGTCAAGTTTATGCACACTAGTGATTCATATGCCAATTGGTGTTAGCCAAAAGTTGACAAATTTTAAATTATAAATCACTGAAAAGGCACTAAATCAAAATACAGTAGAACCCCGCTAATCCGAACCCCGCAAATCCTAAATTCCGGATAATCCGAACACAACGTCCATTATTTAAGTAAACAATAAAATATTATTTGTAATGTAGAGTAAGCATTTTTATTATAGAACTCACAAACTCATTGAAACTATACACATCGGAACGAAATGTTTATTGTACAAAAATAGTTTGCTGAACTTTGCTATAGGCTAACTGTCTGTACATAATGCATTTAGTCACTCCTAAACAACATTTTCACATTTTTCACTTAACTTGCAAAATCGGTAATCTTCTTGTGTCGTAAGGAACTAAACCTGCTTGAAGATGCGATGTTACGCAGCGTCGCATGAACATCGCGTCGTTTGGTGTTACAGCAGCGTCCTGTTCTACGGAGCCTATTGCCAATTCAAGGGCATCTGCAATATCAGAATATGACAAAATATCCTTAGGAAGGTCTTCTTCTTCACTACCTCCATGCTCTAGAGTTCTTAACGGGTTGATTCTGCACCATAGAAACAATGGCTTCGTTACTTATGCCTTGATAACCATTATCGTCGACTGATACCCATTCAAGAAGGCAATTTTCATCGGTATTTTCACATCCCGGGATTTCTTGAATAAGTTGAACGATATCATCATTGTGTGGTGCCGGAATGGATGGGGTTTCTTCAAGCACGACACTTGGCCACAGTTCCTTCCACATTTTTTTTTTTTTTTCACTTTTTGGATAATTCGAACATTTCCGAATCCGAACAGGCCACAACCTCAATTGATTCGGATTAGCGGGGTTTTACTGTAAATACTATAATTAGTAAATGAACGACGATGTTCCATTTCACGAAAGTTTTAAATTTTCCGAAACTCACACACATAACAAGGAATATCTCCGAAATGGTTCACCCTACAAGAAAATTTATTCAGACATAAATTGTGTATTTTAGCAAGATCTACATTTTTTGTGCAGTATGATTTGATTTATCTCTAACGGTTTACCAATTATGCAAAAGTCATCCAGAGTGAATACGACTACAGGGACTATAACCACAAAATTCAAGATATACATTTCATTTGTCATAAAAATATCTCAAACATATGCCATTTTAATCAAAATCGTTAGAGCCATTTTCAAGAAAATAAAAATTTTCCATGTAAAGGGTAGTTTAGGGTGGGGCTATTTTCTTCAAAATCTTCGTGTGGCATCCTTGAAAGACATTAAACTTAAATACGAACTTTGGTTTTTAACCGACTTTTCGTTTTTGAGTTATGCTGTCCACAGACACACACACAGACAGACAGACAGACAGACAGACTGACAGACAGACAGACACACACAGACAGACAGACAGACAGACAGACAGACACACACACAGACAGACACACACATAGACACACACGGACCTTTTTCGAAAAGTGCTCTTTTTTGGATTCAGGGGGTCTCAAAACATATATTTCCGGTGAAATCTCGACATCGAATTTTTGGTGGAATACAATACTTTCCCTACTTAGCAGTAGAGAAAGTAATAACTCATGTTCCAGCTGCTCCACAGCAAATGACGTTGAAGGTTGCACAGGGCCATACGTAGGTACGCTTATATTGTACCAATTTTACGCCCGGCGAACGAATAACACGTATATCCTAAACTTGTAACTGTATTTCTGCAGTACAGCACACCTAGCTGCCACGCCACGGTTGGAGCATTTAAGGTGATTCTTTAGCTTTGACAATGTTCAACTGATTAAAAATCCTTTCACTTCCGGATTGCTGTGTAGAAGAGAGGAAATTGTCATAGTCAAATCTGCCTTTTCTTAAACGGGTTTGATATCGCTACATCTTCATAACGCTCTACTTACGGTAACCAGAACTCCACCGCGTTGGAAATGTTCTGGCGTTCTGTAACATTTAAGTTGCGCCACTGATTCTCTATTTGAGAAGGAATTTAATTACAATCGTTCTCAAAGAAAATTATTTTACAGTAGATATATTTAGTTTATTTGATATTTAAAAACCCAATTATACCTCAGCTAGCACTTTTGGCGCAAAAAATTTGAATCTACCAAAATTTTCTCTAAATATCTTTTTAAAGCATCAGAAACTTCATCCTTAAAACTCTGTCGCTATGACTTCAACAAACTCCAGATCTAGCGACAAGTCGCCAAAGTTGGCAACACTCACATACACTCATTTTTGTAGCAAAACACTTGACTGTGTGAGCAGATTAACAGTTTAAGGCCTGCGTACCTCAGACTACCGTCGCCTCTTTTTGGTGAGCAGACAATGCTCATAGTTTTAGCTTAAGTAACACAAACGGTTTCAAATAATGCACACTTGTTTACTTGTATGACGGGGAAACAAAACTTACTTGTTTACATCACATCACACGTAGGTATATTTGTAATTTGTGAATTCAGGTAAACTGTTCCATTTATACGCCGCGTATTTGATATTCACCAATAATGTTAGGAATACCTCAGATATCGACCGTTTATCTCATAATACGCTTGCAAGGATGCAACATTATCGGATGAAACGTCAGCTCGTTACTGGAACGTAATAGTATCAGTCCAATCCACTTTAGTTTCCATTAACGGAAACTAGGAAATCCCTTCAACTTTTAATTTTGAAAATCGTGTTTTTAATCAATGTACAGTGTCAGTTTCAGAAACACTATGTACTTGAGAAAATGCTCTTATTGTGTTCTGATTTTAGCTTGTAATTTTGATGTTAGCTATTTTCTCATTACCACTGTTGTTAGCATTGTTTCGCAACGTATTCGGCTGTTCAGTTATTTGGTATACCGTGGTCTGACATCTGATATAATTGTGATTTAATTTAAAGTAACACAAGTAGGAAAGTAATTACTTAAGCAATTGTGTAGCCTGTTACATTTCATTATTGGAGTAGTGCGATAAATTCCATTTAAGGTCACGAGTTTCATCAGATTAACTGCCTGCGATAAGGTGTTCTCAAATATCTTATCGAATGACGGACTTCAATTTGGGGGAATGTAAGCAACACAGAAGCGAAAGAGCCCGTACATCATCTCCAACATCAGAAACCAACCAACAAACTTTCAGTGTTTGACTCAAAGACAACTTGCGGAGAGGAACTTAGCACCCCGACCATAAGGCGATCTTTTGTGCCAATGTCCCAGATGGGGGACCCCCGGGCAGGACAGACGAGCCGAATGGGCGGCAGAGGGCAGGGTCCATAAATTTTCGCAGTTAGAAGCACCCTGGCGGAGGTTGTCTCATCCCCGTTCCTCTCCCATCGCTTCGGGTTTGTACTCCCAAGAAGGCCTCAGGACTCGGGAACCCGCTCCCCTCCCTCCTTGAGCTTGTACGATCCCATGGGGGACCCGGAAACCAATTGGCTCACCTTCCAATCCGGGGGACAAGATTTCCAAAAGGACTTTGTTCCCCCAGCCGTTCTGCTGCTGCGACGCTCCTACGCTTCCAACCCTGAAACCTAATGGCATGAAGGATGAAATGAAATGACCAATTTAACCAAATAGAGGGGCAGGAAATTCGGAGAGTATGGAAATCCTACCCAGCATTCACCTGGCGAGCCGGGGAAATTTCCGAAAAAACCCATGGGTCAGGAAGATCGGCCAAGGGGATAGAACCCGCGACCTCCTGAATGTGGGTCACAGACGTTACCACCTGAGCCATCCCGTTCGGCATAGCGACCTACAATTGCTATCATCTCCTCCTTTTCGTTCTCAGTGTGCAGCTTGAATTTCATGATGTTTTGACAATCGCTAACAAAACTGTTTTTTCTAGAGTGATACGATGAACAAAGAGAAAAGAAAAACAGCTGGTGTTTTACGTTCACATGAACTTTTCCAGCCAGTATCCTGTATTTGTATGCCTTCTAAAACGGTTGTTGCAGAAGCTTATTTTTCTACTTACTTTATATTAATCGAGATAACCTTGAAGCGGTTTTTCAATATGTTGCTGTCTGCAGGGATTTAGCTGTTTGCAAAAAGGGGGTCCTCTTAGCAAATGAAAACTCCTAAATGAATGTTAACTTTGTTTCAATTATTATTACTCAATTATGATTAAGTGTAAGGCCATCTTTCACAGTAATATTAAATTTCTACTTTAATTAACACACTTTTAATTGTTTCGATATAGGTAACTTATGTATTTGCAACAGTGTAATACTTCTAGGTCAGAGAAAATGTTCTTCCACATCAGGCATGGCCACGAGAGCAGAGGTAGCTATTAAACTTGCCTTACTCACCCACATTCTCTTGCCGAGTGACGAAGGTTGTTTTGATACAGCAAGCGCAGTAGTGGCTTCGTTCCACCTGCGCGGTAGTAATAATTCCTACTCTGTTATTAACTATTTTGTTTTGTATTAAACATATTTTTCATACAATAATTATTACAGACACCTACTGTAGTTAGGCAAATTACATAATCTTCAAGTTAATAACCTTCCTGTATCTTATGCACGGAACATTCTTACGCAGCCTTATGATTAACATACTAAATTATTTCTCTTTCACAATAAATAAAGCAGTGAAATTCCATTACTATTTAGTCTTAAAAATATTTTAAAAATATTAGATCAACATAACAAATTGTTTGGTTTTAAACTCAATATTACGTTCAAACTTTGAAACACGAAATACAATAGCTTATATTAAATAAACTAATAAGAAACTGAACCCCTTAAAAGTGGAATCATAATGTCCGTTTTATATGTTTACAAATGAGTATTCAGAAAATACTTTTGAAGTTGTAAATAAATACCTGTAAGATCACCAAAGCTCTAGTTTCAAGCTGTTTAATTTTTAAGAAAATTTAGCAACGTCACCATAACATTAAATTGTGATTTAGTTCATTCGAACTGAAATAAAAGGACATTACAGCATTGTTCACATTACGTTTGTGTGGCAGTGAAATAATAACTGTTTCACTCATCATGTAAAATCCCTGGTTATCGTATGGCCGAAGCAGTTCGTCCCACCCTGTGTATATATGTATATACCAGGTGGTTCACCTGTTCCTTATTATTTGTGGAGATAGGCAACACTTCATACTCTGAAAGCAACAAGGTCGGTATTACCGTGGTCGTCTCTTGTCTATTTTCCCATGAAGAGCAGCCTAGATTTGCATGGCTACCAAATGGTCGACAAGCACGATAATACCGACCTTGTTGCTTTCAGAGTATGAAGTGTTGCCTATCTCCACAAATAATAAGGAACAGGTGAACCACCTGGTATGTATGTGTTTATTTAGGTATATTTTTGTAAGGACGAAGAAAAAGAATTTTCCTGTTAGAAATTTCCTTTTCACCTCGTATCAAAGATCGCTCTTACAGTTTTTATTTATTTTTTATTTTAGCTATTTATTTTGTATTCCCACTTTTATGTTGTTTTCCTGGTTGCTTTGCCTTATTTACCCGCACATATACACATTTATTAACAAACACAAAAACACCCATGCCTGAGACCCATGCACCACGAAGCACCAAAGTAAGGCACTTAGCGAGCGCAGCCACCGACAATTAATCGCAATGGGTGCAACGGTATGGATTCCAGTTGAATACAATCAAACAAATCAACAGCTCTGAGTTCGTTCTACTACAGTATGGCATTTATCATCGAACGAACCTTCTGTGATTATAGATTGTCATTTTAGGCTAGGAAACACAATTTTCATTTATAAAGCATTTATAGTTAAATACATACAATTTTTATTCATTTAATTAAATCAATACTTATAATAAGTTTACTCCTAATTTTATTTATATATTTTATTTAAATGGCCAATTGTTAATTTATATAACTGAGTATTAGATATCATAGATAACGGCATCATAGAATGCTTATACCTAACTCTTTGCTTTAATCTGATATAAAGGTTTCTTCTCTGTAAATCGTTCGTCGTTTCTCAATGTATAAAATTCATTAACGTTTAAGAGAGCCTCGCTAGCTATTCACAGGAAGTTGAAATTGTATTCCTTTGGTTTTTAATGTGATATATTTGTGGAAATTTAATAAAAAAACCAACATCACGAAAAATGTTTAACAATAACTAAAATGTTTCCATGTAGATAATGTATTTTTAAACAGCCGTATTTATTTTATGTTACAAAACTGTTCTTCCCTAGTTTGGTACTCGTTATCGAAGTGTGGGCTGCGCCAGAAGTAACAACTGCAAGATACTGCATAATTACCTGCCGAGAAACAATGCAAGTAAGAACTAGAAGGAACCAGATAATTATACCAAGCGGTAATCGAAGGCGTGGCCGCAGAGTGGCACAGAGAAACCTTGTCTCTCAACTCAGAGAAGTCTTATTATGTTCTGCGTATGAGAACTTTATCTCTCTAAGGAGACCGTTAACACTCGATATAAGGTATTTATAATTTATGCAAGGATGTGCCTGTAGATTGCTAATCCTATTAACGCTATGATCGTATAATCTACTCCATTTTATTTTCTCTGCCGTCTTTCTGTGGTAGGTGAAAGTATTTTCTTCACCTAAAATTTCGACAAAAGGAACACGTGTGCGGTGATACTGAGAGAGGGAGACCAGCACAAATAAAATCGAAGTCGGATGGTTGAATATTAAACCTGATATTATGTAAATGCAATATCTTTAAAGGATTGACACAGAACATTTCATGGGATCCCCTGCCCACTCCACTTATTATTATTATTATTATTATTATTATTATTATTATTATTATTATTATTATTATTATTATTATTATTATTATTATTATTATTATTATTATTATTATTATTATTATTATTATTATTATTATTATTATTATTATTATTATTATTATTATTATTATTATTATTATTATTATTATTATTATTATTATTATTATTATTATTATTATTATTATTATTATTATTATTATTATTATTATTATTATTATTATTATTATTATTATTATTATTATTATTATTATTATTATTATTATTATTATTATTATTATTATTATTATTATTATTATTATTATTATTATTATTATTATTGCTTTTTTTTTTTTTTTACTTTCTCCAAAGTGGCCTTGACGAAGTTGATTAATAATTATTTTAGAAGTGATTAACCTTTTATTTTATCCACGTGTAAAAATATTTAGCCCGACACAGTGGAGTGAACGAAAGTATACCTACAGGTGAATCTAATCTGTGAGCTACTTGTATAACGCCAAGTTTTATCCAACATTAAATAATTTAGTACACAAATATAATAATTATTTAAAATTCGATGTTGTGTTACACGGTAATCCCTAGAACAGTTAAAGTAGGCCTATAATGTATTGGTGCTTTGGTTAGTTACCAGCTGGTTGCTAACGATTGTGAACATACTGTTCGCCAACGGAAAACAGTCCCTGTCAGGAATTTGTGCTCTTATCTGTTTGGAAACAGTACGAAGAAGACAGCGAGTGTATACGACAGAGAAAGTATAATACAAAAGGAGTAAAGCTATTCAAAAAACTGTCCTAGTGTCATAAACAAGGAGGGTAAGGCAGGATGTCGGAGTCGTGTCTAATAGGAAATTTCCCCTGCACCTCATTCCCCTGGGACAGTCTTTATTGTGGTAAACTGTAGGTTGTTTTGCTTATTTTTGTTTAAGGTCCATTAAACAGGTAGCTCACAACAGACGATGAATATTTGAGTGAAATGATGTTCAAATGAACGCGAGGTCCATTGAGATTAACCCGGCTTTGCCTGAAATTTTTTTGAATAAATATGTTCAACCTTTTGCACAGAATGGATGCAAATGCAGTTGTGAAAAGTAATTTAATATAATTTTGTATTTATTTCGCACACTTTTGTCAAAAGCAGGTGCCATTTTAAAAGGACAGTAGGAACATGGGCATATATTTTGTCCACATTTCAAATATAACAATTCTTTAGTCTTTTGTATGATAGCTAGTAGAACATCAATATTACACTTCAGGCATTTAGTACACTTTCTTATGACAAAGACGGCATCTTGTTCTTCCTTGCAGCATATTTGTAAATGGGTAAAGGGTACAGAACGAAGGGGGACACCTCGCTCACTTCGACCTACACAGGTCTGTTGTGGCTACCACCCCCCCCCCCAGGAGGCAGGGATGAATGAGGGAACCGAAGGGATGCTATCAGACTCGCAGCTAGACAGGCCCACCAGAGACGCGTGGAAGTCCCTAACCAGTGCTGAGATGTCTTCATCCCGGCGCAAGGCCCCGCCAAGCAGCCAGCATCACGACGCAAGTCCGGGGCGGTATAGCACGAAGCGTTCCTCTTCCCCTCAACGGAGGACAAGGGCCGACCGGACGCCACCTAGCGCCGAGAACAGCAGTTACCGTGTGCAGTCATCCACGCCATCTGCCCGACACTGCCCACAATACACGCCTGGAACAGCACCACCTGAAAGATGATAAGGAAATGGAATGAAAGGAAATGATGGAAAGGAAACCGTGGTATGAAATAATACACCCCAGCATTTGCCTCAGTGCCATGGGGAAACCACGGAAAATTCCATGTCAGAGTGCGCGGCCACGGGGATCGAACCGGCGACCTCCCGAATGATCCACTATTGTAGGAATGCAGCGCTGGAACAATTTTGCTCCAGCCCTCAACTGACTCCCAGGTAAATTACTGGGGTCCATGGTATCTTCTTCCCCAGAATCTTCATCTGACAATTCAGGATTTGTTGAACTCACTGGTGGGATTATAGCTATTTATGAAATTTTATCATTTGATGTGTCCACATCCTCAACAATAATGAGCACAAACAAGTAGACAAAATTTCAAATTATAATTTTCTGTACTACTGAAATAATGTTGAAATATTTGTGCAAATGCCTATTGTCCTTTTAAAAGGACACCAGAATATATTTTATGTATGTAACAAACTATTAAAAATGCAACTTTTCTTTTACTTTTAAAAGATAAAGCCATGCATTTGGAAATTAACATCATGATACAACTCATTACATGAAGATAAGCTACATAAAACTTACCTCCCAAGACGCATGATGTTGCAAAAAGCCATATTCAAAAGGTCAATAAACAGATGGTTTATTCACATCAACAATCACTTTCAAGAACACAAATTTCAATCAAACCATACCTTGATAATGTCTAGCTGAGATTACCATGTGTGTCAACTGTTTGCTAAGGTAATACAAATATTAAACAATAAAGGTTACCAATGTGGCCACTGTCGTTATAGAAGGACAATAGACAGATCTGGATTAAAGTTACCTGACATTTATGTTTTGACGATAAGGGAAAACCTCGGCAAAGACTATCTGATTAACTCGTCCTAACGAGATTTGAACTCGGAACCTCTTGAATGTGAGGCAGGCACGCTATTACCCACACCAAGGAGCTGAACTAAGTAAAGTTTTGTTTTGAGTTAGAAGATAGCTAATCATATCAACATAACAAAAACTTCAGATATCTGATAGTAATGTACTATTGATATAATTTAATTAGCAATGTTGGACCAAATAGTATTGAACTGTTCTCTCGGACTAGCCGAGTGTCGACACTGAGTTGGAAAGTTGAGTTAGATTGGCAAATTCAATATCATGGTCTAACTCGAACCACGGATCTTTGGCTGTCTGTGATGATGCGCTTATTAGTTGACCTACCACTGCGAGATACCCGTAGGTGCATTAGGAAGTTCTTAAAAGATTCTTATTTTGCAAAACTACTTTTTCTTATTTCTATATGTAATCATAGAAAAATTGTTGAACCCTCTAAAAACTGATTTTGTTCATTTAAGCATTTTGCAAGTCCTGTAACTTTATTTACTGGAAAACCTTTCAGCTGTTTCTGTCAAAAGTGAAGTTGGTTTCCAAAATGTTATTTTACTGAATCTCAAAATACCGTGACGTCTCACGAACTCGAAGTCCTCTAGTAAATTTGTTTTCAATTGTACTGTACTAATCAGGAACAAAGGGGTGGTATACTCGTCTTTCACAGAGAATCATATAAAGATGAATATACGGTGAAAAGTCAAACATTGCTCATTATTAAAGTCAGCGCTTAATTTCCATTGCATGGCTTCTTTATTCATAATCTAATTAATCTGAATTTACTATTAGATAATGCAGTAAAATGATGGCATTCAAGGATCACTTTATTTATGCAGATGTTTATGTTTTGCTTTATAGTGTATTATAACTGAAGTTTCTTAAGGTAATTACAAGCTTCGTGTTATAAAATTACAACAAAAGCGTATTAAAACAAATAGAGTAGATGGACATTTCCCCTTGAGCACTAGGCAACTTCTCTGACAGAACAGTATGGTATTCTACCTATGGCGGTAGGCGCAGGAATTCTAACTGCATACAAAAGCTCAAGCTCATGTCTAAATGGAATTCCACCAAATGTGCCCCCCCCCCCCCAAAAAAAAAGGACCGTCACGTAGACTGAAGGGAAAAGGTCACGCATACCTTCTCCGATTGTAAAGCATTTTTATGTTGTTATATGTTATTTTCTGCATATTACAGTGTTAATTCTTATTTTTTAGATTTTGAGGGTGATCACTGAACTGTGTTCCAAAAACAGATAGTATAATTCTTCGGAATTGCTTTTTTATAATTCATTACCACAACTGTAAAACACACAATGTCTTGCAATAAAGTTAACCCATCTTAAAAACATTTCGTGTGTTACATTCCCTCGCTCCGTTACCAAATGAACTGACAGAAGAATAAGCTTTATAGGATTAGTTTATACGAGAGTAGAGAAAGTCATGTGAGAGTAACACACCAGATTTTTAGAAAAAGTCTTAAATGTATGTATCTGTATATATGTATGTTTTTGAACAACATATCTCAAAAACGAAAATTGAGTTAAAGACTAAACTTGGTATTTAAGGCCAACGTCTTCTAATGATGCGACAAGAGAAACCGGTAGATTTGAAAGCAGACAGAACATTGAAATTAAAGATTATCGAACTGCCTTTGGAAACCTTTGGTAACCAATAGGAAGTGAATATTCGGCTATCTCCGAAATGGCAGGTAATGTTATTACCATTTTCAACTACATATTTGTGTGAACTGGGCTGGCTAGTCGACGTTCTCTGAAATTAAAAGATCAACAAGAGGGATACTTAAATCCACCGATGAAGAAATGAATGATTCCGCCACGATTCAGCCATCTGTGTGCAGCTAAGCAAGCTCAAAATTCACATTCAAGGTGTGAGTTGGTTATTTTAAAATTCGTATAAGGAATGTGCATTTTCTACAGTGAATTAAAGCTAATACATTTAATAAATGTAAAGTGTACTCCTGTTAATAATAATAATAATAATAATAATAATAATAATAATAATAATAATAATAATAATAATAATAATAATAATAATAATAATAATAATAATAATAATAATGGAGTGGAGTGGAGTGTGGAGTTTAAGGGCCCGTCGACAGCTGGGTCATTTGGGCCCTAATAATAATAATAATAATAATAATAATAATAATAATAATAATAATAATAATAATAATAATAATAATAATAATAATAATAATAATAATAATAATAATAATAATAATAATAATAATAATAATAATAATAATAATAATAATAATAATAATAATAATAATAATAATCAGTAATGGTAATAATAATAGTAACAATAGTTGATTACTTAACGATGTAACACTTTGTAATCATATTAAGACTCGTATCATTTTGAGGGGACAGATATTTGGTGTCCCGTGTTGAGTCTAGGTTCGTCTGGTCTGTGCCATGAGTAAACACAGATTGCGGAACATTGGAATAGAAGAGAGAATGATGAAAGGTAGAACAAATTGAGATAAAGTAAATTTTAAAATCACGAATTGCATTTACTAGTACTATTTTACGCATAAAATGACGTAATAAAATCCATAAATTGTATATTTAAATATGTTATAATGAAAGAATGAAATGTTAACCTCAAAGCACTGCAACTATAATTTTACTTTATTTTAACATATTTTTAATATTTGGATGAGTGATCATCTAGCCATCTGTCAAACCCATGCAGCACAAGAGCACACAGAGACATGTTTAGAGTACGACATTAGAATTTGTCTATTTGTGTAGACCGTGTTAAAGTCATAAGGCTAACGCCAAAAGTATAAATAAATTTCGTATGATACACACAATTGTCATATACATTCAAATACCTGCAACAGTAAAACATTAGTAATACTATGAGAAATAATGATTTTAATAATGTAACACAATGATAATGCTTTACTGCAACAGTAAAACATTAGTAATACTATGGGAAATAATGATTTTAATAATGTAACACAATGATAATGCTTTACTGCAACAGTAAAACATTAGTAATACTATGGGAAATAATGATTTTAATAATGTAACACAATGATAATGCTTTACTGCAACAGTAAAACATTAGTAATACTATGGGAAATAATGATTTTAATAATGTAACACAATGATAATGCTTTACTGCAACAGTAAAACATTAGTAATACTATGGGAAATAATGATTTTAATAATGTACCACAATGATAATGCTTTAATGAAACCGAGGTTGAGGTCCTTAATTTTATAGAAACACGCAATTGAAAAAACAAGGACATTATATTCTATGGTATATTGATATTATGGTGAACTGAAGTAAAATAAGGGTTTCCATATAATCGTATAGTCTCGTGCTGCGTATACTATAAGACTATGAAAATAGTACGAAAATAGTAATGAAAATAGTAATACGGAACAAACAGCTGTGTTACAGGGAAATAGCTTTTTATACTGATTAAAAAGCCGCGGGTATGCGCTATACCTTTATTATAGCATTCCTTAAAAGGAGGTCGTCATGAGTTATAACCGGCCAGGAGAGCTCGGGGCGCTGACCACGTACCACCCTCCAGTTCTGCATACCACTCACGAGGTGGGGGACAGCGGCCGGGCGGCAAGCTTTGGCCCGCGAAGGGCTGTTGTGCTAGGGGTTATTTTTTATTCCTTAAGGGGAGTTAGGGGTGAGTTTAGGAAATTCTACAATTTGTATGCCAGCATTACCAAATTTTAACCACGTTAATATAGTGTTTAGATATGCAGCTGTACAAAATTTGAAGTATGTAAGTCAAATAGTTTTTTTAATTAGAAGCTTTTAATTGATTAAAAAGATACTCTGATTAAAAATGCTCCTTGCGTAATAATTTTTATATGTTTGACATGAAAGTTGGTGATCTGATGCTTCATGCACTTGAAAGTCATAATTGCTCTGGATTTTTATTTTACACCAGTACTTTAGTGTCTGGAAATTTTTTAATATGTCTATTTACAGATTTTACGTTTTTTTAACTTTCCATCGGCATTTGAATGTGAATATGTTCAATATTACTTGACTGATATCAAAATCCAGAGCAATTTTTGAGCCTTATATGAATAAGAACACATTCTGAAATTTTCAAAAGAATCCCTTAAGAACTCTGTCGCAAGGAGTTTTTCAGATGCGTGAAAATGCTGAGGAAAAAGAAACTGAGAAAAACAGCATTAAACTTTTAAAACGTTCTAACACCATCAGAGGTGTGTTGCAGCATAGGTTTCACTTTCTGATCTCTTACCCTCTCCTGTACTGACAATTTCTGCAATTTATGGGCTCTCCTTGTGTGTGTTTGTTTCCTGGCACTGCATTTGCTACTCTGAATACATCTTCTAGCATTGCACTTCTGACAAATGCATATTGTTCCAACTGAAATATTTTCATTCCTAAGATTATTCAACACTTGAATTGACTTCACACACCCCATATTAAACTCTATTACAGCTTTCAGTACTGCAAGTTCAAGTTTATTCCTAGACACACACCTATTTTGGACAAATAGCTCCCACAACATTGTGAAGAGATACATTCGAGTTCTGTGTCGTACCCTTGGCGTAGCGTTCTAGCAGCTGGTCAGAACCAAGTCGCTGATCCGGAAATAGAATTTTAGTTACCACTTCTGGAGACAAGTTGTGATTTTGTGAATGCATATTGAGGATAACTTACATGATTGAGTTTCTGATCCATCGATATTCAGTCTTGGTGGGTGCGCACGTCTAACCACCAGCCATTTAATCACTATGCACCACAATTTAAAAATGGCCGCCAGATCTTTAAAAGTGGCGCTGGCATCAAAATCATTGCACTTTTTAATAGACAAAACATTGAACAATTTTTCAACATAAAAATCTAAAAATCAACTTGTTTTACCAAATGGGCCAAATCTCACCCCTAACTCCCCTTAAAAGGGAATATCCAATATTATGTTATCCATGATACAGTTTTATTTAAAGATGACTTTAAGATAAGCCGTAAGTACTGTTATATAATGTGTAAAACGAACGTACAAGTGTTTATCTGAAGAAGGGTATACTTGACAGAAGTCTAATATGTTCATGAGCTCTCGAATTTTCTTGAAGTGTCTCCTGTGGTTTTCTAAGTTATACAAAAGTCTGTCAAAATGAAGCGGATTTCAGGGTTAATCATAAAGAGTTCGAAATTAACATGTTATTCCTTATATAAATGTGTTAAACATAGTTAATGTTTTAAACAAATCGTTTGGGTGAGGGATATTAATTTATGTATATCTTCCTAACTCATTCTTGAAAGGTGTTGAAATTGAATAATAAGTCGCGCCTGTGTGCGCGCGCGCTCAGATTCTCTAAAATATAGTTTTGTTATATTCAGGGACATCAAATGGCGTATATGTGCTGAAATATCGGTATCGAAATTTTGAACCAAATAAATATAATAATTCTTCCTCTACTTAGCATAGATATGTTATAGAGAAATTAGAAGTCTCAATCTATTGTACTTTAACTATAATTGGAAATAAATTGCGTTTAGTTAAATTCCATAGTAATATCTGGAATTTTAACGAAAGTACAAAGATTCAAGTAACAGAAATATTTATTACCTATTATTTTAATAAAACATCGCATATGATATGAATGAAAAAGTATTGACTAGAATGTCAATGGCATTAATTAAAGTTTAGGAATAAGTGTAACATATGACGTAATTTAAAACAAACATATAATGATGTTAGAAGAATAGAAATGACTCCCACTGCAAGTTTCTACCTTGAGAACTGCTAGTATTATACGATCTCTGAAGTACTAGAGGCAGAAAAGAAACGGAGCGAAGAGAAGCGGTGTAACGAAGTGTTTCATTATACCAGGAGTGCTGAATAAAAGAGAGCATAATTTAGTCTTATTGGCAGCAGTTTAACGCAGACTGCCTATCGACAAATTTTGTTCATTATAACGGTAAAGGCGGACACTGGCTCTGCAAACAACCGCAGATTTATACTCACTTAATGATACCGGAGAACCAAATCCTGTATCTCATAACGCGGTCCACGGTTGTTTAAGCGGCTATAAACTGCCGCGTTGGCAGTGCCCGCGTTTCTACACCCATATTGAGCTTTCATAAAGAGTGTAAATTAAGCAACAGATGGAGCAACCCGACCCTTAATCCCATACAATCCGTTATAGTAGCCATAATCCTGGGCTTTATCCCCCCTACTACACGACAATTTAATTGCCTACTTTGTATTCAGATTAATGTTGGTTGCAACGAACCGCAGCTGTTGTTAATTTTAACGATGTACATGTCGATAGATAGTGCTGCCCCTACGACCGCACTATGTAACTTGTTTACCAATTCAAACCGGCTATTATTTTAACAAGTGCCTCCACCGAAATATAATTTATCTTGTTAGTAGGATTATACATGTTTCCGGTAGTGCTGGTACTGGTTAGGGTAATGAGATGTTAGGGTATGAAGTTAGAACTGCAACTTTATTAAAGTATACACTTTCTTAGTTTTAAGCGATTTTCATACATTATTCAATAAAAATGCTGAATCTCAATATAAATGTTTAAGGAATTCATAGTTATCTCTGAAGCTCTATTTCGTTAAGTTATGAACTATGAGACTAAAATGATTGCATTGTCTCAAAAAGAATTTTAAAGACTTCCGTTAGTAAAATATATCATGCTAAAGTTTAGCTTGGTATGTATATTAAAACATCTCAGTTACTGTTTCACAACTTCTTATATTTCTTTCTTCTTTACCTGATTACCCTCCCCTTTTATAGCACTTACACCCTCTAAAGCAGGCTGTTCTAAATCCACGAGTTTGAGCATGAGTACACGTGAGTATGCAGCAGCGTTGCGTGGAGCACGGCTGTAGAGGGAGGGCAGCGAATGATGCTAGCCAATACGTCACTGGGCAAATATCATAGTAATCCCAATCATTCCCCGTTGCAAGTACCCACCACGCCGTTACGGTAGCTTACCCCACAGGAGGACTGTGCTGCGTGTTGCAGGCTTACTCACGCAAGGCGGCGAGTATGAGGCTGCTCACTGGCTAGCAGCGAGCATGGAACACATTGCCCTAGAGGAACCTATAGATCGGACAGAGTGAAGATCTGGAAGCTGGTGGTCAGCTAAGCACCAGACATGATAGTGAGGAAGAGAATGATATGAAATGCAGGTGAAATGAATGAATGAAAAAGTGACGATGGAGCAATTGGTGGAATGAGCGGCGGGGTAAACCGGAAAACCCGGACAAAGCCCACCCAGACGCCACTTCGTCCACCACGAATACCGCATGCGGGTCCCTGGGATCAAACCTGGGCCGCCTTGATGATAAGCGAACGGTGTAACCCAATGTGTTCCACCTGAGTTGCTCGCCAGTATGTAACGGCGTACTCACCGCCTTGCGAGAGTAAGTCTACAACACGCTGCACAGCTCTGCTCTGGGGTAAGCTGCCATTACGGCACGGTGGGTACTGATGGAGACCTGCGACGGGGAGTGATTGAGCTTGCTATGACCTTTGCCCAGTGACATATTGGCTATCATCCTTCGCCGTCCTCCCTCTACTGCCGTGCTCCGCGCAATTCTGCTGCGTACTCGCGCGTACTCATGCTCAAACTTGCGAATTTGTAACAGCCTTGTCTAACCGCTCAGCCTCGGTGCAGCCTTCTTATATTTATACGTATAATAAAACTACATCTCAGGGTTTTCATGTAATTTTATATTTTAGATTATTAGTAATCAATATTAACATATATAAGGGGCTATCCTCCCCCTGTAATGTATTTATGTATGTAATGTATGTGTCGGAGGGTTGCGCTCCCGCGCGCTTTACCTCTTCACACAAGAATGCCCAGACAATTCTAATGAAACCTGGTCTATGGCATATTTTAGGTGAGTCCCACTTAGGAAATAGGTTATATGATATTTAATTACTTGCCCCTAATGGAGTGCAAAATAAATACAAAGAAAAATCTAAATATCTCTTTTATTTTTTCCCGTTTTAAAACATTTTGCAAAACAAAAATTTTCCAGCATAGTATTTCTGACTGCCTTTGTTGTTTACCACATATCGATAGGGTGAACATTTAAGAAGTTATACAGTTGGGTACCGGCTTTACAGCGTGTATAACTACACAACGCCGCAAGGCGTGGCAAGTCTATGATTGGATACTGTGTTGAGCCACACGCCATTAAATTTTGCATCAGCTATAGTTACTAGTAGCGCAGTTGGTAGTACGCTCCTCTAGCGCGGAGGACGTGGGTTCGATCCCCGGCACCAGCATGGGGATTTTATCCCCTCTGGGAGGTCTGGCACGGGGTGCAGTCAGCCTCGTTAGGTCCCGGGCGACCAACTGAAGAGCTACCTGATGGAGAAGTAGCGGCCCGAGGTCACGAAGGCCGCATAACTGGCCGGGAGGGCTCGGGGCACTGACCACGTCCCACCCTCTAGTACTGAACCCTACCAATGACGCCTGTAGTGGGAAGAGGTGGGGGAAGCAGCGGCTGGGCGGCAAGTCTTGGCCCTTCATGGGCTGTTGCGCTAGGGTTTAGTTTTATAGTTACTACAGTAGTGGAAACCGGTATAAAGACATGGATATATGTACGAAAATTAACATTTTCTGTTGGAATAGTTACATATAGTGTATATGCAATGGTATGAGAACCAGTATGCTGACAAATGCAGTCAAATGGTGTCGCATTTGATGTCAGTAGTACCAACATATAACAAGACATCAACGATTCAGGTGGTAGAGGGTGGAACACGGTATAAAGGCAGTAAGCTCTATGTGGTGTTAGTGTGTGCATACTTGTCGTTACTGCAGATAGGAAACAGACACTATTAGTTACAGTGCTTGTTGTGTACATAAACCACTATTGTGACAATGCCACGTGGAAAACAGTCATCATGTGGTGAAAAAGCAAAATCCGTGCATACAAGGAAATGGGTCTCTCTAATTGCCCAATTGCCAGGAAGTTGAACCGTTCAAGTTCAGTGATAAATAGTATTATTAGATTGGGCGCACGATATGGACAGAACGGAAAATCTGGGCAAACTAGAATGTTATCGGAGGCATCGAAACGGCTACTTTTGCGCAAAGCAAGGGTCACAAACCGTTATTCTTCTCAACTTGTTGCTGATTTACAGTTGCCAGTAACTGCCAGACGTGTACGGCAAATTTTGTCAAATGTCAAACATCTTACATTCAGGAAACGACTGCAGAAACCAGGTCTAACACCCAAACATAAACAGACCAGCTTAGAGTTTGCAGAAAAACATATGTCATGGCCTGCAGAATGGGATAAAGTTATATTCAGTGATGAGAAGAAGTTTAATTTAGATGGGCCGGATGGATTTCAATTTTATTGGCATGATCTGAGAACAGAGCAGCAGGTAAGAATGAGTAGAAACTTTGTTGGCGAAAGTGTTACTCTTTGGGCAGCTTTCTGCGCAACAGGTACATCACGCATTTCTTGGCTGAACACTAGAATGAACTCTAACATGTACACTGAGTTGCTAGAGGCAGAATTGATTAGAATGTATGAGGACCTAGGGAACGAAAGTCTAATTCTTCAACAAGACAATGCATCTGTGCATGTTTCTGCTGCAACCAAAAAGTGGTTTGAAGAGAAAGATATCGATGTCTTTCCCTGGCCTGCACGTAGCCCGGATTTGAACCCCATCGAAAATCTTTGGGGAATACTTGCAAGCAATGTTTAACGCAATGGAAGACAATTTTATGCCATATGTGAGCTGAAAAGAACGATACGAGAAGAGTGGGTGACAATTTCACTGCAAGAACCGCAAACTCTAACAAAATCAATGCCTAAGAGATTTTTTGAGGTAATTAGGAAGAACGGAGGTTCGACAGAGTACTAACAAGGCAATAACACAACAGGACACTGAGTGCCTTTATATCAATTTCCATCCAGGAAATGCAAATGCCTTAATTTGTTACGTGTGCTATGAAAGAAACTAATTCTGTCATGATTTTTGTATGTCCCATATCTACTACTTTCATAATAAATTAGATACATTTGTGCTTCAGACATTGTATCTATTACTGTCAGTAGGGAAACCTAGTGCCTTTCTACTGATTTCCAGCATTGTAGTATTCGCGTGCGTAAATTAACTACTTCTCCTCCTATGGCACCACGCCCATTTTCAAGCCTTGGCCTCCTTCAGCTTCTTCCTCCATTCAACTCGCTCCTTGGCTTAAGTCCTCCACTTGGTCGTTCCAAGAATTTCTCTTGCATCCTGCGTTACTGCCTCTATCCATGTGTTTCTGAGTCTTCCCCTGAGCCACGCTCCATACATTTTCCCATCCATAATCCGTTTTGGAATTCTATAATCTTCCATTCGCTGTACATGTCCTGTCCATCTTAACCTCTGCAATTTTACATAAGTTAAGATATCCCATTCCTTATATGATTCATATAATTCACTGTTATACCGGATCCTCCATTGATAATGTTCCTGTATTGCTCCAAAAATCCTTCTCAAGATCTTCCGTTCAAATAACCCCAAAGCAGATTCTGTCTTTTCTGTCATGACCTATGTTTCACACACGTAACATAGTACGCTTCTAATTATAGATTTATACAATCTAACTTTGGTTTTCCTGTGTACATTGCTAGATTTTAATATTTCTATTAGAGTGTAATATGTTTTATTGGCTGCAGATGTTGACTACATCAGAAACAGTAAGTTCCGTTTCCAGAACAAACGTAAGCAACAGGCACAACTACAGTAAAACTAATGCTTAAAGTATTATTAATGTACTATCTTTCACAAAAGTAAAAACCCAACTTCAGTTAGACCTGCGCGAAGGGTCACCAAATTCTCAGGCGTACTTGCATAGATGGTATGAAAATTAAATTAGTCATATGTTCAGAGCACATGGCAGACATGGCACCTTGTAGCTCACCTTGCAGTTTTGATAAGCAATATTTCAGCAATCCTACATTAACGGACAAACATTGCAAATTTAACTTCAGTGCACTTGCAGAAAATATGTTCTTATGGTGTTTTATTAAGTTGTGGACTAGAACTAAAGTGATTCCAGTGTTGGGTGCTAGATGTGCAGACGTGAGTTTAATCAGTTAGACCAAATTCGTGTGTTCGCTGTAGTGGACCTGGCTAAGGCGTGTTCATTCAAATCAAGAGTGGTGGGCTAACATTAGTTCGAATGCCATTTAACATTATTTATATAAACATATTTCTATAACAAGCACAAGTATCGCAGTGTTCGGTGTCGAGTTTCAGGTTCTTTGTTTTCATTAACGACAGACAAATAAGAATAAAACGATATAATAGCAATTGCACGTTCCTTTGATAGAAGTATCATTAATAGAAAATAGTATCCAACAGATTCACGCTCATACATGACGAAGGATTGAAAACTGAATACGCGATGATTCACAGGGAGCAGTGATATTCTGAACTTAAGATGTGAGCCGTTATATTGCTTATAAGTCAAAAGCAGAGACAACCATCATAGAGGCTCATCAAACCAAAACTCAATTAGCGCCCTGGTACTTTCACGTCGTAAGCAATAGATGGAGCCTGCATAGTTACCCGGCGAATTGGACGACCTCCTGCGGCTAAGGGCCGAAACAGCTGCACATGTGCAACGCTCGACGTGATTTTTCTCTAGCAAGCCAGGTCCGGGAAGAAAGAAAACAAGTCGCACTTGGGATTTCAACGAGAGAGGACGTTTCTGTGGAGCTGGGCAGAAATGGTGACAGGTCGGGGACGCATCATGCTTATCATACGGGAGTAGGTCTTTTCCAAATTAGCCTTCAGCTCTTCTGTTTGGATTTACATAATTAAAGGGTTTGGACGAGGGTAAAATATATTAGCAGCATGGCAGGAATTTTGAAATACTAAAGACTAAATAGTGATACCAAAATGTATTGTGAAAAGTGATATTTTTTTCTAACCACTTGAAGTGGCGACAAGTATATTTTTCATTCCTTTGTAATCCAAGGTGTTAAGCTTTTGTACTGTTAGCAGTTGTTATAATAAAGGGAAGAATTACTTGCTAATTGTGGTGTAAGTTCTTTTAAAAATCCACATATCCTAAAGGTTTAGAAAAATGTTAAGCTGTTTTCAGTGGGTTGCACGAGGCTAACAAGAGCTGTTTTCGTGCACCCTAGCAAAACGGTACAGATGTGATATTATCTGATAGGTATTATAGTTCAGTAAAATTAACTTAGCAGTTAAACCCTCCATCCCGCGTAGGAGTGGATGTCTGCTTTGCAAACTGGAGATTAAATTTGAAACTTGTTTGCAAGGAATGGGTAACTTTATCTTCCTTTGAGGGTTTCAATCATGCCTCAATTCATTTATTTAATTCTAACACCCACAATGAGTCATTCATCTTTAGATATGAGATATGAGGCATGTGAACGCTAGCCAATGCTCAAGTGGAGCGCTGTTGCCAAGCGTAGTGCGTGTACCGACAGAGGTTCTGTACAAAAGAGCGTGTGAGATGCATATACCACATTCGGCAGCGCTGGTAGGAGGGGCAAGCTTAGGATTCGCTGTAGTCTGCAGTACGGCCCGCCTCCATATGGCTTTAACTTTTGCGAAGATTATAATATACGTTCAAAGATTAAGTGTGTAGCTAACATAATACTGAAAGTCGTTAGAAGTAGCGAAAAAGTTGCCAAGTTGACAATTCTGACTATGTATAAGGATTACGAAGATGTTGGTTACAGTTTATGTCAGTTCTTGAGATCTATTATAAAATGGAAGCTACGAAATCGGAGGCAGGCTATGAATAGCAGCCCTGAGTGCTCTTAAAAGTGAAAGAGTAGATATTTACTCATGTTGGAGTTTATCGTCTTCCTCTGTTTCTGCAGGTCCTTATTTTTACATCATCATCATCATCATCATCATCATCATCATCATCATCATCATCATCATCATCATCATCATCACCATCATCATCATCATCATCTTCTTCTTCTTCTTCTTCTTCTTCTTTTTCTTAAAATATAATGAAGGTTAAACTATTTCGTAGGATATTTATCATTCTAGTGCTATTAGGGTTAATAGCAACGATAGTTGACTACAAAAGTGGTTCTTGCCTATCATATTGCCTGTTCGTGCAGTCACAATTGAACTTCCCTACGTTAGATTATGTGCTGTAGTTAAGTATTTCTTTGTTGCAACACAACATTATGAAACAAGTGTGCTAATGACATAAAAACAAATGATTACTAGAGCTACATTCAGTGTGTTTATATCACAATACTGTTGCAGAAAGTTCTGTACTGTTTTCTTAACTGTAGATTCTCAGTGTATGTTTATATACTTTGTTAGTTCATGTTCCACTCTAAGAAAGCTTCTACAGAGTGATTTTGCAACGGTCGCAGTGTGCTTCGGAAGTGAATGTTTAACTTGGCTGCACTTTGTTCTAAATGCGTTTTTCAATTAACGGTAGAAGCTACTAACCCAAATTGTTTCCATCATAAAGAAGAAAATTATTTTTACCCTTATGTGTAATTTTGTATATAAAGCTAGTTTTAGATGAGGAAACCGTTTCTCCCTAGGGGTAAAACTGTCTTGAGAGAGGAAGTAAATCTATATTAGTTACATCTAGATACCTCTTTAAAGGTCCCTTTGAAGCATACTTCCAAGGTACTCCAGCTTGGACTAGTCAGTGTTATTACTGGCATATAACCAGCGGACAAAGATTCATTATTTCTCCATAATTATTCAATTAAGAAATACAACATAAGGAGAGGCTAAATAAATGTTACATTCAGATGGCTATAGGATCATTCTTGGACGAAGAATTATCCATAACCTTTAATAGTTCAAATTTCGAATTTTTAAACAACAAAGAGATGCATGAACATAGTGGGAAAAATTCTTATGTATTACATTCCCGTGTTGTTTTCTCTAGCCACTATCGTTCACTATTTCCAAAACATTCTTATACATGATCCTTTTCGTTCATATTAATAGAGATAAACGTTTGCGGAAGCATTTACATTATACATTTTGTTATGTATACAAAGGGGAGGCTGAAGCAACAGTCAAACCTTTAAAATACCGAACGCAGTATGCTGACTTTGAAATTCCATATGCCTTCCATAACATAACGAGAAACAAGTGAGTGATAAGGATGCTTCAGGAAATGTGTATGCATCGGAAAGTTCAAACCAATAATATTGAATGTTTCGGAAATGGGTAATGCCACAATAAAAGGTGTTTGACATAAACTGCATGTTTTAACGAGATTTACATTTTCTCATCAGTAATTTTTCATCTGTCTCTGTTTTTACCAGTTATGCCAAATTATACAAAATTCTTTCGCAGAAAACTCGACATTACATTTTATTATAATGTGAATTTCTTAAACATGCGGTATTTTAATCAAAATCGTTAAATCTAGTTTGGGAAATAAAACGTAACGAAACATTGCTATATAAACGGTAGTTTTAGGTGGGGATGTTCTTGGAAATCATCGTATCACATCCTTGGAAAATACTGGACTTAAATAAAAGTTTGGCATCCATCCCGCTTTTCGTTTATGAGTTGCGCTGTTCACGGATAGATAGGTACACACGCACATTCGGATCTACTTCTAAAAATGTTTTCTTCTTTTTTTTATTTAGGGATCTCAAATTTGTTCTTTGCTGTGAAATATCTATGCAGGCTGTTAGGGGTATAAGTGTAGATATTTGTACTGGTAACTGAGGGTACTGAACAATATTGCATCAATAGTTTCTTTATTTGTGGATTTATAATTTTACACATTAAGAGTAGTATGTTTTCAGGTTGGTCAGTAATTTCAAATAGGCGTGTCACAGAAAACTTGACGCAGAGTGGACGGAACAAATGCTGTAACGCGGTAATAAATACTCTATAGGAAATGAGTTCGAATGTTTTCTGCAAGGTCAATGATCTCACTTTATCTAGGCCAGTGGGTCGCGCATTGAGGTGTGAAGCAAAACGAACATTATACCTCACAAGAGGTATTTGTTTCGCGGCGCAGTTACGACCATGCGGAAAACGGCAGGTGGTAAACTATGTGATTGGTTTGTGGAAAAATTGTTAGAGGAAGAGGAAAAAATCAACTTAGTACACCGTAGTGGATACATATTAAGATACCATTTATCAAAATACCCGCACTTATATCTCTAGCACCCTATGTAAAATGTTCGGTGGAATCACAATAATTCCTCTATCTACTATAAGTAGGTGCTAGAGACAGTTATAAATAAACAAATGATTATATAAGTATATGCTGTGTTACATTCACATGACTTTCTTTATCCACTCTTTTGCAAACTATCTTTGGAAAAGCTGATACTTGTTGGTGTTCTTGGTAATCGAAAAAAGGTTTTGCAGAAATTTGTTGAATAGACAATTTTTATTCGTACCTAAACTGTAATATCCGCAGATTTTTTCCACGATGACTAAATGGAGTAAACATGGTTGTATTACACATTTCTTTGAAAGTAAAAGAGCTACCTAGTAACCTGAAGCTTGAAACCAAAAGTATGCATCCAGTAAATTAAGTATCATTTAAAATAGAATTAATAAAGAAGTAATTACAATCATTAATCACAAATTACCGACAAAGAATCGATAAGGAATCCAGGCAAACCCAATCAGTTTAAGTATGAATATTATCTCTACAATATATCGTTATAATACTTGAAAGTTACTTATGGTATCCTAAATATATCGACGAATAATTAATATTTCCATCTCCAGATTTAGCTGTTTCTACAACACTGTTCATCTGTTGTCACAGATGGATTCCTGGGAGACATTGCCATTCCAAACCCCGAGCTCGAAATGGAATGGGAGAAGCAGAGACAGAATAAGAGCTATCTTGAGGAGGTGGAGAAGTATAAGAAAGAGATCCTCATGGAAGGGCTGCAGGTGGAGGAGGAAGGACTGTTAGAGGTCCAGGTGGCGCGACAGCGGGAGATGCTGAAGCAGCAACAGATGAACAACGCCTTGCGTCTGGCCACGACGACGCCCAGCAGCGATCAAGTGGATTCCAAGGAAGAGGAAAACAGCAACGCTCCAAGGAGGCATTTCAAGGACAACTCGTCGAAACGAAGGTAGGATTCATTTCATTTCAGAGTTAGAGGCTTTCATTGAAGTACTTGCTTCCAAATCCTGATGTTTACAATCACATCTTCTCTACCCATTACAACTTCACATGATTTCTTATCCTGTTTGATAAGTAAGGAATAATGCAAATAAGACCAAAATAACTCATTTTTTGAAAAGGAGTCGGGCATGTCAAATTAAATATTTTGCAAGGAAAAGTTTCCAAAACTGAAACAAGATTTTCAGCCGTTTTTTAAGGATGTGACGTCAAAGACAAAAATTTAAATGTCATTACTTTTCAGTTTTTTTCCCGAAAGATGGGAAATTTAGTTGCATGAACAATTTAATTTGTCCATTAGAAATGTTTAGTTCTTCCGGGCTTGTAGGCCGTGGTCTAGAAGGCATTGTAGATACCAACGTTTCGCCAAGTACTGCGCTTGGCCTTCTAGGCCACGACCTACAAGCCCGGAAGAACTAAACATTTCTAATAGTCAAGACACCGGCCGTGAAAGCCTAAGTATATAAATTTAATTTGTTTCATAGATGTTTGATGGCTTTCGGAACAATTTAATGGATGGCTTGTTTTAGCAATTTACAGAACTATTGTGACGAATACAATTCTAATTTTTGATGTGTTTAAAATGCTCCACATTTACAATGAAACTTTTCCCGTATTGTAGTATTCAAACCAATGGTGACTGTTCTATTCATCTTACGTTACTCATGATACCTTTTTGAACAGAAATAAATCATAATGAAGGAATGTGGACTTGACTGCATGAACGAAATGCAAAATTGCAAGTCAATATTTCTTGCTAGTGAACCCATGCAGAAAACAAAAAACATCGTGTAAGTTGCTCTATAGATACCACATGGTGATTTTACCTGTACAGATTTTAAATATTACACATACTCCGTGGCCCAACAGCCCATACGGGCCAAGGCCTACCGCCCGACCGCTGCGCCCCCACCTCTGCCCACCACAAGCGTCATGAGTGAAGTGCAGTACTGGAGGTGGGAGTGGTCAGCGTCCCGGTCCGTACCGGCCAGTTGTGCGGTCTTCTTGAGCAGGGGCCGCTACTTTCCAATCAAGTAGCTTTTCAGTTGACCCCTCAGGGACCTAACGAAGCTGAGTGCACCGCGGACCAGGTCTGCCAGTGGGACAAAATACCCACGCTGCTACCGGGAATCGAACCCAGGTACCTCGCTTGGTGAGCAACAGCGTTTCCACCGCGCCAATTAGACGACATAATATTATACATGGTGTATTGAATTTTATATACCTGAAAATATAAATAAAAGTACATGTACAACAATGTGATACCTACCTAATGACCTAGCCATTAATAAATATGAGCTAGGTAAATAAAAAAGGTAGGGGAAAACCTTTGCATCGTCTTGACCAGCGCCGGTGGAAATTCACCTCATCGAGCGACCCTACCGGGCTCCCGGATGTGGCAGTATCCCCGAGTGTGGCGTTGGGCGGCGGCTGATGCGATCGATCTGGAAACGTTAGGGACCCCATCTTAGCTTGTGCCTATTTTTCATCCGGATCTAATCGCCTTTTGGGTATTTCTCCTCATTCCTCCCTCCCAGGGGCCATAGTAGAAGTACAAAGGGCCAGATGGCCTACGTGTGGTATTCTTTGTACCTCTTAAGAAAAAACTTTGCATGTTTTAACGAGTGGTTCTAAAATGGATAAGGCTATACAAAATTTAACTAATATAAATTGAATATTTCAGGGAGTTCTATATTTTTGTGCACCAAATTTCTGTCATCTCCTATGGTTTACCAGTCATACCCAATTATTCAAAACTCATTCAGAATTAAGGGAAATCCCACGGATCATTCACAGAAAATTCTGGATTACGTTTTATTACTTATACAAATATGTTAAACATGTGGTGCAGCCATTGTTGAGAAAATAAAACGAAGTATGGTCCATCTAAAAGGTAACCTGAGGTCAGTGGATGTTCTAAAGCTTTGTGTTGCATCCTTGGAAGAGGCTGAAATTAAATACCAAGTTTGGTATTATTTATCTGGCTTTCATTTATGAACTACACTCCACTCTCTCTCTTTCTCTCTCTCACCCTCCCTCTCTCCCTCTCTCTCTCTTTTTCTCTCTCTCACCCTCCCTCTCTCCCTCCCTCTCTCTCTCTCTCTCTCTCTCTCTCTCTCTCATGCATACGCTAGATCGTGCGGTTCCTTTTTATTTTTTAGTCTAGTTATTTCAAAACATGAACATTTCCGGTGAAATACCGATATCAAATTTTTAGTGAAATACAATACTTCGTCTATCTACCACGGGTAACTGACCGGATGATTAACAATCGCTCTGCAGTTGAAAGTTATCTCTCAGTTGTTTTGTAATTTATCACGAGTATTGTTTTAGTATTGGAAAGAATATTGCAGTTAGGGGCTTTTAATTCGCATGAATTAGAAAGCCGTGCATAACACAACCCGACTGCAGTCTTTCAGATAAGCATTATTTCTGAAGTGTCCAGCGACTGTTTACCCGCAAAATTACGTATAATCTAGCTAGAGTGGTTTTTGTGGAGTTTGACATCGCAAACGGTGTTGCGAAACAAGGAAAAAAGCGACTTGTGGACTGAAATGTAAATTTGGAGAACAGAGGTGCGAAATGTATACAAAGAATAAGGAATAAGGTTGTTTTTTTTTTCCCAAATACGTTTTAAATATTTGAACATAGCTTTTGTTTTTTCTTTCTTTAACCTGGTTGATCATATCGGACGATATATAAATGAAATGGGTGAAATGATGCGCAAATGAACTCGGGGTCCATACAGCTTAAAGTCATTCTTCTTCTCAGGATAGGGCAAGACATTGGAAGAAATCTTATCTGGGTAACTCACCTTAACCGAGAATCGAACTCGAACCTCTTGAATGTAAGGAAGACACGTTACCACCACACCATGGAGGCGGGCTTTGAGTTATCTTGTTTACCACTATACTTTGTTAGAAGAAAAAGTACACACCGAGTTACATATGTTCTAGTTTATGGGAAAACTGAATTGTGCTTTTATACACAGTTTTGTCTTGCAATATCTACCATAATTTAAGTATTCTCAAAATTAACTCGTTTCCAGCAAATAGCGCAGTGTTCTTAAATTATGGGTAGGTCAGAAATGTAAACTTTGATTCATTTCACTCATTGCTTATAATGTGGGAAAGATGTTCCGTGAGATACGAAATTTGGTATCCACTTGATTTGTGATGTACCGTTCTCTCTCTCCCTCTCTCTCCCACTCTCTCCTTCTCTCTCTTTCATACACATAAAGAGAGGATCCTATTTCCTTTTTTGTATTCAGGGAGTTCAAAACTGCATTTGCAATGAAATAACAGTCTTGAATATTTGAGACGAATGTTTTAATTCCGCTAGTTGTTGTTGTAGTGTTTAACGCCCGCTTTTACTACTACGGCACCGCAGGCGGTGGCACTGATGATACATGAAGGTGGAGCACCGGTGGAATGAGATGGCGGGGGAAACCGGAGTACCCGGAGAAAACCCGCCCTGACGCCGCTTCGTCCACCACGAATACCACATGCGGGTCCCTGGGATCGAACCCGGGCCGCCTAGGTGGTAGGCGAGCGCGCTAACCGC
>CM060962.1:124494367-124496867 GCA_030765045.1 Tenodera sinensis
AGTCGACCATCCAGGAATGTCATCTTCTTCTTTATCTGATTATCCTCCTCTTATGTTGAACTTACACCCACTAGGACTTACAAGCCACTGCCTAGGGTCAGACGCCTGTCGGGGAGCACACGAACCCATGGACAGGACAGAGTGAAGACCTGGAAGCGGGTGGTCAGCCAAGCAACAGGTGTGAGAGTGAGGAAGAGGATGATAAGAAGTGCAGACAAAATGGATGATTTGAAAGGTGATGATGGAGCAATTGGTGGAATGAGTGGTGGGGGAAACCGGAGAACCCGAAGAAAAGCTGCTCAGAAAACGCTTCATCCACCATGAATATCACATGCGGACCCCCTGAATCGAACCCGGACCGCCTAGGTGGTAGTAGACCGATCTGACCATTCGGCCACGGCACCGCTCTAGGAATGTCATGATAAATAGTAAAATCATGAAAGAACAAGATCACCCAGAAAACATAATTTACGTGTAAAACTTACAGCGTGTAGGATTGTCTAATCTATTTGCATAGCGATAGCGTGGTAAAAATAAACGTTTGTGAACACAGAGAATAGAGCTTTATAGAACAGTTGATTGCTAATAAGTTGCTGACAGGACAAAAGTTTCACACTACACGTAATACTTGGCCTGTTGCACATACGTGACCTCCGGGAGAGAGGGAGGGAGGGAGTGTAGAGTCCGACATTATGTGTTGGAAGCAGGTACAACGTTTCCAGATGTATACAGAAAGGAAAATCTCACTGCACCTCGCGTCTATATCACATTATTTATCGTTCGTTATATTTCACTGGTTGCTTAGACCACGGTGCAAGGATGTGCCACTTCTTTTGCTAAATAATCTTAAACAATAACCTAGACAAGTGATACAAACTGGCGTAGAAACGAAATACATGTTTGCGCTTTCAACCGTATTGGATAAAAGAGAATGAGGTAGAGAGTACATTTAGTTTGTCATGGAGACCTTTTATCATGATTTGTAGATTATCAGCTAAAATAGGATACGCCTTCAAAGGGTTGAAATCTAAGGAGAAAACTTGATGAGCGCCCAGGTTAGCGAAATGTATGTGTATCTGTGAGAAGATTTTCAGGAGATGCAAATTAAAGCGTGAATGGTGTTCATTAAATACATAGCAAGGCAGATCTTTATAAGAAAAAATGTAAGAAGAAAATTATTCTCAAAGTAATGTCAATGTTTGTTGCTGCATACAAGCAAAAGTAAGTTAGTAAATAAATAAATAGACAGGCTGGCAGACAGACAGACAGGCAGGCAGTCAGTCAGTCAGTCAGTCAGTCAGTCAGTCAGTCAGTCAGTCAGTCAGTCAGTCAGGCATCAGGCAGGCAGTCAAGTCAGTCAGTCAATCAGTCAGTCAGTAAGTCAGTCAGTCAGCCAGTCAGTCAGGCAGGCAGACAGGCAGACAAATATAAAATAAATATATATATATAGATAGATAGATAGATAGATAGATAGATAGATAGATAGATAGATAGACAGACAGACAGACAGACAGACAGACAGACAGACAGACAGACAGACAGACAGACAGACAGACAGACAGACAGACAGACAGACAGGTCGGTCGATCGGTAGGTCGGTAGGTCGGTAGGTCGGTGGGTGGGCCGGACGGACGGTCGGTCGGACGGACGGACGAACGGACGGACGGACGGACGGACAGACCGGCAGACCGACAGACCGACAGACAGACAAATAAATAAATACTTATGAGTTATTAAGTAAGTAAATAAATAAAGTAGTTTATTTTCTCTCCAACTCAAACTAATTGGTTAATTTACATTTACTAATCTATTGCTGGTCGTAGGAATATAACAAAAATATAGGCAAGAGTATAACACAATTTTATCGTCATAATATGTGGTGTCATATTCATGTAAATCATCTCGTAAATATGTTTATTTCTAGTTTCTAAACATGATTAGTTAATTATAACAAAACAGTAATTTATTTAATCATAGAAATCTTTATTCTCATAAATGTATCACGTAAATCAGTGTATACAAACATATACATTCCTCTAGTTCACTTGATATTGCTGTTGCCGTTTGGTTTCAATTAGGAATTTTAGGCATCTATATAATACAAGTTTTCCTTGCCAGCATGCATTCGTATCGAGGTGTGTGTGTGTGTGTTTGTTAGTGAGAGAGATTCTAAATATGTATTACTAGATTGTTTTCAGAAAAAGCAAAGGTGTCATGTTTTCCCCGTTATTGCTGTGTTATCAAGCCACCACGTTTTGTGGTAGGTAAAGTGAAGAGCACGCCTCAAAAGGCCCCGGAAAATATACAAAATCGTATTTAGCGTATTTGTACCATACGGAATAGCCCTTCTAACAACACAAGCGGGTTCAGGCAGAGGGTTCTATGCCAGAAAGATGGAAAGCTTTTCTCAGGGCACGTGCACTGCCACACAGCGCCCATCACTCTCTCCCGCATCCGGCCTTACTTCACTGAAAAATGAGGAAGACATTTATGTAAATGA
>CM060962.1:124501867-124559367 GCA_030765045.1 Tenodera sinensis
TAAATGAAAGATTTGTTAGAAACATTATACCAGCGATATCCAACCCTGTCTCTTTGGAGACGCTTAGTAATTAGCGGCTACTTCCCCACCTCCCTCCTTCAGTCGGAGGGTGAATCAGCTAGTGCCTGTTACGTATAGTCACAATCAGACGTTCAGTATACAGTGACGGACACAAACAGGGGATTCCATGGCAGTTTCTAGGTCATGCGTTGAATTTTCTGGGAATGTCCTCAGAAGACTTCTTCATTCTGGATGACTTTTGCGTAAATGGTAAACAGTAAGAAACAGGCAAGAGCTTTATAAATAAAAAACTTAGATATCGTTAAAATACACAATTTATGTCAAATACCTTTTTCTTTGAGCGAACCATTTCCGAGATATTATTTATTCTTTGTTTGAATTTGCCAATACTTATACCTACATTTCTCAAATAGGAATATGTTATTCGTCTTTTTATCTCTTAGCCTTGTAAAGAGAACGGAATTCCAAAGACATGGCATAGCAACCAGCTCTTTAAACATTTCACTATTGCTTAAAACTTGCTGTATTCCCATATTCTCCTTGAACCTACAAGAAAATTAGAAATGAGATGCTTTCTGAAAATGCTTATGTCGATTAAATGATGTATATAGACAAATAAGAATCATTTATACAGGAGTAGGTATAGCTCTACATATATTTGCGAACAGAATTTCTCCAAATTGAACTAAATTCAAATCTGTATCGCAATAGATTACGCGACGATCACTTGGTGGTGTGCGTTTCGACTTTATTGCCAAATACTGATAGACTTCTTACACGTAAGCAGTACCAAAGAAGTCAGCAATGAACAGATGAATGAATGAGTGAATGAATGAATGAACGAACGAACGAACGACATCTCTCACAGTTACATAACTACCAATAGTGCAATTTATTCCTCTCTGTTGGAGTTACTTATTTCTAATATTTCCCTTTATATTTAACATTTTGGTTTATATATAATGGGGAAGTTTATTCTTATTTTTAACTCTCAACTTTCATTTTGTCACCGATATGTTTTAAGCTAAATTCTACTTATTGTAAAGCTTGCTCTGTTTTTCCTATATTTAGTAAGCTCTCTATTCCCTCTTGTAATATTTTTGCTCTTTCTAAATTTAATTGTTTATAAAATATTTTATGTTTTTCTTCCCTCCATCTGTAAACTTGTACAAATCTATAGGATCCTATTTATCCTTCCTTCCTATCAGTATTTACTTCTCCTAATTTTAATCTCAGAGGGAGATGGAAACTAGATGTTACTAATTCATGACCTCAAAATCTGAAATCCCACTTTCCAATCTCTGGTAAACTTAATGAACAAATGTTTATCGCATAAGATTTGAAAGTGATTTCAAAAATCAAACGCAACGTACATAAAACCAAACCACCACTGCATCACAATGCACGTCTGAGTATTAAACGAGTGGTACAGTCCGCATAAAGTGGAAGGAGGTGAATCCAACCTTCCCTTTTTCGCAAACGCTGGACATCGCAAGTAGGGTAGTTGAGGGAAGGCAGGCGCAGATTTTTATGCGCAAGATGGCCGCCATGCGTGGTCTAAGGATTACTAGGTAAGGTGGTAGGAGAAGCAGGACGTTGTAGGTGTTTGAAGCAATCTCTAAGGATAACTTTTAAGGCCTATAGCAGTGTATGTATGTTTATGAGCGTTCATGGCAGTTGAGTATGTCGCTCCCTATATCGGTGTAAACCGCCTAACGCAAGAGCTTTCTATCTTGATTGAATATGATACCCCAAGATAATGACACCTCGTCCCACATCGCCACGCTAATCTAAGCTCACCTAACCTAGCTCCCACTCTTTTTACTCTGCTCTTTCATAATTTAACCTAACCTAAGCCCCATACTTGTACTCGTCTAACCTAAGCTCACCTAACCTAGCTCCCACTCTTTTTACTCTGCTCTTTCATAATTTAACCTAACCTAAGCCCCATACTTGTACTGGTCTAACCTAAGCTCACCTAACCTAGCTCCCACTCTTTTTACTCTGCTCTTTCATAATTTAACCTAACCTAAGCCCCATACTTGTACTGGTCTAACCTAAGCTCACCTAACCTAGCTCCCACTCTTTTTGCTCTGGTCTTTCATAATTTAACCTAACCTAAGCCCCATACTTGTACTCGTCTAACCTAATCTAACCTAACCTAAGCTCACCTAACCTAGCTCCCACTCTTTTTACTCTGCTCTTTCATAATTTAACCTAACCTAAGCCCCATACTTGTACTGGTCTAACGTAAGCTCACCTAACCTAGCTCCCACTCTTTTTACTCTGGTCTTTCATAATTTAACCTAACCTAAGCCCCATACTTATACTCGTCTAACCTAACCTAACCTAACCTAAGCTCACCTAACCTAGCTCCCACTCTTTTTACTCTGCTCTTTCATAATTTAACCTAACCTAAGCCCCATACTTGTACTGGTCTAACCTAAGCTCACCTAACCTAGCTCCCACTCTTTTTACTCTGGTCTTTCATAATTTAACCTAACCTAAGCCCCATACTTGTACTCGTCTAACCTAACCTAACCTAAGCTCACCTAACCTAGCTCCCACTCTTTTTTACTCTGGTCTTTCATAATTTAACTTAACCTAAGCCCCATACTTGTACTCGTCTAACCTAACCTAAGCTCACCTAACCTAGCTCCCACTCTTTTTACTCCGCTCTTTCATAATTTAACCTAACCTAAGCCTCATACTTCTACTCGTTTAACCTAACATAACATTACTTAGCCTAAGGGAGCACAAAACCTCATATTTAATAAAATATTTTAACCTGACTCAACCTAACCTATCTCATCCCATTTTACTCGAGCATTCTATTCTACCATAACCTATTCTGACCTTTGCACCATGCTGTTTCAGGCTTAGATATTTCACTTTCTTTTGCAGATGTTTTTCAACAACTTTAGACACTTTGAAGCTATTAGACCCCTGACGTGCGAACCCTAAGCAATTTCTAATCATTTCACGGCATGTTAATACTATTTCATAGCACTATCTTTATTGATTCGTGAATAAATCGACTTGGAAGTAATTGCCCCCTCCCGGTAATCGAACTATGAGTCGTAGGGATAAAATTTTCTAATGTATTACTTTATGCGTCAAGTTAGCCTAATTTGTCTTTACATCACTATTCCAAATGTAACAAATCGCGATATAGGTCAAAATTCAATAATTCTCCGCAAGGTAGGAATCGAACCCACAATACCTCAACTCTAGCATGTTAGAAAATAATTGTCCCAAACGAGTATTACCATATAAAGTTTATTTCAGTCTTCTGGCGCAAGCGATTCTCCGGATAATTAAATTTACCAAATCAGGATTGGAACCCAAGACTCCAGGATCCCGAGCATGCCACAGAGGAAAGCCCGTAACAATATTAATTTAATAAAATTTATTCGAAGTTTTTATCACTAACAGTTTAGGAATTATTCCAATACTAAAAGTATTGATTGCACGGGAATCGATCCCCAGACCCCCGGCGATCTTCAAAATTACATCAAAAGATACGTCATTATATTAGAAGATAATCACCGTTTACCGCATTTCGATAAAAATGACATCAGCGATCACAGAGTAGGGTACTTTTGCCGGTTTGAACACCCTTTGCAAATTGTCACCGCGCCCGCCGCATCTGATTGCTTACACTGGGGAGGGGGGACCCAGCCAGTCGCCTGCCTGGCCTAACGACCTGCCGCCGACAACAATAGGAGCGTACGAGACAATAGCTATTACATGGCGGTGCGGTTTCTGGACCGTTCCGCCACAAGCCGCCGACAACAATAGGAGCGTACGAGACAATAGCTATTACATGGCGGTGCGGTTTCTGGACCGTTCCGCCACAGGACTCCCGAATATTCTACCTCCAGAACTTTCCCTCTGTCTAAGGACCTATATAAGTCGCTGCCAAGCACCGGGCAGGAGGAAAAAAAAGAGGTATACGAAGCGTTGAGGAGTCGTGCCGACTAGCAGTTCAATCTGACAGTTCTTATTTGTGATTCGGCAGTTGTTCTGTTGCTCTGAGCTTGTACAAAAGTAATCTGAGTGTAACGTTAGCACTACGCTAACTGACTAAAAGGCAATAGTGTGAATAGCAGTAACTGGTGTTTTCTTCATTTGTTACACTGGTGTCAGAAGTGGGATTCGTCAAATTGCTTCTAGTTTCGTTACATCGTCGTTAGAAGTTGCAACGTTAGAACCAAGATGGAGGGAGATTCGGAAACCAGGATGATGGCAATGATGAAAGAATTATTCGCCGGAATGAAGACAGAAATGTCCAGGATCAAGACGGAGCTATAGGCGAAGATTGACGGAGGACTCGTCGTCGTGACGGAAGGCGCGAAAGTACTAGGCGAACTGGTTGATGTGAGGGAAGACGTGGAAAAACTCGGCGAACTGATTGGCGTGACGGAAGACGTGGAAGAACTCGGCGAACTGATTGGCGTGACGGAAGACGTGGAAGAACTCGGCGAAAAGGTGGAAGACCTCTGCCAGCATGTGGACGTCGTGGAGGACGACGGGGAACGTCTTGGCGCCCTGGTAGTAAGAGTTGACGAGAGCGTCGAAGTACTGGATGCCAGGGGCAGACGGAATAGCGCGGACCCGGGGAGGGAGCAGACTTGGCGACTTGGCGTGGGACATGGGGGGACCGTCGGTGCCATCCAATCACCTGACGCATAGTGCCGTGAACGGAAGAATGGCGGACATCATCGTGGGTGGCAGGATACAGGAGAGGCCGTGCCGAGCACGAGTGAACACGAGTGCAGCGGTGGACGTGACTCGCGCGGATGTGGTGGGGGTTGTTGCCGGACCCATCGGAAGCAAGGTGGCTGCGAAGGTGCGCCAGAGAGGTCGGCGGACATGGTACTCAGTGAACCGTTTCCAAGTGCGCAAGATGGCCCGTCAACACACCTGGAAGAAGGGCAACTGGACGAGGGACCGTCAAGACCGGCGGTACTGTTGCAGAATTTCGAAGCAGGATGGCATACATCGTCCTACCCGGACCAAGGGACACTATCCAACAGCGATACCTAGGATCGTGCCTCCTGGAGAAGAGGTTCGATGGGTTAGTCCACCGGTGCGCAAGGGAGATGCCGCAGTGATAGTGCTGGTCGGGACGACCAGCTCTGAGGAGGGAGCAGTGTCACTGCGCCCGCCGCATCTGAATGCCTACACTGGGGAGGGGGGACAATAAAAGGCAATAAAGTGTGAATAGCAGTAACTGGTGTTTTTAATCGCAAATTAATTACACGTGTTTAACACGTGGTTTTCACACCCCATTCCCTTTGTCGGTGAAAAGCCGACAAAGGCCCGACCCTCGTTATCTGTCAGATTACCATCGACAAGGGTTGACATGGGTTGACAGGTTAATTACCCATGTTAACATGTGTAATAAATTAGCGGCATTGACCTCAAAGGGTGAAGCCGGCTATTGAAATACCTGCTTCAGTATCCCAAGATATCGCGAAAATTATCTTCCATTATCCTTGAAAGTGCTTAAAGCAAGCAAACATATTCAGTCTATCTCGAAACTGTTATATAATAATTCTCAGTTTGCTTTAAATAACGTTAAATTCGTTAAAATACCCTGAAAAGTGTATAAACTAGGCGTAAAAAGCGTTCTCAATACCCGAAAAGTGACTTAAACATATATTAAAAGACTTAAAATAGCAATGGAATACTCCGAAAAGGTTCAAAACTTCGTAAAACCCTCCAGAATACTGCAAAAGTGGCTAGAATACCTACCGAACTCCTAAATAGCATTAACATATCGTGAAATGTTTTAGAAAATGGTTAGGGTTCACACGTTCGGGTCTAATAGCTTCAAAGTATCTAAAGTTGCTGAAAAACATCTGCAAACGAATGCAAATGTCTAAGCCTGAAACTGTACGGTGTGGAGGTTAGAATAGGTTGTAGAAGAATAGAACGCTGAAGTAATCTAGGAATGAAATAGGTTAAGTTAGGTTAAAATATCTTAATAAATAGGAAGGTTTATGCTCACTTAGGTTAAGTAACGTTAGGGTAGGTTACACGAGTAGAAGTGTTGGGCTTAGGTTATGTTAAATTATGAAAGACCAGAGTAAAAAGAGTGGAGGCTAGGTTAGGTTAGCTTAGGTTATACGAGTAGAACTATGGAGCTTAGCGTAGGTGAAGTTAGGTTAGACCTATTAAAAAGTGGAGAGGTTAGGTTGAGCATAAAAGGGTGAAGCATAAATCATTAGAAGAGGTGTTAGGTTAGGTTAGGTTAGTCTTAGAAGGAATGTAAGCAATGTTTGACGTGTTACAGTTAGAACCTGCAGAATTATGCAAAAGAATCGTCAATTGAGGTTAACATGCACAACATGCTGGAGCAGTGTACAAAAACGTAAACGATAGCTAGTTGAACAAGGCTAAAACGTCTTGTGATGTTAGTGTAAGAAAGAGCGGAAAGGAGGCGAAGAGGTATGTGTAATATTAAATAGTAATGAATAAATGTTTCTAAGAGGTCTGTGGTTAAGTTAGGTTAGTCTTAGAAAGACTGTGAGCAATGCTTTAGGCGTGAACATCACACTTTTTTACAAAAGGAGAAATTTGATCATGAAAGCATAGCAAATCGCTAAAAAGGGTCTATATGCCCCTTAAAAGCATTAAAACATACTAAAGACCTGAAAACACCGAAAAATCAGGATAAACCTTCAAAAATTCGTAAAAACCCCTAGAATACGGCAAAAGTGGCTAAAATACCTACCAAACTCCTAAATAGCAATAGCACACCGTGAAATGTTTAGAAAATGCTTAGGGTTTGCACGTCAGGGGTCTAATAGCTTCAAAGCATCTACAGTTGCTGAAAAACATCTGCAAACGAATGCGAAATGTCTAAGCTTGAAACGGCATGCTGCATAGGTTTGAATAGGTTGTAGAAGAATAGAACGCTGAAGTACACTAGGAATGAAATAGGTTAAGTTGGGTTAAAATATCTTAATAAATAGGAAGGTTTATGCTCACTTAGGTTAAGTAACGTTAGGGTAGGTTACACGAGTAGAAGTATGGGGTTTAGGTTATGTTAAATTATGAAAGACGAGAGTAAAACGAGTGGGAGCTAGGTTAGGTTCGGTTATACTAGTAGAAGTATGGAGCTTAGCTTAGGTTAAGCTAGGTTGGACGAGTAGGAGTATGGGAGTTAGGTTAGACGGGTAGAAGTATGGGGCTTAGGTTAGGTTAGACGGGTAGAAGAATGAGGCTTAGGTTAGGTTAGACGGGTAGAAGTATGAGGCTTAGGCTAGGTTAAATTTGAAAGACCGAGTAAAAAGAGTGGGACACAGATTAGAGTGGGAGCTAGGTTAGATTAGACGAGTAGAAGTATGGAGCTTAGCTTAGGTTATGTTAGGTTAGACGAGTAGGAGTATGGAGCTTAGCTTAGGTTAAGTTAGGTTAGACCTAGTAAGAAGAGTAGGGGTTAGGTTGGGCATAAAAGAGTGAAGAATAAATCATTAGAATAGGTATTAGGTTAGATTAGACGAGTAGAAGTATGGGACTTAGGTTAGGATAAACTTGAATGACCGAGTAAAAAGAGTAGGAGCTAGGTTAGGTTAGACGAGTTGAAGTATGGGGCTTAGGATAGGTTAAGTAATATTAGGTTAGACCTAGTACAAAGAGTAGGGGTTAGGTTGAGCATAAAGGAAGAAAAAATAAATCATTAGAAGAGGTGTTAGGTGGCTTAGATTAGACGAGTAGAAATATGGGGCTTAGGTTAGGTTAAATTTGAAAGACCAGAGTGAAAAGAGTAGGGTTTAGGTTGACCAAGAAGGATGATGAATAAATCATTAGAAGAGGTGTTAGGTTAGGTTAGAAGATTGTGTTAAAATGCTATCAAAAATATTGCTGAATATCTCTTAAAATACTGAGCTATAAGTACTTTAACGTCAGCGGATAGAACATCGTTTAGTGATAGATTAAGCTGTATAAAAGATCAGAAAAAACAATGATGAATAAAGCTGTAAAGAACACTTAAAAAGCAGGTTAGATCATAATAGGTGGGGCTAGCCTTAGAAAACTGCATGTCGTGTTCGAGATGTTACCGCCAGAACATGTACAACCAAGCAAAAGTCATACAACTGTATAAAATTCTGTAACAGAGGGCAAAATAACTGTAATAAGAACATCAACATCAATGGTTAGGACATCTAGTGGAAGTTTAAAGCCCTATAAAGAAGTGGGGGGGGGGGGGGGGGGGAGATCAAAGCAGACTAAAGCTGTAAATAATAGGTAAGGTAAGATATGAAAAAATGTCGAACATACTATGTATATACAATAGCTGCAGAATATGGCGGTGGTGCTGGATATGTTGGCGCTGGTGATGATGGTGACGTAGGTTATGGTGGCGCTGGTGATGATGGAGGTGGTGCTGGAGATGTTTGTGGTCGTGCAGGTTATAGTGACGCTGATGATGATGGTTGTTGGTTGGGTTAGGTTAGGTTAGGCTAGGACAGTCTTGGAAGGAATGTAGGCAACGTTTGACGTGTTACCATTAGAATATACAGCACTATGCAAAAGAATCGTTAAATGAGGTTAACATGTATAGCATACTGGAGCAGTGTACAAAGACGGAGGTAATAGCTAGCTGAGCAACAAGGCTACAACGTCTTCTAATGATAGTTTAAGAAAGAGTGGGAGGAGGGAGAAGAAACATGAATAATGTCAAATAACGATGAAGAAATATATCTAAAGAGGCTTGTGGTTAAGTTAGGTTAGTCTTAGAAAGACCGCAAGCAATGCTCTGGACTGAACATCATACATTTACAAAAGGATGAAATTCCTTCGTGAAAGCATAACGAAACGCTAAAAGGGGTCTACATGCTCATTAAAAGTATCAAACATGTTAAATACGTGAGAACACCGAAAAACCAGGACAAACCTTCAAAAATTCGTAAAAATCCCTAAAATGTCGCAAAAGTGGCTAAAATACCTACCAAACTCCTAAATAGTATTAACATACCGTGAAATGATTAGAAATTGCTTAGGGTTCGCACGTCAGGGGTCTAATAGCTTCAAAGTGTCTAAAGTTGTTGAAAAACATCTGCAAAAGAAAGTGAAATATCTAAGCCTGAAACAGCATGGTGTAAAGGTCAGAATAGGTTATAGTAGAATAGAATGCTCGAGTAAAATGGGATGAGAGTGGGAGCTAGGTTAGGTGAGCTTAGGTTAGCGTGGCGATGTGGGGCGAGGTGTCATTATCTTGGGGTATCATATTCAATCAAGATAGAAAGCTCTTGCGTTAGGCGGTTTACATCGATATAGTGAACGACATACTGAACTATCATGAACGCTCATAAACATACACACACTGCTATAGGCCTTAAAAGTTATCCCTAGAGATTGCTTCAAACACCTACAACGTCCTGCTTCTCCTACCACCTTACCTAGTAATCCTTAGATCACGCATGGCGGCCATCTTGCCCATAAAAATCTACGCCAGCCTTCCCTCAACTACCCTACTATCGCAGCATTTTACATATAAAACTCTGGAGTATTTTCAATTTTTTTATTTTTTTACTATGCACTTACAGCAAATATACCGAGATTTCACCGGAAATACACGTTTTGAGACTCCGTGAATCCATAAAAAGCATTTTTAGAAAATTTACTGTGCGCACTCGCATGACTTTTCTACTCACTCCTGTACAAACTATTCTTCTATCTAATTCTTGTTAATCGAGATAAATACCTGTAGAAATTGTTTTATTGTACCTTGTCGGTACAAATAGCGCTAAACAAAATCTCACCGCACTTTGTGTCTACTTCACATTATTTATCTTTGTACGAAGCCTTGACCATTTCACTGGTTGCTTAGACGTGCCACTCCTTTTGCGAAATAACCTTAACAAATAACCAAAGCAAGGGTTACAAAATGGCGTAGAAACGAAATTCATGGTTATGTTTTCGACCGTATTGACTAAAAGAGAAAGAAGTAGTGAATGGATTTAGTTTGTCATACAGACCTCTTATCATAATTGATAGCCACACATTATCGGCTAGTGAAGGTCACGTCTTTGAAGGGGTTAAAATCTAAGGAGAAAATTTGGTGAGCGCCCAGGTTAGGGGTGAAGCTGACGCCTCAAAAGGCCCCAGAAAACGGTGCAAAGTCCGCCGAAGATTATCTTTAGCGTTCTTTGTACAGTAGAAATAGGAAAAAACAGTCATATCTTTTAAGCACTGGTCGATTTGTGGTAGGCTTAGAATTTCATTCTCTTTGCATGTCCAGATGTAAAAAACCTGATGTGTACACTCAGATCACTTTTTATCATTCTTGTACAAAATATTCTTAAAAACTCATGGTCGTCTATGCACTTAAAGTTAATGGAGATAAACGCTTATGGCCAACAACACCAGCATTACGTTTGTTGGCATAAATAAATAATAATTTTCATCTAAAGGTTACTTAAACCCGGGACATAAAGTACTTATAATTGTAGGTTGCCCTTGGGGTATTTATCCCTGATGTGAGATTCCCTTGCGGTCTAACCGGGAAAGTACGAATTGGTTGGAGGGTTTAATGTCATACTGGCAAGTTGGCCATGGTAGCTTAGTGGTTAAAGCAGCCGCTCGATAAGCGGAAGATCCGTGGTTCAAATCCCGGATATGGCATTGCATTTTTCAGTCCTGATCCTACCTCTTAATGATTATTTTACTTGGGCCCTCCGCTTTCTTTACCATAGGTACCTTTGACTGCAGTTCTGGGATTCGAACTCGCGATGAATGGATGACCAGTCCATTGCGTATCGCTCTAAAGGTCGCGGCTACTGGAATCGCTTCCTCTTAGGTGCCTCCGAAGGGGATATGAAAACGGATTTGAAAATTAGAGGAAAAACGGCATATGTATCAAAATAGCTTGCCAATTGCAAAGCGTCTATGGAATCCAAAAAATAAGTAGTCTAGAACCATTTACGAACGTTTCTGCTTTAAATGCTCATAGTCCCATGTTGAGACGTTCAGATATAGATATAGATACAGTGGTGTACCTGTCATTCAGTGGGGTTATTAGCTCAGCTTGTGTTAGCGCTAGGTTAGTCGGGTGGTATACCTGTTTAGTTGACAAAGGATCAATGGAATCCAAAACATAAGTAGGCTATAGACTTCTACGAATGTTTCCGCTTCGAATGCTTATAGTCCCTTATCGATAAGTTCAGTAGATTTGGCATGGTTGCATTTCAAAGAAATGTCATTTTATATACATATAGTAGCGTACCCGTCATTTGGCGGGTTGTTAGCTTAGTTTGTGTTCGCGCTATTTTATTGTCATGGTAACCTAAATAAATAGAATTCAAGTATTTGCTCCTGCTTAATATTGTAAAATTATTGGATTTCTCTAAGATAATTAGTCTTTTCTTAAGAATAACAAGAAAAATCCACGCAATTGCAGTCAAATGTAAGCCCGTTTGCTTCCAAGCGTGCCATTACAACGATTGTTTTACTTGGGCCCTCCCCTTCCTTTACCACAGGTACATTTGGCTGCAGTTGCTGGGAGTCGCGGTTGCGACGTTTGGCTTTGAATGGATGACCAGTCCATTCCGCGTCGCTCTTATTAATCACGGCTATTCGAATCGCTTCGGCCAAGTTGCTCCTAAAGGGATATGAAAAGTGGTTTAGAAATTAGAGAACGTAGAACGAGTAGTTGTACGCCCTCTGTGAAGTCCCAGTCTCGCTCTGCGAGCCACAGGGGAGCACCATGACTTCCGGACATCGGAGGTGTCGCCAGAGGATGGGGAATTTACAGTCGTGGAGTGGAATGTTGAGTTTAAGGGCCCGTCGACAACGAGGTCATTTGGACCCGTAGTCAAACAAGATCTAAAATTCACCTATGGGGTTAAAACGCGGAAGATTAAAAGAGAAGGTTAAAATACTAAACAATTAAAACAGAATAGTGTCTAGGGTAATAAAGTTAAAAGACTATTAAGAGAGTCGGAAGAATCTAAAAAGCCCTTAGAGCTAAAGAAGAACTCGCCTCTAAAACTCTAAAAACTAGGCAACAAGTCAGATTTATAAAGACGCACGAGGATAGAATACCGTAAAGCAAAATTTAAAAACTACCTAAAAACAATAATACAAGCCAGACTTGTTTAGTGTGCCCAATATAGGCAACGAAACGCTGCGCCTTAGAGACAGACACTGGGTCGTCGCGCAAAATTGAGGCAATTGTACACCTCAGTCCAATGGACTGGAGCTCACGAACGTATTGCGGACAATTTACGAGGACATGAGCCATAGAAAGCTGAACGCCGCATTTCGGGCATACGGGCGCTAGGCTCCCACGCAGAAGGTGTCCGTGAGTGGTTCGCGTGTGACCTATCCTCAGGCGAGTTAGAATAACTTCTGACAGCCTGGAATCCCTACTGGGTTGTACGCTGTCCTTAATCGTCCACAATTGAGTGCCAGCCAACACTTTCCAGGACTGCTACCATACAGGTAGAAGATGACGACAGAAGGACTCTCGCACATCTATATAAGGCCGAGCACAGGTTGCGAATTCCGGCAGGCGACGTGCGGACTTAGTAGCCGCATCCGCCTCCTCGTTGCCGGGAATTCCCACATGCCCTGGGATCCAGGTAAAAACGAGCTGGTACCCGCGAGAGAGCAACTGAAATACGAGTGTCTGAATTTTAATAAGCAATGCCGAGCTGCCGAGAAAACGGTGCAGCACCTGAATAGCGCTAAGAGAGTTGCAACAAATTATAAAACTTCCAGGTACTGAACCGGGGACAAAAAGTAAACAATAAAATATGCTAAAAAAGCTCGGCAGTAAAAACGGAGCTATTGTCCGGAAAACGGTACTGGTGAACCTCACCGTTATACACAAAATTACATCCTGTAGCACCCTCACCTGGGATTCGTCGGTAAACACCGAAGTGTGATTCCAGTAACGGCCCAGGATTTCGACGAACAGTTGATGAAACACCAATTGAGGGGTGACTATCTTGGCACAGCAAGAAAGCTCTAGATCGAAATGAGCACGCTGGCGTTGCCAAGGAGGATAGCGACCAAGAGAAAACCGCTCCACAGCAGGCATTCGGAGGTCATGCGCGGCGAGCAGTTCGTGAAACCGAATACCGCTTGGGCGACACATGGTGCTATTCTGCATATAACGGTGAACAAGTTTGGCGCAGGACAGAGTTAAAGGAAATGTGACCTAGGTGAACCGCCAACCTTGCTACATAAGAACAGAATAAAAACGAGAGGCATGCCGAAAGTGGCGGTTCCCCAGAATCAGCATAGAGACACTCCACTCAACTAGTGCGGAAAGCTCCAGTAGTAACATGGTCACCAGAATGATGTACAGTGTTTAAAAGACGAAGTTTAGAGGCGGACGCCACGCCATAGATAAAACAGACGTAATCTAGTTTGGACCGGACCAGTGAGCGATATAATCTGAACATGACTGTGCGATCGCCACTCCAAGATGCCCCAGATAAAACCCTGAGTACCCGAAGTGAGTGATCGTAGGAAGCACGAAGATGGCGAGTATGGTGCTCCCATGTGAGTTTTCTGTGGAGCTGAAGGCCCAGGAACTTAAAGTAGGGAACAAACGGTAGAAGTGTGGCATGCAAATGAAGATCAGGTGGCGGGTGTACACCACGAAGTCGATGAAAGCGCATACACTATGGTTTCGTAGGGGAGAACTGAAAGCCGGTGCGAAGCGCCTACTCGGTGATGGACGTTATGGCCAGCTGCAGTTGACGCTCGATGTGCTCCAGATTATACGAGCGGTAGTAAATGGCAAAGTCGTCAAATTACAGTGACATCGGTATTCCGCCACGAACAACACTAGCGATGCCGTTAATGGCAACGGCGAACAGCGTGACACTGAGAATCGACCCTTGGAGTACACCATTCTCCTGGATCGTTTCGTGGGATAGTGTGTTTCCAACGTGGACTTTTTTTTATTTATTGTACATATAACAACATGCTCCATTACTTAGTAATATTACATATTTTAGTTTTCTTTTAGTTTTCAGTTTATCTTGTATCAGGTGAGTTTTTACAATGTGTAATGCTGCTACTATGGCAGTGAGGACTAGAACCTATGTGTCGTTAATCGTAATGCGGACATGAAATCGGCGTAGTTTTAAAAAATTTAAAAGGACCGCTAAATGATTTTGTAAACCGTACCCGTAGAGAGTGCGTAGGATACCATAGCGCCAGGTAGTGTCGTAGGTGTTCTGGAGATCGAAGAACACACCCACGACCTACTGCTTCAGAAGAAAGGCATTTTGTATGTAAGCTTCCATGCGTGCCAAATTGTCGACACTCTCAATCAGTTTATTTTTTTCCTGGACAACAGTGCAAAAATCGTCTGGCAATCTTATGGATTGTGTATGGATGAAGTTCCATTTTTCCATTCCCAATATCTAGTAATTGCTCAGAAAATAATTCTGCTGCTGGATCGTCCTGTAGTTGGACTCGCATGTTTAATGCCAAGTTGAATTTTTCGACATTGTTTCATAAAAACGATTGTTTTAAACATGTGTTAATCTCATCGGCAATAGTAGAGTGAGGAATGTCTGCCGGAAATCATCAGATAGTAATAAGACAGTAGCGCCAAAAAGTTTATCATTGCTGTTCAAATCTTGCACACTTTTATGTAATGCTTCGAGTGAATGCTTATAAGCCATAGTGCACTCATCCCAGATTATTATTATTATTATTATTATTATTATTATTATTATTATTATTATTATTATTATTATTATTATTATTATCATTATCATTATCATTATCATTATCATTATCATTATCATTATCATTATCATTATCATTATCATTATCATTATCATTATCATTATCATTATCATTATCATTATCATTATCATTATCATTATCATTATCATTATCATTATCATTATCATTATCATTATCATTATCATTATCATTATCATTATCATTATCATTATCATTATCATTATCATTATCATTATCATTATCATTATCATTATCATTATCATTATCATTATCATTATCATTATCATTATTATTATTATTATTATTATTATTATTATTATTATTATTATTATTACACTCTTTTGTAAAACTTCAGCCATTCTTCTTTTTTGTTGGTGTAACGCATTGCGCTTGGGTTGTTATGAATATCTAATGGAAGCTTTAATGCTGAATGTGCTGTTCGCCCACCATCTAATAAAGTGGCAGCAATGCCTGATGATGTAATTGCTAATGCAATTTTCTGTTGTGACGATAATTTCGCAAGGATTAACCATATTAAAAATGCTTTACCGGTCCCACCTGGTGCGCCCAAGAAAAAGAAACCATCTTGTTTAGCTTCAACAGCCAGCTCAATCCGATTTTAAACATCTCTTTGTTCGTCAGTCAATAAAGGCTCATTATTTGCAACAATTGTAGTTAAGTCAAGGTTGTGAAGTTGTTTTTCTCGTTGCAAATCAGTATTAACTAAGTCTGTGGCCGGGAGATTAGGTAATGGCATTCCATAATGATTAAGTGGCAAATGTGAAATCGAAATACGTAACTCCTCGAGCATTACTAATGCTTCATTATACATCTGAGGTGTAAAATCTAGACTTGGACATTGATTGATCTGTTTTACCCGGTTCAGTATATCTTGTCATATAGGTTTTATATTTTTCCCCACAAAGTCGACGATTGAGTTGTATAACATGTTAAAATAATGGCAGTTGATGAATACTATTCGGTGTGGATGTTAAAGTTGGATCAGCAAGTGTCAGGTCCCAATGATTGTCATCTTCCAGCAGTTGCAACTCGCGACATGCATCTTGCTGTGTTGAACTTTCGACCGTTAACTGTTCGCAAAAATTCAAAAGAAGTTGGTCCAGGAACATTCACCAATAACAAACGCAAAAAGAAGCACTCGTGTTATTTTGGATGCACTGTGTACCGTCGTCCCAATCTTTTGGCTTCGAATATTCCTGCGATATGAAGGCTTTGGTTCTCCTTGTTTACGTGGTAACCATTGTTTACTGGAATTGTTCCATGCAAAATATCGTGGAACATAAGCGTATAATAAGGTTTTGGTGAATTGGCCAAAAGCATGAGAGTGTTGACACAATGTGAAGAATACATTTAGAGTCGTTTTTAGTGGTTCAAGTGCTCGTTGGAGAACATTTTCTTCTGTGAAAAATACTCGACCGTTTTCAAGATGTATTGCAAGATGCTGGACGGAAGGCTCTCTTTCGTGTATGGGAAAACTTAGAATACGCCAGATAGCTTCGTTGCTGCTGATGTATCTACCCATTTGATATTGTGAAATTTCATCATTTTTATTTATATTTTTTACTTCAAAGACAGCCAAATCACTGCCTTTATTCACGTATTTGCAAATATACTTGATGGATTTTACAGAACTGCAAAGTTCTACATTTATATGAGCTTTAAACGTTTTTGAAGGCAATGGCGAGTATGATACCACCCATTGATTGTCAATTTCAACTTGATATGTAGCATTTGAAATTCGCATTGTGAATGTGGGTCCACCATTTTCAGTGTTTTGACGACGATACAAGGATAACCATCGATATCAGTAATAGTATCATTCGTAAATTTCTTTGGAAAACGCTTTTTACATTTTCTATTTTCCATACATGACGATGTCATGTTAAGAACACCACAGGGCCCATGGATCATGTGATTGGTGACAATGTCAAACAATTCTTGATCAACTGTAGGATCTGGAATTGCAGCTGAAATTATTTGATCAATTTCATCTGGATAGATTTTATCTTCAATCTAAATTAAAATGTGAGCATGAGGCAAGCCTCACTTTTGCCACTCTACTGAATACAGGCAGCACAGTGTGTTTCCGAAAACTGAATATTTCACTATGAAATCGACCAGAGATTTCAATTTTTGTTTGAATACACGTACCGTGAGATCATGACGATATAGTGATTGTTGTTCTGGTAACAGAGAAGTTTGTATTTCCTCCCAATTCGAATTACATGTAAATGTTATAAATAAATATGGACGACCGTAATGGCGTACATAAGTCATCGCATCTTGTATATATTCCTGTATGTTCCGTGGACTTCTGATGTAACTTGAAAGCAAAATAAACGCATTTCCGATCTCTTTACAGTTTGCATCAATATTTCCAGCAATATCATCTCGTAAATGGATGTATTCCTCTGATAGTCATTTTGCTTGGTTGTATCGAATAAATCTTAAACGTTCACTTTCGATTTTAGCGTACATGTCCACTACGTATTAATGGAATAGCTGACGATAACGAAGGATATTGTTGTCCTGGTAACGTCTAATCATTAATCAATACGCGTAGTAATTCATTGAACTTATTTTTTTGTTTAATTCCCAACCAGTTACTCGATCACATGTTTGATATTTATGTGATATTGATCCTGACCTTCCCAAAATATCAGTGGGTATTGGGGTGCGTCGTATGAACGGTGTAGATCAGAAATGACACAGTGCGGTCACGGCGCGTAATTTTGATGGCCCGGTTATCAACTGGATCACCAACCATTATCACAGCGACTTGATCAATAGTTGGGGCGTGGAACCTGCCAGCATGTTCTTCTGAGGACACTTTGTCAGCTTTAATGATGATTTCGAGAGTGTCATTTGTTAATTGTGGCGACACTCGTTTAAACAACTGAATAAGTTGATTACGATCTTCTAGAAAATTTTCTAGTAACTCTACAATTGCTCTGTCTTGGGCCCGTTCGATAAAATTATCACATTGAGTTGTTACACGTTCTTCATGCTACCCATCAAATAAATTTGTAAACATTTTTGTTCGGCTTCAGGCATCGGCATCAACTACCCAATCGTATGATATGCCTGACCTTGTATTTGGAACGTAGTTTGAAAATTGCAGCCATCGGTTGATAAATCATAACTTTTGCTTGCTCCAAATGGCGTCATTTGAAAGCAAAAGTTAAAATTTCGAATCTTGTTCAAACATTATTTTGAATCATGTGACTGGACACTAAGAAGTGATTTTAAGGGTTCCTGCGGAGTTGGAAGAAGTAATAGTATGACTTTACCTGAAGCGCAAAACATGCCAGGGGTTTCCTTATGGAAGCTTAGTGTTCGACAATATTGGCATTCTTTGTCCATTGCACCGATGGTAAGTTCAGGATGTGCAGAGTAATTAATATCTGGAGCATATTTAAATGCAGGACGAATAAAAGATGTACGTACTAATGTGCGACTGGTTGGCTGCCTCTGTTTTTCTCGCGCCCTGTGTGTTGCTAGGCGCTGATCACGCGCTGCTCGGGTTCATAATCTACTCTGTCGCTGGCGTTGATCGCACTGACCTTGAGACTCTTGTATACGGTTCTCTGTTGCCCTGATTCTTTGCGCTACGTTGTCCTCGATTTGATCTGCCGACTGTTGAGCTCTATTAAGACGTAAACGCCGTGCATTTCTAGTACTCCTATTGTGCAGGTTAGACTTTTTTGGCGGCATTTTTCTAAAAATAACAAATAAAACAATATAAATAATTGAAATGAAATTGGAATAAAAAATAGAATAGACCAAGTATTACATGTTTTTAAATTTGTTGTATTATTTTAACGAATGCCGCAATTACAGTGATCCAAATGTCAAAGCCGAAAAAAAATTAATGATGAAATATCGTAATTAATTTTGTGTATTATTATTATTATTATTATTATTATTATTATTATTATTATTATTATTATTATTATTATTATTATTATTATTATTATTATTATTATTATTATTATTATTATTATTATTATTATTATTATTATTATTATTATTATTATTATTATTATTATTATTATTATTATTATTATACATACATTATATTAAAAAGAAATAGAATAAAAATCAAGTAATACATGTTTCTGATTTAGTACTAAAATTGATAAGTTAAAAACGGAATGAAAGCATATACAAGCAGTAGCATATTTAAAAAAATATTTTTCAGTAAGAAATAATAACACAAACCAATTGGTAGTTATACTATAATTAGAATAAAAATAATAATGCACAAATGAATGAAAAAGTACGTTTATGTTTGAAAATTTTAAAAACACGTGTGATATGAAATAAATGTTGACATCAAAGAAAGGGGGGGGACTTAAAGTATGGTGACATCTATTTGATGATTTGACAGCAGATTGATTTAGTTGACAGCAGAACTTATACTTACCGACTTCTCGGTTTTAAAAAAATTGCAGTAAAAGAATATGTTTTATTATAAATTAAAATGAAGCCTATTCTATGTCCTAGGTTGGAACAAGTGCAGTAAAATAGGGAAAAAAAAACTTTCATCAAAATCAGTTGAGCAGTTTCTGAGTTCATCGCGGTCAAACACTGTGAAAGTGAATTTTTATAAAGTGTGTGTGCGTGCGTGCGTACGTGTGTGTGTGTGTGTGTGTGTGTGTGTGTGTGTGTGTGTGTGTGTGTGTGTGTGTGTGTGTGTGTGATTAATAGCAGAGGGCCTTGGAAGTTTTCAGTTCTATCTAAATTTTGATCTACCTATTTTGGCTATACATTTAATATATTGTGAGTTTGTTTTATTCATCATTGCGGTTTCTTATATACCATAATGTTTTGTATCGATAGTAATATTAGCAGCACTAGTGTTCATGGCTATTTTCGTTTTTTCATTTCCAAATTGTGTACTTCGTGTGTAATCCACATTGTTTAGTTATGCACGTCAATTTCAGTTTTTTATGTAATTTTAGTGCCTATAAAGGATCTAGGGTTGTATATTACTGCGCTAGGCGCTTATACCAACTATAAGTTGGCTGTGGAAAGTGTATTTGTGATTATATACGGAACCAACAGTGCACAATTTTGAGACATATGTATAAATCTAAGTCTCCTTCAACTTTCTGTACAGCCAGATTTGGTGTCTAAATACTCGTTTTACGATCTTTTGGTGAATAAATCGTCAAGATTAGTGTCTTGATAGTCTCAAACTAAGTGAAGAGGAAAAATGGAAGAGGACAAACCCTTGACTCCCAAAGCGCAAGGTTTGAGCTCATCGTCAATGTCAACAAACTTGGCAGTGTTGTATAAGGACTCGGTCAATTTATCTGACGTGTCCAAGGCGACATGTGCAGTTAAACTCAATAGGGCTAAGTCCATGTGTAGTCTAGCAGTGGACACTAGTAATACCATACCACCGTCAATATTACTGTCTTCACGACCAAGTACATCTTGTTCGTTAGAGAACCACGTTCAGCAAAATGACTCAGGTGGTACGGCGGGTATCACGGCAACCAAACTACAGGAGAAGAAGAACGACACCTGCTTCTTCACCACCCTGGCGGCAGCTTCCAAGCTCATTGCGACTGAAAAGATGAAACAAAGAAGAAAGAAGATCTATATGCGCTATTTACTACCCTGAGTGCCCAATACCAGGCAAATATAAGAGAAGCTGTGGAGCTCAGAACAAAGGCACAGTTCTGTAGTCATTATTACCTACTATAGCAGATATATCTACTGCGGATAACACTTACCTTGGCGGAACATCTAAGCCTGTGACATACGCCGAATGTAGAGCGACAAAACCTAGTAAGCATGCATTTCAGCCTGCTCATACATTTCAAGCACTACCACCTAGGGACGAGCATGAGCTCCATCTACTTCACACAGTGGAACATTAACCACACACTGTGTTTGTGACTTCTATAATCGATAAGGATCCAAAAATTGTACAACAGACCTCAACAAGTACATTGGATCCAGTGAAATCCAAAATATGTCTTCGAATATTACGCACCACCACCAATTTTGTGGTCTTAGATCTTGAAATGGAGGTGGATAAAATCAAGCTCGTTGCCAACGAATATCTGAAGGCTAAGGATCTTAAACTGGAAGACGTAAGAGACTTAAGATGTACCCTCTCATAATCCTTTACAATGTTCAAGTTGGAGAAACCGAGGAGCAGATTAAGACAACATTCTACCATCAAAATTTTTAAAATTACGTATCTTGGGAGGAGTTCAATAAGAGTATAAATGTTCGATTTAAAACTGGCCCCAGAGACCAGGCTACCGTACACCACGTAATAGATAACACTTTAAAAATGCGGAACTTAATTATCTCAAAGGAAGACTTTTCTTAGGTTTCCAGTTAATAGTGGCAAAGGACTATACTGTTGTACCCAGATGTCTTAAATGCCAGGACTTAGGACATGTGATTAAATCCTGCTTGAACAAAATAGAGCGTTGCTCACATTGTGGAGAACATGACCATCTTGGGGAAGGGAGCAAAGAGAGAGGGTAACCAAAGATTTGTATCCCATGCATGAATTGTGGAAAATATTGCAGAAATAGCAAAGAATGTCCCACCTACAAAATGCTCTGGGAAAGGTTAATAGCCCGTACGGACTATGGATAAATTAACTTCTCATTCGTTTATCACAAATCCTCAGATAAATAATTTTATTTCTACTAGGGACAACTCGTGCGGACAACATAGACAACACAGTCAGCCAACCTACTCATTCACAACTCTACGACACATGATAAGAATAGGCCAACTCAATGCCCAGAGAAGCAAAACTGTTATGGCAGGACTGAGAAAAGTAGCAATAGATCTAAAACTGGACATCCCATGCCTTTAAGAACCATACACAAAAGATGTAAGCTCCTTAACGCGCCATTACAAGCATGAACCGTCTTAGATGGAGACCACCCCATTGCAGCTATTATCATTTACAATAAGATTACAGGGTCTAAAAATTTCCCAGTACTGCAACAGCCATGTAAACTATAGAAATTACAGAACCTGAAAGCAGTTGGATTCTGTTAAATATGTACTTCCAATTTAAGGATGAAATTGACCCGTGTCTTAATCAATCTAGGAGCTTCCTTTACAAATTTGCTCACACCCCAACAATTCTCACCACTAATGTGAGTCAAATCTACATTGCGGTACAACGAAACCACAGGTACCACAGGAGAAGGCCTAGGGGATCTCATCATGGAATTTCAACGCCATGTAATGAACTCCCCCATAATCCACCAACGTATGAGAACGAACCAAATGTGAGTTCCAACATTGATCTCACTTTTTTTTTTGTGGTGGGGAAAAGGCTACTTACGCCCTAACCGCATGCACGCATGCGAGTGTAAGACTCCTACCCTGGTTTTGAAACCGGGCAGCTCACTCACGAAAAAAACCCCACCGGAAGTCCTGAGGTCGAGACCTCAATGCTGCTGTACCGCATTAAGCACCTGCGCATTCAGTGGTGAAAGATGGAAGCTGCCTGCCAGTGGCAGTAACAGCGAGTATTACTGATGTGCCGGAGGACAAACATGATGTAAGCCCTTAGTGCCCCCTGGTAGTAATTAATGGTGATGTGTTTGATAGTTGTTGGTGATCTTTTGTGTGTCAGCCATTTGGCATCGTTAGGTGTTACATGTAGATGGGTGTGAGGGATGACTGAAATGAGCATGTTTTAGTTTATTCTCCACCCGAAGGTTTCGTTTCTTGCCCTTAGAGTATATTTTGTTTATTTATTTATTTTTAATTTTTTTAATTTTTGTTTATTTATTTATTTATTTATTTTTTTGAATAACCTATGATCTATACTAGAAGTATTTAAGTATTTAAGTTACCCTTACCAATCGTAAAGCAAGTAGTATGATTAACTCTTGGAAAGTTGGATAAGACCTCACAATAAGTCACCATAACTTAATCTACTTCAACTTTGATCATTTCACTCCTCGGACTCGACCGCATAGCACTCATCCTAGATACAACCTGAATATGGCTAACTGGACACGGCTTCGTGAGTACTTCAAACTTCCTAGTGGCATCACTTTTGAAGATAATGTACATAAACGTACAAAAGAACTTCAACTAGCCACCCAGGATGCCATGAGTAAATCCATACCGATAATGAAGACCTTGAGAAACAGACATTTCTTCTGGAATGAAGCCCTTCAAAATATATGATTGCGCATGCAAAAGGCTAGGCTCATGTAGCAAAAAGTGTTACTCAAACCCAGAAAGACTCTAATTTACTGAGATATTAAGAAGCCAAAGCCAGATATAAAGCTAAATTGGAGGAGGAAGTGGAAAAAAAATGTGGAGCAGGATCTTAATGAAACAGCATGAGGGATCCCATGTAAAATAGCAACTGAAACAATTAAAAGACCTGAAGCTATGCCAACACTTGTCCGTAGTGATGAAAATTAAATTAAATTATTTTGTTGTTTAACGACGCTGTCAATTGCCAGGATCACATCAGCGTCGCCGGTGTGCCGGAATTTTGTCCCGCAGGAGTTCTTTTACATGCCAGTAAATCTACTGACATGGAGCTGTCGTCTTTAAGCACACTTAAAAACCATCGGCCTGGGCCGGGTTTGAACCCGCGACCTTGGGATCGGTAGGCCAGCGTCTAACCAACTGAGCCACCCAGACCGACTCCGTAGTGATGAGATACATACAGCAAATTAAAGGGACACCATGGACCTCTTACTCGAAGAACTACTATTCTCAGATACTTCTGAACATGACTATGAAAACATCATCCTTAGACAACAATTTCTATTCAGGCCCCGACAGCAGGGATCACTCTCCCTTTTGCAGTGGAAGAAGTTAAAAAGGCTATACACGAACTGAAGAAGAAGGCTCCAGGCCCAGATGGTATTACAGCCGAGGTAGTCAAAGAACTGAGTTGAGAATTATCTCCTAATTTTAGTAACCTCTACGAGTGCTTCATCCAAGGGAAGTCCCGCACGTATTGGAAGGAATCATGTCGTTATACTTAAAAAGGGAGCTGATAAAGACCGTCTAGCACCTAAAACATACCGTCCCATTTGTTTACTAAACCTATTTGGAAAAATCAATGGAAAACTGCTGTGTAGTAGACTAAAGGAATACCGATTGGACATGGACAAACACCCAAACAATATGGCATTCGCAAAGGTAGTTCAACAGAAGATACGCTTAACAAAGCCCTTAGTGTTACTAAAGCTCTACATTACAATATGTATTTTTAAACAGTTCCGGAGCTTTCGACAACCTCTTTCAACCATCTTAGGAGAACTCACTGTCCTCGCTGTCTGTATATTAGTTTTCTGAACTACTGAACGGTGCACGTGAAAGGTGTCCATGACACCGCCACTAAATCCATTGCGAAAGGTGGCCCCCACGGTTCAATTTTAGGACCAGAGTTTTGGGATGTAGGCCTCGAACCCCTTTTAAGCAGACTGTCGGAACATCAGGATGTTATGGATGTGACTGCATATGCAGACGATTTGCTTCTGCTTATTGAGGCAAACAACAGAGCACAACTTGAGCAGAAAGGCAAACCAGTGACGTCCGTCATTACAAGAATGGTGCAAAACCGTTAAACTAAAGATTGCCCCGGCGAAATCTTCTTACCTGCTTCTTAAAGATAAGCTCTTCCGAGATCCTACAATTAAAATAAATCAGCAAAGGATACATAGAAAACTTGCACCGAATACCTCGGTGTAACAACTGACATGAAACTGAACTTCAAACCTCACCTCGAGACAGTCAGCAAGAAGGCCACCACAGTAATGATGAAACTAGCAAACTTTGTTCAGCGGAAATTTCACCTACCGGTAGATGTAATAAGAACACACCACAATAGTATCATAGAAGGCATTCTCGGATATGGCGCAGGAGCTTGGGTAGCTTACGTACCGAAAACCCGTTTTAAAAAGAAATTGAGACAAACACAAAGAAAAGTACACGAGTTTTTTCGCAGGGTTCCCCGGGTCGCCAGGCGAGTGCTAGAAAGGATTTGCATATCCTCCGAATTTCTTGTCCCTCCATTTCTTTACATAAATCATTCCATTTCACCCTTCATCCCGTTAGGTTTCTTTCAGGGTCGGAAGCGTCGGCGAGCGTCGCGACAGCAGCACGGCAGGGAAACAAATACGCCATTGAAATCTCGTCCCCAGGTTTGGAAGGCCAGCCACTGGTCTCAGGACCCCCACATGGGAGGTACAAGACCTAAGGGAAGAAGAAGAGTTAAGCCAGCCTCCTCCGGGGTGCTTCTAACCGGAAAAATGTAGGAACCCTGCCATCTGCTCTGTCATGGCAACGTTCCGACCACCCTTAGGATCCATTCACCTCGTCCATCCTATCGGGGAGGGGGGTGCCCCGTCAGGGGCATGGGCAGAAAAGATCGCCTTTCGTTCCAGGTGCTAAATCCCCCTCCGAAAGTTGTCATTGAGTCATCAGATACAAAATATTCAAGAGTGTATGTAATATTCTGCGAGGAAAATTAACTATAATTGTTAGTTTTAGTTAACAGTTTAACAAAGTTGATCTTTTCTTTCAATACTTAATACACGGTGACTGACTAGAATATTTAATTTCCATTTAAATATTCAACAAAACGAAATAAAAACTACACTGCTGGTGACAATGTTTACACCGGAGACACGATTGCGTGATACTATCAGGAGAGATAGGTTGTGTGTTCGTGTGGGTGTGTCTATGTGGATGTATGTACGTGAGTGTGTATGTGTGTACGCATTATATGTGTGGATGTCGCGTGCGTGCATGCATGTATGTGAGTGGGCGACCGAATCCTTCACTGGCTGGAGTAGAGTTCATTGCAATCCCGCTTCCATCCAGTAGGAATCAATTCATATCAAACTTTAACCAATCAGAGACATCAGAATATTTTCCCCAGGCGGAGTAAATGACGTGACAGCAGCTGCTTCCGCTTTACTGCTGTAACCATCTTAGTTGAGACGTCAGTCTAATTATAAAATTAACTATACAGTTGAACCTAGATCGCCCGTCACTCAGTTGATCGTTCGGTCCATTAACGGAATCAGAATCCCCCCCCCCTCTCTCTCTCTCTCTCTCTCTCTCTCTCTTTTGTCGATCTGATTGGCTCAGTTGGCTAGGCGCTAGTCTACTGATCCCAAGGTCACATATTCAAACCGGTCCATACCTATGGTTTTTAAGTGTGCCTAAAAGCGACAGTCTCATGTGAGTAAATTTATTAGCATGTAAAACTCCTGCGGGGCGAAATTTCGACACACCGGTGGCGCTGATATGATCCTTGTAATTGGCAGCATCATTAACAAACAAAATATTTAAATTTTTTTATTTTAAATTCCCTACGTATTGATATTGATTAATACACAAACTGGATTTACTTTGGCAAAGGGCAAACCTGTTAAACATACAAGTTTGGAAAGGGTATAATGAGACTGAGAAATTCAATGCCATAATCGAGATTTGAACTAAGAGTCTACCGGTTACCGTCCGGCTGGTCTAACGATCACCGGTGGATCCATGGTTCAAATCTCGGCTATGGCATTGAATTTTTCAGTCTCATTTTACCCTTTCCAATCATGTGCTACACACGGCTATTGTGTGGAAGAACTATTAATTGCATTGATTGACCTTACAGTTGGTTAAACTAAAAGTTCGGAACTTAAGTACCTACAATATTGTAGTCGTCATTAAAGTGTGTTATCTCATATGAGTTTGAGATCTTGTGTGGTTTACCGGGAAAACGGCGAGTGAGTTGGAGAATTTAATGTCGTGTCGGCACGTTGCCATGGTAGCTTAGTGGTTAGAGCAGCTGAACGGTAACCGGTAGATCCGCGGTTCAAATCCCAGCTATGGCACTGAACTTCTTAGTCTCATTGTGCCATTTCGAATACTGTCCTACACACGGCTATTGTGTGGAAGAACGATTAATTACATACAAGTTTGTTGGGCGAAGATTTTGAGATTAGTGTACTATGGTTTTCTAAAGAATGTACGACGTTGATATGGGAAGGGCAAAAGCGGCCCTGTTGTGTCCATTATTGCACCACTCTCTGACATGTTTATTTTTCCTCCATGTAAAGGTGTAGTAGCATGGGCCACGGACATAACAAAAGAAAAACTTATTTCACAACAGCGCTTCAGAAGAAACGAATTTAATATAGGTCTCTCTGTTGGGTTAAAGAAATATGCAAATATTGGTGAAAACGTTTAGTTCGCTTTCATATTACGGAGGAACTTTTGGTAAAAAGGATTTCAAATGAACCATTAACCCTAGCAATACCAACAGGGGAGGGTGGGGGGTACTTATGTCCAACTTCTGTCATTTTTTTCAGTTTGTCTTTTAATTTTTTGATTAAGGGTGTGCAGTTGATAGTTATTGCCAATCACTGTTTCTACTACTGAGCTGCGTAATTGTTTCCAAGTTTTCATTATTGGACTTTTTGAGAAACAATGAAATGTCAATGTAGTCATAAAGCACCACCTCGTAGGTATAATGTGATTCATGTAAAAAAGTAAAAAAAGGAATGGTTAAACAATATTAAATATTGTCTTTATAAACATGAAAGCATACAATACTCAATTTTTTTAAAAGAAAGGTGTTTTAAAAATTACTCAGACATTTCCTTACCAGGGCTGATTATAAAGTATCCCCCCCCCCCCCCCACTCCGTTCGTAGTATAAGTACTGTGCATAAGGATTGGCGTAATATCTAATATTACATGTAAAAAGGTAAAGAAGGAATGTTAAACGTTTATAAACATGACAGGATATAATATCCAATTTTAAAATAACTTGTTTTAAAAATTACTCACATATTTTGTTACCAGTGGTGGTCACAAAGTACTGCTGTCGGTCTGGGTAGCTCAGTTGGTTAGACGGTGATCCCAAGGTTGCGGGTTCAAATCCGGCCCAGACCGGTGGTTTTTAAGTGTACTTAAAAACGCCAGCTGGCGTAGATTTGCTGGTATGTGAAGAACTCCTGCGGGATAAAATTCCGGCACACCGGCGACGCTGACGTGATGTAGGCAATTCACAGCGTCCTTAAAAATAAAAGAAAGCAAAGTAGTACTAAGTTGGTACTCTAAGTTCTGAGATAAGGGTTGACATTACTAGGGTTAAACTCATATTCCAGCTGTTTGAACCATATTTATAGCACAGCAAAAGGCTTTTAGGAGCTTCAGTGGTCGTAGAAAATAGGAAAAGATGCGTGATTAGTGTACTACAGTGAGTACGATACTTTCTAAGAGGTTTGAATATTAGAGTCAGTTCGATCTGAGCTGGCGTTTCCACTCAGTAATCAATATGGAATGTTTACTCGATTTCAGTTCCCCATTGAAACTTGGTAAATGCTACGCATAGAATACACAATGAACATGTAGTCAAGAGTTATTCTGATGCCTTTAGGAGTGTATTACTTAAGTTTTGGCTTCAAATTACTAAGTGGTCATGTGATTAGGCAATAGTGATCATAATGCACTGTGGTCGTCTATTGATGTAGGTACCTATAATTGACGAGAAACGGATGCTAGTGGCTAACAATTTTACCGAACAAAAGTCTGTTACCTCATACAGCACAGCCCACAACAATCAGCTGTATTAACAATTTTACTTTCTCTACTACGCATAGTAAGTAGGGGAAGTATTGTATACCACCCAAAATTTCAATGTCGAGACTTCACCGGAATTGTATGTTTTGAGGACCTCTGAATCCAAAAAAAGCAGTTTTAGAAAAAGATCTCTCTCTCTCTGTGTGTGTGTGTGTGTGTGTGTGTGTGTGTGTGTGTGTGTGTGTGTGTGTGTGTGTGTGTGTGTGTGTGTCTTTGTGTCTGTCAGTGAACAGCATAACTCAAAAAGTAAAAGTCGTTTAAGACCAAAGTTGGTATTTGAGCTTAATATCTTTCAAAGATGCGACACGAAGATTTTGAAGAAAATTCCTCCACCTTAAACTAGCCTTTACATTAATAATTTTTCGAACATTTTGATTTCCTCAAAAATGGCTCTAAAAATTTTGATTAAAATTGCATATGTTTAAGATATCCTGTTTATTCTTGATGACTTTTGCCTAACTGGTAAACCGTTAGAGATAGACCAAATCTTACTATACAAAAACGTATTTCTCATTAAAACACACAAGTTATGTCCAAATACATTTTTTGTGGAGTGAACCATTTCGGAGCTATTCCTTGTTATTTGTGTGAGTTTTGCAGTGCTTCAATTTTTCTCAAATGGAAGGTCGATACTCACTTTTTTAACTTGGCCGTGCAAAGAAAACGGAATTTCAAAGCTTTAAAAAGATTTGACTATCGCTCAAAGCCTACTGTATTCTCATATTACCCTTGCACGTACAAGAAAATTGACAATAATTTCTGTAAATGTTTACCTCGACTAACACGAAGAAGATAGAGGCATAAGAGTTTGTAAGAGTAGTACAAGAGTGGAGAAAATCATGTGAGCCCAACACATCATATTTTTATAACTATAGAAGAAATGTAACATAAAACTTGTGTGTTTAGTGAGATTTTTTTGTATAATTGCTTATTAAACCTACTGTTTGTATGAAGTAAGATAGATTATCTGTCATTTTCGGTTAACCGTCAACCCCACACCCTTCTCTACCATAAGGATAGCCGAGGTTCTACTGTATTGTAATTTGTCACTCTTCTCTGGACATAGCTTCACCTCCTGAGACACACACAACAACAACAACACACACAGACACACACAGCAACAACACACACAGACACACAGAACAACACACACAGACACACACAATAGCACAGACACACACACAACAACAACACACACAGACACACAACACACACAACAGCACAGACACACAACAACAACAGCAACAACACGACGACAACAACGCACAGACACACAACAACAACAACAACAACACGACAACAACGCACAGACACACACAACAACACACACAGACACACACAAAACACACAACAACAACACACACACAGACACACACAACACACACAACAACACACACAGACACACACAAAACACAACAACAACACACACACACACAAAACACACACAGTTACACTGTAAATATCATTTAATTTCATGATGGTGTTTTATGCACCGATGCATCAGTTATGCTTACAAAACCGAAATTTACCCCTAAAGTTTTATTATACGTATACATCAGGGATGTACAACCTTATCTCTTTGGAGACGTTTGCGTAATGAGTAGCTATGCTCCACTCCACTCCTTCAGTCGGAGGGACAGATAATCAGTATCCAGTGACGGACACAAACCTGCAATTCCATGGCCTTTTCTAAGTCATAACTTGAATTTTCTGGAAATGTCCTCAGTAGAGCTCTTCATTCTGGATTTTTGCATAAATGGTAAACGGTAAGAGATTGACAAACGCCTACTAAATAAAAAATCTGATGTGTTGCACTCACATGACTTGTACGAACCATTATTACAAACTCTTATGCCTCTATCTTCTTCGTGTTGAGATAAACATTTGTAGAAATCATCCTATTGCTTGTTTCCTTGTAGGTGCAAGGGGAATGTTAGAATACAGTAGACTGTGCGATAGTGAAATGTTTTAAAGCTTTGAGATTCTGTTGTCTTTGCACACTTAACATATAACAAAATCTGATGTGTTGCACTCACATGACTTTCCCTACTCTTTTACTAACCATTCATACAAACTCTTATTCCTATATCTTCTTCGTGTTAGTTAAGATAAACATTTTTACAAATTATCTTTTTGCTTATTTCCTTGCAGGTGCAAGGGGAATGTTAGAATACAGTAGGCTGTGAGCGATAGTCAAATGTTTTAAAGCTTTGAGATTCTGTTGTCTTTGCACACTTAACATATAAAAAATGAACAACGATGATCCATTTCACGAAAATTCTAAGTTTTCCGAAAATAACACACACAACAAGGAATATCTCCGAAATGGTTCACCCTACAAGAAAATTTATTCTGACATAAATTGTGTATTTTAGCAAGGTCTACATTTTTCTATAGTATGATTTGGTCTATCTCTAACGGTTTACCAGTTATGCAAAAGTCGTCCAGAGTAAATACGACTACAGGGGCTATAGTCAGAAAATTCAAGATATGGCATTTTAATTAAAATCGTTAGTCATTTTCAAGAAAATAAAATTTTCGAAAAATTTTCCATGTAAAGGGTAGTTTAGGGTGGGGCTATTTTATTCAAAATCTTCGTGTCGAATCCCTGAAAGACATTAAACTTAAATACCAACTTTGGTTTTTAATTGACTTTTCGTTTTTGAGTTATGGTGTCCACAGACACACAGACACACACACGGACCTTTTTCTAAAAATACTTTATTTGGATTCAGGGGGCCTCAAAACATATATTTCCGGTGAAATCTCGACATCGAATTTTTGGGTGGAATACAATACTTCCCCTACTTACCAGTAGAGAAAGTAAAAATGTACCTAAATCCCGTTAAAGCGCACAATTTAAGTCAAATGCTTCGTTTTTCTTTTGAGTGAACAATTTCCGAGATCTTCTTTATCGTTTGTTTAAATTTGCCAATACTTATAGTTTTCTCAAATAGGAATATCTTATTTGCTTTTTATCTCTTAACCTTGCAAAAGAACAGAGTTTCAAAGGCATTGCATAGCATGAAGCTTTTAAAACGTTTCACTATCGCTTAAAGCCTATTGTATTCCCATATTCCCCTTGCACCTACAAGAACACTAGGAATATGAAAATTCCTGAAAAACTTTTGTCGTTTAAAGTGAAGTGAATAGACAAAGAAGTATTGGCAAGAATAGTTTCTCTAAGAGTTAATATAGCTCTATATATATTTGGGAACAGAGTTTCTCCAAATTGAACTATACTAAATGCCTGTATTGCAATATGTTACCCGACGATCACTTGGTGTATCTTCTCAGGCCTTGCATTCGACTTTGTTGCCAAATGTTGATAGAAATCTTAAACGTAACCAGTACCATAGAGGTTACTAATGACCGGATGTTTAGCGTATAAGATTTGAAGGTGCTTTGCCAAAGCAAACGCAACGTACATGTAACCAACCTGCCACTGCAACACAATACATGGCTGGGGGTTGAAGAGTGGCGAAGTCCCCGTATAGTGGCAGGAGGTAAACCCAATCTCCCCTCTTTCGCAAACGTTGGACATCGCTAGTATACATAGATTAAAATTTTCATTGTATATGTTGGCAAATTTAGGAATTGAAAAATAACTTTCAAAAGTGCAAAGTGAGGGTGAGAGGATGGTTAGAAGGGAGCGACAACGCTCAAAGAAATAAATAGCAAACTTTAGGAAACAGGGCCAAGACTGTTTACCACATGTCCTTTCTTCCCAATCAATTCTTACGTGAAAATACCCCTCCCCCCTAATTCTTTCTTCTAAACTGTTCTAATACTTTTGTTTAAAATATCATGTGTTACAATAATGCAACATATATTACACATCTGTAATTTTCTGTAAATAGGCTGTGAAGCTCTTTTCATTATCACTGAGTGTTGTATACTACTGGAAAGTATGTATTACTTTATCATGTGCCGCTCCCCTAAGCTGTTTACATGTGTCCTCCAAATTGTATTCAAGAGATTAACTTGGACTAGAAAAAGATGGGGACTTAATATAAACGGAAGAAGAACTTCAAACCTCAGATTTGCGAACGACATCGTATTATTTGCCAAATCTGCAAGAGAACTACATATGACATCAGAGCTGGATGCAAAGAGAAAGAAGTGGGGCTGCAGAGGAACCCGACAAAAACCAGAATCCTGACCAATCCAAGAGAGATGCCAATTTCAGCTGAAAGTACACCGATCCAGTATTGCAGCGCATACATGTATCTGAGACAAAGAATTAGGATGGTAGAGAAAAGGGAAAATGGCCTCCAAAGAAGAGTAAGACTTTCCTGGGGAAAATTTTGGAGTTTAGAAGAAGATTAGCCTCGTAACAAATTTTGAAATTTTGCAATTCTGCAAACTTGCGTTACCCCATTGCTCTTCTATGGGAGTTTACATAAACAGATTGAGATGATACAGGTGTGCCAGCGGAAAGTGGAAAGGAAGATATTGGAGATCAAACTCAGGGACAAAGTACGAAATGAGGAGTTAAGAAGAAAGAGTGGAATTGAGGATGCGGCCACTAGAGCAAGAACCCTTAAATGGCGATGGGGAGGACACTTGGCCAAGATGTCTCAAAGCAGATGGGCCTACGCCACAACAATGTGGGATGCTAGGCTTGGAAAAACAAGCAGAGGACGTCCACGACAGAGATGGTCCCAAGAATTTAGTGAAGTGAGTGAAGTGTTTGGAGATCATTGGACGAGGGTAACACAAGACAGAATGAGGTAGAAACAAACTGTGTTAAATTTAAATTTAAACTAATCTTTAGTTTCTAAGCAAGGTTTCAAAAATTTAGAATTTAATGAAGAAATGAACTGTAAACAAAACTATCGAAAATTTTAAGCATTCTCCAGTATGTAAACAAGTAGAATTTAACCTACAGGAAAATGAACTTACAGGAACTAGCTCAGCCTGTGAGTAGATACAATTGAGCTAGCCCCCTACCTTGGTAGGAGGCCCATGCCCCAAGGGATATTAAGGGCTACCTTTATCATGTGCCTCATAGGTAGATGAAGTATTGCGTTCCGCCCAAAGTTTTGAGATTGTGGTTTCGCTGGAAATACAGATTTTGAGGTCTCTGAATCAAAATACTAGAGTTTTAGCAGGTCCATATGTGTGTGTGCGTGCGTGCGTCATTCAAATATCATTCATGAAAGTCAGTTAAACGCTAATATTGCTATTTAAGTTGGTCATCTTCCACGGATGCAACAAGGATATTCCCCACTTCAAACTACTCTTTACATGCAAAATTATTCCTTATTTGTGATTTTATCAAAAAGCACTCTAACCAGTTAGATTAAAATGCCATATGTTTATATTGTTTACATAACTAATAAAATGTGTAGCTTGAATTTTCTGTAATCTTGTATAACGCACAGGAAGAAACTTGCTGTACAAAAAAGGGCAAATCTCCTCAAAACACAGATTCTTTTCATAATTTTTTTGCGACATCAGGTACCACCAAAATATTTGTTGTTAATGGTTTGCATTGTTCAACACTTTTGCCATTTTTGAAATACTGTCACCTTTCAGTTGTTTCTCACTATCTCAGGAATTTAATCGTTCGCATTATAGCGACCCGCTAATAAACGTTTGACTATCGTGTATCTACAATGAAATGTGTGATATAACCATTTGTGCAAACGTCTGTCTCAATTAAAATAAAGTAGATAAAAAAATAAGGGTTTGTAAGAATAGTTTGTAGAACTTTAATAAAAATAAGTGATGGTGGGTAGAGAAAGCTATGTGATTGTAACATATTTCTAAAAGTCTTATTTATATAATAAGTGCTAAATCTATGTTTTACTAATCTTTATTATGTGTTTTATCTGTTCATTTCATTATAATTCTGAGAGGGATATACATACACATCTCTTATAAGCCAAATTATGTCCACCCTTGCATGTTTACTTTACCACCAGACCCTCACTTTCACCAGCCAGTACCAGTTTTTTCTGGCCTTCCTCAAAAGCAGGGTTCTCTTCCGTACATCAAACAATGTTTTAACCCTGCAGCACTTGAACCCATGATGGATGACGTTAGCACAAAACAAAAACCTATCTGCTTTTGGAATATTGATTTGTAATTATCGAGCATCTGCCCTCAAGCTCTCGACTTTTGTAGCTTGTGTATTTACTTAAAAACTTGTGACGGTGTTGCAGTTTAATTACCTTTTTAGTTTCAATGAAATGCTTCTGTAAATAAAAGTTTAATCAAATACGATTCTCTTCCGCCAACGGCCACATCTACTTCCGCGTAGTCGCAAATATCAGATCTACCAAACTGTACCAGCTTTGTTATAAGTGGATGTTTTAAATACCCCGGGATTTGCTATCTTCATAAGAGCAAACGTTTTGCAATAATTTAATGCTAGAATTGTACGACTATGTGTGCTAGCTTAGAAACATTTGACAGAAATATTTTGCATCGTTGATCTAGTGCTACAATTCTATAACATGTAATTCTGAAATGCTTCTTTTGAAGACAAAACAAAGAAATAAACGAAAAAAGAAACTATGAAAGAAACAGTAACAGAAAGAAGAATGGATGAAACAGAAATGCGAACGAAAAAAGGAAGATTGGAATAAATTTGTAATGAAATAAAATGTTTCAATGTAAAAAGAATTAAAGTTCTCTCTGGCTAACAGTAATGAAGAGACCAATAATTGAGAAATAAGGAAAGAAAGAAAGAGAGAGACATAGAGAGAGAGAGAAAGAAAGAAAGAAAGAATGAATGAATGCATGGATGAATGAATGAATGAATGAATGAATGAATGAATGAATGAATATCCATATATATCTCTAGTAAATGCTAATCTCTCACATATGCCACATTTGCACTAAAATGAGTAGCATTAGATTGTTGTATCCTTCTCGCACCTAGCACCCTCCCGCAGGTGAGGTGGGATGGGATTGTCTGGTTGGAGTGCCGAGCGGGAGCAAGTAGGTGAGGTTTCCTGGATATTCCACTCGAAATCACACAACAATTGGTGTTAAAGGATTTATTTACATACGGTACAGAACAAGCTCAAAGGAATATTGGTAGTGGTTACACCATCCGATGTGGACTCGTTGACAACGGCGGATCAAAAGACATCCCTTCCATGGTGACTAAGGCTTATATATCGTTCCACAATATTCTCTGGGTAAGCACACTATCCCTAATAACCATAAACTGTTATGTGACAGGCGTCTGGGAATGCTACACCCTTCCTCGGGTCCCCCTTGGGGTTGAAGGTCAAGTTCCAGACAGTCACATATACCAGTATTTCCAACTTCTGTAGAATACGTCTGCTTAAAACTATTTCTCTCATATTATATTTCCATTACCAATATATGAATTCATACTATTATTCTACTCTTCTATAACAATTATATTTCCATTACCAATATATGAATTCATACTATTATGCTACTCCTCTATAACAATTATATTTCCATTACCAATATATGAATTCAGACTATTATTCTACTCTGCTATAACAATTATGTTTCCATTACCAATATCTGAATTCATACTATTACCCTACTATAACAAGATTGTATGGTCAGAATCAATTTCAAGGTCATCCAATATGGCCGCTAAGCATTGTGTATGTTCAGAGCCAAGCTCAAGGTCATAGAGATCATAGGAGGGGTGGTGGATTCCAGTATGGCGGTTGGGGGTGGCGGCAATCTCAAGGTCATAAGGTCAAGGCTATATGGTTAAGGTCATAGGGGTGGGGGAGGTTGATAATCTCAAGGTCATGGAACAATCTAATGCTACTCATTTTAGTGCAAGTGTGGCATATGTGGGAACCAATAGAATCAGCAACGTAGCTTTCTGAACGTCTTATTCGCACCGAGGAGCTCTCCCGTAGTTGTGTCAATAGGTTTCCTAGAGGACTTCCTTGGTCATACTCCTCAGGAGCATCAGCTGTTTCACCCTGGTCCCTCTGGGGATCCCCAAATTATTCAGCACACCGTTATTGGCCACAGGGAGTCGCATTGAATTCAATAGTTCTTATAGGTCGGGCTCCTCGGAGCAAAATGTGACCACTCGGGTGGAATGACAGATTCTCTGTCTTTTAAAATGGGCCCTACGCCTCGATCTGCCAGCTACTCCCTCCTCAAGGTCTCCTCGTCCCAACCAACTGCAGGTCGTACTCTCTCCGTCATGTGCTGATCGAGATACTCGCCCATTGTGGCCTCTATCACTTCTGTTTTCTTTCTTTCTTCTGTTTACCGTTCTAGTTGATCTAGGCGCACTTACACCGTATTATCTTTATCCTTCATGCCAGATATAACTTCTTTGCAAGGTCATCTTTCAGGGCTTACGCCGTTGCATTTATCTCAGATTTTATAGAGTCAGTGCTAAAATCTAGTTGTAATTTCATTTTGTTCTTCACTTCTTCTTCAACACATTTCTACTCCCGTGTTCTTAACTTCAGATTTCATTTTCGTTATTTCATTTCTCATTTTATCCCTTCCGGAATTTACATTGCTCATCTCAGTTTTCACCTCTTCCATTGCGGCCAATTGTTTAAGCATTTCCTCCATCTTGACTTTTTAATCCCATTTCTGAAAACAGTGAGACTTTGTCCAGTTTTGAAGTGTCACTTCACTTCACTTCCTTCGCGTCGTAATGAATACACGGCATTACGTAGCCTCTTCTACACACCGGTTCTATCACTAGGAGTCAAACATGAGTAATCTCTAATACCTTGCGGTAACAGCATTCACTGCACGTCACCACAGTCATTACAAACAGTTGCACCAGAAACGCCCTCGTTAACTCATTCAGTTGCTGACTGATTCACTCACTAACCCGATCGCTCCCTCGCGTTGCAAGAGCGTTTGGAAGTTTCCACAGGGTTCCAGAACGTTCGAGAAGAGAAACTTACAAAAGATTCTGATTTTATGGTTATATCGCTTCCGTAATTAGCGATGAGGGAGCACGCTGGTTATCTTTTGCCATTCCCATTGCCTGGCACCGACCTCTCGATAACCGTGGGCCATAGACGCTTCCTTCACAACATTATATGAGGGGGAAGTCAACTACTGTGCTTTTCAAATAGGAAGAGTTCTGATCTGCAGTCAATGAGATACGTTAAGTGCACAGCGTTGCAAGCTCACTACCCCCACTCTTTTCATATTCCCCCCCCCTCTCTCTCTCTCTCTCTCTCTCTCTCTCTCGTACACTGTCCTACTATTCTCTTGGCGCGCGTCAAGCACCACTTAAGGGAAAGCAATTCACAACACAGCAGAACTCCGATTGATTGCCGGTCTGGAGGCGCTCAAGGACAAACTCCTTCCCATTTGAAAACCATAGTAGAGTAGAGGCATATGGTGGATTGTCCCTTATCACTAATTTTGATTAGAAACATTGACGTAGAACAGGGTAGGAATGGTAGAAAGAAGAAGCTTAGTCTGTATGAGATTTAGCATATACCGCTATTGACAGTAGAGAAAACGAACTGAGGAGCATACAAATCAAGATAAATGGCATCCGTGGCAGTACTGAAGTTAAATGTGAAATATACGAAGACGATATTTAGTGGAAGAAAAGCGAAGAAAATGCATTTGCTTACCCGGTAGGATTCATGGTAGTCAGGTTTGGATATTCGGAATACGGCATAAATATTAACATCTGCTGTTATGAAGATGCTAAACAGGGATCTCAAAGGAGGAATTTAATAAAAAATAAACGCGTTGCATGAACTGATGAAGAAGCAACTAAGAAAGAGGACAGTGAAATTGTTATGTGGACCTTGGTGACATATAGAAAGTTTGGCGTGCGATGAAATGAGGAATGTTAATTCTAGCATTTGAAATATGTATTTAAATGAAATGGAAAATATGAAACAGACATACTGTGGCATTTACAAGGGTAGCCGATAGGCGACGAAGAGCTGACGTGATTGACGGGGACGATCTGGCATGAGCTCTTTGCTCATCCTCTTCCCAGCAGGATGCAAGGCTAAAGATAAAAAACAAAATAAGGTTACATGAAGGTTAGATTAAATTAATACAAATAAGTGAAAAAGTAAAAAGAGTGTTCATTAAATAAATGTTTCTACTAATTAAATTATAAACAATGGAATAAGTGAAGTGCTTAAAAGACAGTGAGAGGAAAGTGAATTATATATTAAAACTAAAATGTATAAATGCAGTAAAAGAAAAAAAAGACGGCAATCGCCCTAGGGCAGAGGTGGGCAAAAGCAGATTCGTGAATCCCTATGATTCGTGAACCTTTCAACGTGTAACTATGCAACACAACGGTACACATTCCCTTCCTTAGGTGATTTCAGGAGTTCAAAGATCGCTTCGTGACCTGTATCAGTGGGGGAACTACGTCTGTGTCAACATCGTCTACCTCATTTGTAACAAGATATTACATGATTTTCTTCGCGCTAACATTGAATGGCTTTATTGTAAATATCATACCGCATGCAGCCAAAAAACTAGTGGTGTTTTCTGATCTACATTTGTATATAGGTTGCATACATTTTCTGTTATTATTATTATTATTATTATTATTATTATTATTATTATTATTATTATTATTATTATTATTATTATTATTATTATTATTATTATTATTATTATTATTATTATTATTATTATTATTATTATTATTATTATTATTATTATTATTATTATTATTATTATTATTATTATTATTATTATTATTATTATTATTATTATTATTATTATTATTATTATTATTATTATTATTATTATTATTATTATTATTATTATTATTATTATTATTATTATTATTATTATTATTATTATTATTATTATTATTATTATTATTATTATTATTATTATTATTATTATTATTATTATTATTATTATTGTTGTTGTTGTTGTTGTTATTATTATTAGTGTTAGTGTTATTGTTATTATTGTTATTATTATTATTATTATTATTATTATTATTATTATTATTATTATTATTATTATTATTATTATTATTATTATTATTATTATTATTATTATTATTATTATTATTATTATTATTATTATTATTATTATTATTATTATTGTTATTATTGTTATTATTATTATTATTATTATTATTATTATTATTATTATTATTATTATTATTATTATTATTATTATTATTATTGTTGTTGTTATTATTATTAGTGTTAGTGTTATTGTTATTATTATTATTATTATTATTATTATTATTATTATTATTATTATTATTATTATTATTATTATTATTATTATTATTATTATTATTATTATTATTATTATTATTATTATTATTATTATTATTATTATTATTATTATTATTATTATTATTATTATTATTATTATTATTAATTCTTTGTTATGATTACAGATTTACAGCGTGCCAACGTTCTATGATGTTTACACTCTAAACATAACAAACATACCATGGCATGTGACAACTCTCTTAACCAAGAAATCAAATTATGAAATACTCATTTAAAATTTATTAAATCACTATAGCACTGTGCCAGAGGATAAACTAATTAGCCATATTCCCATTCTTGAAGAGCTAAAAACCGAGTTTACTTCACATAGATCCCATGATTTCGGGAACCTTGAGAATGACTTTCAATGGTTGTTAACCCTTTTACTATAGAACTAGTCAATGTAAGAGTTACCTTGCAATGTGAACTCGTCGATCTGCAAACAGATCTGGTGACAAAACATAAGGGCAGATATTTAGTTGGCACAGACGTATTCAAAGAACTGTGTAAGGTAATATATGTTGGTTTGAGAAAATTTGCTGCTTCTGTTACACTGTTACAGCAATGTTTTGCTCTACATATGTCTGTGAACATCTTTTTTACTTTCTATATTGGTAAGTAGAAGGAAGTATTGTATTCCACCCAAAAATTCGATGTCAAGATTTCACCGAAAATATGTTTTGAGACCCCCTAAATCCTAAAAGGCATTTTTAGAAATAGTGTTGTGTGTGTGTGTGTGTGTGTGTGTGTGTGTGTGTGTGTGTGTGTGTGTGTGTGTGTGTGTGCGTGTGTATTTGTCTGTCAGTCTGTGGACAGCATAACTCAAAAATGAAAAGTCGGTTAAAAACCAAAGTTGGTACTTAAGTTTAATGTCTTTCAAGGATTGCGACACGAAGATTTTGAAAAAAATAGCCCCACCCTAAACTACCCTTATATGGAACATTTTTCGAAAATTTTGATTTTCTTGAAAATAGCTCTAACGATTTTGATTAAGATATTTGTATGACAAATGAAATGTATATTTTGAATTTTCTGGCTATAGCCTATATAGTCCTGTTTACTCTGGATGACTTTCGAATAACTCGCAAACCGTAACAGAAAGACAAAATATTACTGTACAAAAAATGTAGATCGCGCTAAAGCACACAAGTTATGTCGAAATAAATTTTTTTGTACAGTGAACCATTTCGGAGACATTCCTTGTTATTTGAGTCAGTTTCTGTAAACTTAAAGCTTTCGTGAAACGGAACATCGTTGTTCGTTTTGTACTTTCTCTACTGGTAAGTAGAAGGAAGTATGGTATTCCACCCAAAAATTCGATGTTGAGATTCGCCGGAAATATGTTTTGAGAACCCTGAATAAGAAAAAAACATTTTTAGAAAAAGGTCCGTGTGTGTGTGCATGTGTGTGTGTTTGTGTGTGTTTATGTGTATGTGTGTGTGTGCCTGTCAGTCTGTGGACAGCATAACTCAAAAACGAAAAGTCCCTTAAAAACCAAAGTTGGAATTTAAGTTTAATGTGTTTCAAGGATGCGATACGAAGATTTTGAAGAAAATAGCCCCATCCTAAACTACCCTTTACATGGAAAATTTTAGAAAATTTTGATTTTCTTTAAAATAGCTTGAATGATTTTTATTAAAATGCCATATGTTTGAGATATTTTGACGACAAATGAAATGTACATTTTGAATTTTTTGTGTAGTCCTGTTTCCTCTGGATGACTTTTGAATAACACCTAAAGCGTAAGAGATAGACAAAATCTTACTATACAGAAATGTAGATCTCGCTAAAACACACAATTTATGTCTGAATACATTTTTTTTTGTAGAGTGAACCATTTCGGAGATAATCCTTGTTACTTGTGTCAGTTACAGAAAACTTAAAACTTTCGGGAAATGGAATGTCGATGTTCATTTTTTATATGTTAAGTGTGGAAAGAGAACGGGATCTCAAAGATTTAAAAGATTTGACTATCGTTCAAAGCCTACTGTATTCTCATATTCCCCTTGCACCTACAAGGAAATAAGCAATAAGATAGTTTGTACAAATGTTTATCTCAGTTAACACGAAAAAGATACAGGAATAAGAGTTGTAAGAATGGTTAGTACAAGAGTAGAGAAAGTCATGTGAGGGCAACACATCAGATTTTTTTTCTAATAAACATAGAAAAACCAAAACTGAGATCTCGCTTCTCAGATAACCACCTCTCGACCCAACTACCTATTGCTGTTACAGATATTACGACAGAGTACGAACGTCTTTTCTCATATTTTGGGATGCAGATAATTAATGCGTGTAATTCCAATTTCACATAATAAAAGTATGACCACCCCTTTTCTGTTTGAAACAAACGCATTGATCGTTTGCTGTATCAATGCGCCACTGTCAATATTTTAAGAAGCGAAGAAATACCACTCCTACAACCAACAAGAATGTTACATGTGCTGCGTGCACAGTGGATTCGCAGCAGACACTATTCTACCCGCCCGTGCTCTTCCCAAGGAGGCCTTCTATGGAACTACACAACCTGGCTTAACATCTCGCCAGCCACTGAACTTATCATCCTACGCAGATGCCGCAGCTGCCTCCACCAACCAGCAGCCCGAGGCTAATGAGTCTCACACGATAGCCCCTCCTCCTGGAAATGCAGCACCACCAGTCTTACTTCCAACCTCCTCATCCCAACCACGCCCAAAACACCCTAACAATCCCTCTTTGGCCGTACAACGCCGCAAAACACCCAGTACCCGGCTCTACAGTCAACCAGACCAACCAATGCAAACTACGAAATCTCTGGCCGTGCAACAACTTCTGTCTGCTCTCCTGCAGATCATACCAGCTACGAGGAAATGGATACGGCTTTCTACGAAGTCATCGACCGTATTCCATGTCACCTCCGCATCCAGTTTGCTGCCGCACTGGCAGAAGCGCTGCTGTCGCGCCCACCCACACTTACAGCGGACACAGCGCTTATCCGCATCGTCTTTACTTTCTGCAGAGGCCAGTAAATACGCTCAACTTAAAACCAGATTTCCACAAACCTAATATCAGTTTTTGGAACGTCAACGAGTTGCGGTCCAGGCAAGAAGAGCTAACAGACTTGCTGGCGATGCATAAAGTTCAGGTACTACTAGTACAGGAAACACACCTGCAACCACACATAAAAATGAAACTACCTGGAATGAGGTGCTATCGGAAGCACCAAGTAGATGACCATGGGGGAACAGCAATCTATGTTAACGACTCAATTTTTCACCATCAACTTAATATCCCAAATACCAGACACGCGGTAGCCACTGGTATCCAGCTCAGTACGGCTCGGGGAACTCTAAATCTGTTCTCTGTTTATGTAGCACCAACAAGACCTTTAATTGATGGTGAACTGGATCTACTGTTCTCCTCCCCGGTACCAACCATAGCTGCAGGTGACTACAACAGCAAACACTTACATTGGAACTCCACCTGCATATCTCACCGAGGTCAAAAGTTAAGCGCTTATGTGACCTCGAGAGCCATCTCATTTCAGGTCCCCAACTCACCTATCACCCACTAGGGTGACCGTAGACCTTCTGATTGGCTTGATATAGCTCTAGTTAAAAATTTGCGACCTCATACAGTCCTTTACACAGTGCCAGCTCTCTCTTCTGATCACTGCCCTGTCCTAATCACCTTTCCATCGAGGCCTGCATATAAACTGTCACGGCCCGTCCCCTCCCCTCAGACCACAAACTGGAACGAGTTCTTCAACATATTAAACCAAGTTCAACCACGCCTTGACCCCTGTACCACATACCAGGAAGTGGAGTTCATGGTTAAGAACATGACGGAAGTCCTAGTGGCTGCAATCAAAAGCGCATCACCAAAGCCAACACTACATCTATTCAACAGTGCACCACTGCCACAGAGGATAAGGGTCCTCGACTAGAACAAAAACAAAGCCCGGTGGCTTTACCAGTTCTCCAGGTCCCCGGAGAATAAAGCTATATATCGTGGTCTACAGGAGGAACTCAAGGCCGAGCTCAGACAGTACTCAAACCACAACTGGGAGTCTCACCATTCCCATCTGAAACCGGAGGATGGTTCTCTTTGACGGACTACCAAAGCACTCATGGGTATGCCTCGACACGCCCAGGTTATAACACAGTTGGGAAGAGAAAAAGCCGAACTGCAAGCTCAGTTTCTGGAAACATCGTTTAAGGTGACGGACCCAGCTGATCAGAATCACGTACACCAGGTTCAATCCGAGGTTGTAAACTGCCTCCAGCATCCTGTTGAGTACTCTGATCTTGAGGAAACGTCGGTGCAGGAGATCTCAGAATACATCTGCAAGCATGTTCCCTACAAGGTCTCAGGATTTGATGGAATCACAAACGCCGCTCGCAAATCCCTGCCACCTACCTGGCTAAAGTTCCTGGTCAACCTTTTCAACGGAATACTTCGAACTTCGCACTTTCCTCAAGCCTGGAAGTATGCGAAAGTTATTACCGTCTGCAAGCCGGGAAAGGACCCTTCCTGTCTAAAGAGCTATAGGCCAATCAATCTACTACCTGTTATGAGCAAACTCTTTGAAAATGTGGTACAGCTACGATTAAGACGTACCTGGACAGGCACAACATAATCAGACCTGAGCAGTTCGGCTTCCCAACATTGCATTCCACTATTCACCAACTTCTCCGGCTGGTAGACGTAACAGGTGTCGTATTCGACAGCGTGTGGCACGAAGGCCTGCTCTCGCGCCTCCTCGAATATCAAGTTCCACCATATCTCATTCACCTCTTGCAGTCCTATCTACAGGACAGAACCTTTTCCGTTGCTTAACAGGATGCAACTTCCGCCTCCCATCCCACACGTCCTGGGGTACCGCAAGGCAGTGTACTGAGCCGCACACTGTTCCTTCTCTATATTAACACCCTTCACACATTACCACGGTGCTCCCTCTATTCGCGGATGATACCGCCATAACATCGATGTCTTCAAAACATTATATTTCAGCTAGACGCATTCAGCACTATGCTCACCTGCTAACCACTTGCGAATTCATCCGCAGAAGAGCCAGGTTGTAACTTTTGGCCGTCGTCCAATGGAAGACGCTGCGCCTATCCACCTGGCGGGTGAAGACGTGCCCTGGTCCACAACAGTAAAATACCTGGATATTAATCTAGACGACAAACTTGGAAGACGTGAGCAAGTGGGTAAACAAGAGAATGGTGATGCTATACCCGTTATGCAACAGGAAATCCCATCTATCCCTGAAGAACAAACTACTTATTTAAACAATTCCTTCCGCCAGCAGTCACATATGCCTGCCAGGTCTGGGGAGTCGCAGCACAAAGTCACCTCCGCCAGCTGGAGATACTTCAATCCCGCTACCTAAGAACAGCAACTAACTCTGCTTGGTACATCCCTTAGGCTACAATCCAAAAGGACATCCACTTCCCCTCCATCAAAGAATATATTCTCATGCTTACAAAACCTTTTTTGACAAACTACCCTCCAGTATCAACCAACTGATCCTGGGAGTGGGGAGTACATCGTAGACCCCTGAGAATGACATAAAAGACCAAGTATTGTCCTAGGAAACAAAAAAAACTGACAATTCCTCAATGAAAAAAAATAATCATAACTATCCGATAACCCTAGCTTAAACAAAAATGAGGCCCTTCCTACAACCCTAAACGATAAACTAACAGCTGGAAAAAAAAAAATTTCACACACAACCCAGCCTATATTACTGTCTCCTACTATAAAATTTTCACGGCCAGTAGATGGGTCTTACCCTGACCTGGCAAGAACCCGAGGGTGGTCTGCCAGATCTGCAACCATAACCCCCCCCCCCCTCCCAGTGCCTATCGTAGTCGTCATCTGCTCGCACCTGCTCTAGGGAAAGGAAGTACTTGCTGACTTCGTGCGAATGCGTAATATGGTCATATCAAAACTTGTTTAAGTATGTGCTTAAAACTGCAACACCGCAAAGGTGCTTAAATTAGTGTTACTTCCGAATCTGGTAAAGGATGCTAAAATTTAGTTATCCACCTTTATGATTGCCACCGTTCAAGCAAATCATTGAGTGGACGAAGGAAGAACAATACTGAAACTGATTGTAAAAGAGGAAAATAAATTGGCTGAGATAGGATGAGACGGAACTTCTTTATGAGAGGTCCTGTGTAATGGATAAGGAATAGGAAAATGTTTCGGGACGGAATAAGATACCAGGTTATTAACCAAAGTAAGATATATGTACTTGCGAACATGCCTTGCCTAACTCCGCTGCCGGCTATATGTGCCGTGTTCTAACATAACTGCTCAGTTGTTTTCGGTAAAACGGCTTTAAGACATGTCCACTGGTACACCATGTAGCGCGATCGTCTATAGGCCGCTACCCTCCTTGGCAACTCCAGCGCGCGCGGTTCGACCTGGACCTTTCGGGATATGCGAAGGTGGCTACTCCTAACTCGGTGTTTCGTCAACTACTCACCGAGCTCTTGGGACGTTACCGGACTTGCACACCGGTGTTTACCGACGGGTCCCAGGTGGGGGGTGGTACAGGATGTAGTTTCATGTACAACGGCGAGGCTCATACGTACAGACTTCCGGACAACAGTTCCGTTTTTACTGCCGAGCTGTTTGCCATATTTTATTTCATACTCTTTATCTCTAGTTCGGTTCCTGACAGCTTCATAATATGCTGCGACTCCATGAGTGCTGTTCAGGCGTTGCAACAGTTTCTAGACACATCAGCATTGATAATTAAAATCCAGACACTTGTTTCACAGTTAGTCTCTCGCGGGTACCAGTTTGCTTTTACATGGATCCCAGGCCATGTTGGCATTCCCGGCAACGAGGAGGCAGATGCGGCGGCCAAGGCTGCATGTCGTTTGCCGGTGTTTTCCACATATGCTCTTCCTTTTAGAGATGTGCAGTGAAACTTCCGTTGCCATCTTTATTCTTTTTGGCAGAAATCTTGGGAATAGTTGACCGGAACCCAATTACGGAGAATTAAGGACTCAGTAAAACCCTGGTGGACCTCTTGCAGGGATTCCCGTCGGTCAGAGGTCAATGTTTCGGGACGGAATAAGATACCAGGTTATTAACCAAAGTAAGATATATGTACTTGCGAACATGCCTTGCCTAACTCCGCTGCCGGCTATATGTGCCGTGTTCTAACATAACTGCTCAGTTGTTTTCGGTAAAACGGCTTTAAGACATGTCCACTGGTACACCATGTAGCGCGATCGTCTATAGGCCGCTACCCTCCTTGGCAACTCCAGCGCGCGCGGTTCGACCTGGACCTTTCGGGATATGCGAAGGTGGCTACTCCTAACTCGGTGTTTCGTCAACTACTCACCGAGCTCTTGGGACGTTACCGGACTTGCACACCGGTGTTTACCGACGGGTCCCAGGTGGGGGGTGGTACAGGATGTAGTTTCATGTACAACGGCGAGGCTCATACGTACAGACTTCCGGACAACAGTTCCGTTTTTACTGCCGAGCTGTTTGCCATATTTTATTTCATACTCTTTATCTCTAGTTCGGTTCCTGACAGCTTCATAATATGCTGCGACTCCATGAGTGCTGTTCAGGCGTTGCAACAGTTTCTAGACACATCAGCATTGATAATTAAAATCCAGACACTTGTTTCACAGTTAGTCTCTCGCGGGTACCAGTTTGCTTTTACATGGATCCCAGGCCATGTTGGCATTCCCGGCAACGAGAAGGCAGATGCGGCGGCCAAGGCTGCATGTCGTTTGCCGGTGTTTTCCACATATGCTCTTCCTTTTAGAGATGTGCAGTGAAACTTCCGTTGCCATCTTTATTCTTTTTGGCAGAAATCTTGGGAATAGTTGACCGGAACCCAATTACGGAGAATTAAGGACTCAGTAAAACCCTGGTGGACTTCTTGCAGGGATTCCCGTCGGTCAGAGATCATTTTAACGCGGTTACGCATAGGTCAGACACGCGCCACACATGGCCACCATTTGCGCGGTGACCCGGCCCCTGTCTGTCACACGTGCGACGTCCAACTCTCCGTGTCGCACGTTTTGATTGATTGTCCACGATATGCCCCGGTGCGCCAGTCGCTTGGCCTGGGTTTTAGTCCGCGGTCCATCCTAGGCGACGACCCAGTCTCCGTGGATACGGTGCTGCAGTTCGTAGCTGAAATTGGGTTCGCCAAACAACTATAACTTGTGTTTTTAGTATTAGGCTGTTCATTTAAGGATTTACAAATCTGCAATTAGATTTGTCTTGTTTTACTGTTTAGTATTTTAAACCGTCACTGTTTTATCATTCACCTTTTAGCGTTTTAACCTTTTTGGTGTTTTAACGGTTCTAACATAAACTTTTTAGTATTTTAACTGTTTTAGCAATTTCTTAGTTCTGTATTTTAGCTTAGTTTTTAATCAGAAGTTGGTGAGTGTTTTATCCTTTAAATTTGACTTGGGGCACAAATGACCTAGCTGTCGACCCCTTAAACACTACGCACTCACTTTCAAGTTTTTTTTTTTTTTTTTTAATTCATGGTGCCTCAAAACATATATTTCCGGACATCAAAATTTTGGGTGGAATACAATACTTGCTCTTCTTAGCAGTAGAGAAAGTAAAAATTAGTAAGATGCAGAAACCATAGATTATCGTAAACACCAACTTACAGCGGCGAATTCAATGTTCACAAGAGGACTAGTTGTATACGCACCAGTAGTATGGCTTCATGTCGAGCTGTTCTTTGTAATAGTGGAATAAATATGTACAAAGAGGAGGTTCAAATGTAATTGCTGGAAAATAACGAATGTAATGTAAACCCCGCGCGACAGCCCACGAAGGGCCAAGGCCTACCGCTCAGCCGCTGCGTCCCCCACCTCTGCCCACTACAGGCGTCATTGGTGAGGTGCGGTACTGGAGGGTGGGACGTGGTCAGCGCCCCGAGCCCTCCCGGCCAGTTATGCGGTCTTCTCGACCTGGGGCGGCTACTTCTCCATCAAGTAGCTCCTCAATTGGTCCCCCCGGGACCTAACGAGGCTGAGTGCACCCCGTGGAAAATAACGAATAGTTACCAAAAATAAATTTGCAGATGGAATACTTCTGGTGATGTAACAAATTTTTATAGTCATTGCAATAATTCGAATACAAAATATGTACAATAGTTTACATCCAGAATTGTTTATAGCCATATTCCTCTAAAAAATAAAAATATTATCGTCTGTGGAGATGCGCTCCTCCGAGATTTCACAAAGAGAATAAAATGGTATATTTGCAAGGGGTGCAGACGTGATCTTCTAAAAGAGAGACATTTCAATCAAACTGTTTAAGAGCGCTTTTCTTCTTCATAGATTTGTATAAATACGCTTTGAAAAAGGTGACTTTCGATAAACATTCCCGTAAAAATTGCTTTTGAGGGTTACGGTCACGGCCGCCCATGTTAGTACTACCCCGAGCACGTTAATCCATTATGGGGATGGTATTAACTTTTGGTAGTACAGTCAGTTCCCAAAATAGTGATTTTGTATATTTGTTTAATAAAAGGAAATTGTTTTGACTTTGAATAAAAAATGAAAGAAAATTAAGAGTTTAAAATAAAAAGGCGTTACTTAAATTTAAAAAAAAAAAAAAAAAAAAAAAAAAAATTCAAGAAGGTTCTAAAAAGTTTACCGTAGTATTCAGTATAAACAAAAAAATATCAAAATGCGTATATTTATTCAACAATCAAAGCACGTGCAAAGCAACAAAATTATAGTATCTAAACATCTAAGTAAGAATCAAGATAACTAAATTACGATATTTTCACATTCGACGAAAGCTAGTAAAAATGTGATAACGTCCCTCAAGGGAGTGATACCAAGGGATCACACAGCATCCAGGGGTGTAAGAGGTCATCAAGGTAGGCTAGTTCAGCTTAAATAACGACTAAAGTCTTAAAAAATATAGTAAACTGTGAACAAAACGGGACACTTAAGAAAGTGAAGGTTACCAAAAGATGCAGCTCAACTCTTGACACAATATAACAATGGCTGGCACCGTAGCTCAGTCACCTGCTATGCGAGGGGTCTCGGGTTCGATTCCCGATTGAAGCGGCAATTTTTTTCTCGCCAACATTATTCCTTATCCTCCCCAGAGTTTGAAAGAACGCACGAACGAATGAGAGAGAGAGAGAGAGAGAGAGAGAGAGAGAGAGAGAGAGAGAGATATTGTAGGTATAAGAAGAACCAGAAATCCAGCGACAACTGTATACGGGTTAACATCATTGTCGAAAGACAATAATATGTTCCAAAGGTAAAAGACCGCCGATATGGCTATTGGAGTTAAAGGCGGGACATCATTGGAACAATGGGAACTATAATATTTGTGTAAACCACTTTGTGTATGAGTTATAATGCCACGAAAGCTGCATAGAACTTGCCGAAACAAGCATTAAAGGCATTTTGTGTATTTCTGTGCATATAATTACCTCCTAAAGGAATATCTTTACTCCCTTCTTCCCGCTATATATATTATGATGGTTTGTGTACGCTTCAAAAACTCAAAAAGTTCTGCATCGATTTAGCTCAAATTTAAAACCCACTTCAAAGATTGTTTTTATATATTTCTTGTGTCAGTAACATATCTGTGACCGCAAGAAAACAGCTTTTTCACGGTCATCATCGCTACTTACCAATAGATGGCGTTGTTAACTATAATGATTTTTTTTTACAAAAAAAAAGTTCCCTTGCATCACATTCAGATTATTATGTAATCTTACTTAAATATTCACCTTAATCGAGGTGCTTTTGTGTGATCGTGTAGTGATTGAGCTGCGCCGTTCGCCAAATCGTAAGTAGAGGTTATGTTTTGTATGCCATTTTGTTGTAATTATTGTTTAACTATTTCATTAAACTAATATTTCACTAAGCAAATAGTATTAATTTTTTACAACTTTTCAATACTGTCTGTCCTTAGCTCTCGCTTCAACTGGAATAGCTGCGACATTGTTACCAGGGGGAAGGACTGCCCATTCAGCTCTGAAGTTGCTATTGAACATACAAGCCATCGCAACTCCCACGTGCAATATTTTCAAAGCGTCTGGTACGGGAAAAGTATTGCAAAAATGTAAAATCATTGTTTGGGATGAATGCACGATGGTACATAAAAATCGCTTGAAGCTATGGATCGATCGTTACAGGATTTGCGTGGAAACGTTCAACCATTCGGGAATGCATTGATGTTGCTTGCAGGAGATTTTAGACAAACATTGCCTGTAATTTCTCGATCGACACCAGTGGACGAAATAAATGCTTGCATAAAATATTCAACATTGTGGCGACACGTACGTACATTACAGTTGACTACGAATATGTGTCCAGCTTCAAAACGATAAATCAGCCGAAGTATTCTCATGACAGTTACTAGACATTGGAAATGGACAGCTGCCAATAGATAAGATAAGACGAAAATTTTTTCCTAATAATTTTTGTAATTTAGGAACATCGAAAGAAGAACTTATCGAAAAAGTATTTCCTAATATTCAAATTAATTATAGGAATCACGACTGGGTCAGTGAACGAGTTGTCCTTGTCGCGAAGAATAAAGATGTCTATCAACTTAAACATTTTATACAATCCAGCATTCAAAGTGAGGAGATTATATAAATCGATTGATACCGTTGTGGAAGCAGATGTAGTTAATTACCCATCGAAGTTTTTGAACTCTCTTGATGCGCCAGGAATGCCAGCACACACATTTAAATTGAAAATAGGTGTGCCAATTATCATGTTGCGTAATATTAATCAGCCAAAACTCTGTAACGGCACGAGGCTTGCAGTTAAAAAATTGATGAACAACGTAGTGGAAGCAACGATATTAAATGGGCCTTTCAAAGGCGAAGATGTCCTCATTCCTCGAATTTCCATGCTCCCAAACGATACACTATTTAAATTTTAAATATTACAATTCCCAATTCGATTGGCATTTGCAATCACAATCAATAAAGCTCAAGGTCAATCTTTAGAATTGTGTGGTTTAGATTTAGGTGCGGATTGCTTCTCGCATGGACAATTGTATGTTGCGTGTTCCCGTGTCGGCAAACCAGATAGCCAACAATGAAAAAACAAAAACATGTTGTATACCCACAAGTATTGCAAAATTAAACTTTTTTGAAAAGTATGCTTTGGTTTGTTCCTCATTTTTCATCCATGCAACCATAATGTGCCACAGCGAAGCGCGGCAGGGTACAGCTAGTTACATATAATTACAAATGTATTTTACTCTAAACCATTATCTAAGCATGAGGAAATTATGACAAAGACTTGTCTGTACTTACATCTTACACCTGGTAAGACATAATTATATATACCTATGTATATGAAAGACAAGATATATCTATTTGCTTCCAAAGAGGAATGAAATTCACACTGATACAAAGTTAGATTTAAACTCAGGGCCGTAGCCAGAGGGGGGCAGGTCAGGCAGCGCCCGTACTGGAAAATGTTTTGCCCTATGTGTCCTTTCCTGTTTGGAAGTTTTAGAAATATTTCATTAATAAATTAATGACTAAAATAGCTATGTATCAAACACTATATTAATAGCAACCATGCTGTAATAGTTACCCATTATCTTACTCCAGCGTGACGAATATCCAAACCTCTTGACACTCAATGGCCGGAACGCAGCCGAACATGTGCATTACCCGCGGTCTTCGGAAATCATCTTCTTGCACACGTGCGGTCGCTTCGTTTCCCCTATCTACCTTTCTCAGCAATGAATTCGAACTTTGTAGAATCATTTTTTTCGACTTAATCTTCCGCGAAAATTCTTTCAAGCATGTCTAATGACTTAGTGATATTGTTATTTGTCTTCTTTTTTACTTTGTCAAATTTGGCTACCCACAAATCTGGAAAGTTATTGATTTGTTTTAATAAAATACAACAATAGTCTACATAACATGGTAAGACTATATAAGTAAATAACATTTGCTGTGTCAAAAGTATCTTTAATTAACGATTACGCTTCGACATTTTTATACATAAAATAAGTTAGTATGGATGACTCATTTTTCACCCAATTAACAGATAATTTGAGAGTAATGTATTCCAGCCAAAAATTCGATGCAGGGATTTCACTGGAAATATTTGTTTGGATGCCCGCTAGATCCAAAGAAAAGAGTTCCGTGGTTTTTTTTTTTTTTTTTTATTTATTTATTTATTATTTGAAGTCGCTTCAACATAAGTCATATCGCGACTAAACATTGAGGAAAAAAAGGAGGAAGCAAATCATGAAGTTTACATTGAATTTAAACATTAACTTTGCATGCTTTGATGAACTTGATGATTTTCTTGTGATATTGTTGATCACCCAAAGCTAGCTGAAGGTTCTCAGGAACTCCATACTGAAGTCGCTGGTGAGTGTATCTTGGGAAAACAGTGAGCAGATGCTGAACGGGAAGAGTAGAATCACACAGAGTACACAGTGTGTTTGTGTCAGTGTGTGAACAGCATATCCCAAAAAGAAATGTCGGTTGAAACAGAACTTGGTATGTAAGTTCAGCATCTTTCACGGATACGACCTGAAGATTTTAAGACTCCCCTCCCCCCCCCCCCCGACTCTAAACTATCCTTAAGTGCAAAATTTAGAAAATTTTGATTTTCTTTAAAATGAATGCAATGATCTTTAATTGCCAGGGAACAGACTCTGAAGTCCTCTTTATTTTGCATGACTTTTTGATAACTAGTAAACCGTAAGAGATAGACAGAATCTTATTACACAAACAGGTAGATATCGTTAAAACACAACATTTATGTCGTATACATTTGTTTTTTTGTCCAATTAACCGTTTTTGAGGTATTCGTTGTTACTGGTTTGCATTTTGAAATATGTATACTTTCCTCAAAAGCCGTCGTTCTTTTTTCTCTCTTGGCAAGCAGAGAGAACGGAATTTCAGCACCATCACATAGTGATCACCTTAAAATATTTGATTATCGGTTAAACCCTACAGTAATTCCATTGTAATTACAAGGAAATATGCAATAAGACAATTTCTGCAAATGTTTATGTCAATTAACATGAAATGAATAGAACAAGCATTTATAGGAAAGAATAGTTTGTACAAGAGTGGGTTGAGAAGGTTATGCGAGAGTAACACATCTGCTTTCTAAATTTATTTTATCTCACCCCTCCCCCTCCCCATTATAAAATCTGGAGCCCCGCCTAATGTTCAATCCTGGCTGCGAGCCTGTTTAAACTTAAATATTACTGAATGTACATCAGTAGAATGAGACATCAAATAACTTTTCAACGATCACTCTAAAGGCTGCAAATAGATTACCATTCCATGTTTTTAATATAAGTAAGCTCGCCTTGAAGCATACCATGATTATTTTTCTCACAAAAATGCAGTTATATGACGTTGGTGCATATTTCAGTGCATATTAATATCCCTAATTTTTAATGGTTTTAGTTTGTGTTATGTAGATGCCAATTACACTGTTCTGTATCATAGGAAGATACCAACATAAGCATATCATTTTACACTTGTTTGATTCTAGTGCGTAAACTTTTTGCACGAGAGGTAGATTACTTTTAGAGTAACTTAAGAGAGTGATTGTAGATGGTTATGTGTACTTTGAGCCTCGTAGCTCTGTGTTTATCTTAGAACCTTCCCTATCATTGTTCATCCATAACTTACAACTTAACTACCCAATCTTTTTCATAACGCTTTAAAGTTAGAGGAGAAGATGTGGGAACCTCAACAGACCTTTTTTTGTAGGAAACGCTTTTTCAATACCCTCTCTCTCCGTAACCTGTGTATCAAAACAAAAAAGTTAATTTTTTGGAAATGTGACTGAGTGACCTGATTAAATGGAGCTTGGAAGCACCTATAGAGTGCATTTTTCTCTTTTAACATTTTTGCCATTAAAAGTGATTCACGTGATGTCTGTACTATCTTTCACAAAAGTAAATACCCACCTTCAGCTAAAGCTGTGTGAAGGGTCACCTAAGCCTCAGGCGTGCTAGCATAGATGGTATGATAATTAAATTAATCATGTCCTTCCTTGCTGTCTAAAGGACGGGGCAGCCATGTCTCCTCTTAGCTCACTCAACTCACAGTTTTAAACAGCAATATTTCAGCAATCCTTCTACATTAACGGGCAAACATTGCAAATTTAACTTCAGTGCATCTGCAGAAAAGGTGTTCTTACGGTGTTTTATTAAATTGTGGACTAGAACTAAAATGATTCCAGTATTAGGTGTTAGAGTTAGAGACGTGAGTTTAATCAACGAGAGTTAGCTCGTGTGTTGCCTATAGCTCAACTAGCTAAGGCGTGTTCGTTCGAATCTCACTCAACTTTTTTTTTTTTCCCTTCCTTTTTCTTGTTTGTTTCTTAACGGGAACACCATTATTTATATAACCCGTGTGAAATATAACATTATACAAACTAATGAAATCTATTTCTTTACATACTTTTATTCCGCATAGCGTTGTAACTTTCCCGCCGTCCTATGAATACTACAATACGATTGCAATTATTTTAAAACTGAATACTTTATAAGATATTAAATTAGTGATACATTAAACAGAAAAGAATTCAGTTGTAGATTACCTCAGCTGTAGCAACCTTTTGCACCCAGCAAGGTTGTCGTGTCGTTTATTTCCAAGCACTACACAATGTTGCCATGTCCCCATCAACTAAACTCAATTTCTAGCAGTCATCCGATTCTCCATTCCTGATAAACAGCTGTAGAGAATTAAGCACGTTTGTTAATGTTGTATTTCAGAAAATAAAACATGCGAAAGGCGGAGATCGAACCCCCGGCAGCTAGAAGTTCTAAATTCCACGGTCAGCGCCTAGACCTCTCGGCCATTCCTCACCTGAGCGTTCTTGATATGCTATTAAGGTTGTTGCCACTACAACGTGATATCTAAACATAAGATGTGATATTATCCGATAGGTATTATAGTTCACTAAAATTAACTTAGTAGTCAAACCCTCCGCGTTGCGTAGGAGTAGATATCTGCATTGTGAACTGGAGATTAAAATCAAATTTGGTTTGCAAGGAATCGGTAACTTTATCTTCCTTTCAGGATTTCAATCATGTCTGAATTTATTTAATTCTGACACCCATAATGAGTCATTCATCTTTACATATGAATTGGTATTTGGTATAAGTAATTATTAAAACCGACAATCATTACTATTATTATATATAATGGAAGAGTTAAGGCAAAAAGTTAGAGTATATATTAGTTTCGAACAGGTGCTTTGTAAATAGGAGTGATGAATCATGATTGTTATACACCAATGGGATAATGAAAGTTATTTCTGTAGCTGTTAGTATTTAGGTTGGCCCAAACTTTAAGGCTCATGTGAAAAATAGCAGAGCACCTCTGTTAAGGCAGCGGCTTCTAACATTTTTAGGAAATTTAATGAAAATAATTTTTCAGAGCAAGATTTAAAAACCTTAACTGGAAATATAAAGCACTTAAACATTTTGTGTTTCTAAGTGAAATCAAAGCGATTATTGTTGCACAATTTTACAGGACGTCAAAAAATAAAACTTTGTGCAGTGATAATCACTTTATTCGCACAGAAGACCAAAACCAAACGAGACTCTTACATTAAAAGCACCTTTTAGTGCTAGAAATATTCAATAAAATAAATTTCTAATAAGTGATCCTTTTTAAAAACCTTCTTGAAGATAGGTAACGTCTTAAAGACGTTCCTGTTCTTGAAGATAGGCGTATATTCTGTGTGGGTAATAAATATAAATTAATTATTGATATTAGGTATTCCATTATCGTTTGTCGGTCATTAATAAAAATGAACCAAATGGACTTAAACTCCACACTGAACACTGCGATACTCGTGCTTCTTATAGAACTATTCTCTTTTCTTATTCCTCTAAACACATGTAACGGAGTACCTAGGGGAAAAAAACAAACGCATTTTTAAACCATTTCTAAAGGTGCTAACAACTTTCCGCCTTGCACTGAAATTAGCTGCCAAGTTAGTGGCAGCAACCTTAATATCATATGATACAGCACAAATGCCTAAGTGATGAATGGCCGAGAGGTATAGGCGCTGACCGTGGAATGTGGAGCTTCTAGCTGACGGGGGTTCCATACCCGCCTTTCGCATGTTTATTTTCTGAAATACAAAATTAACAAACGTGCTTATTTCTCCACAGCCTTTTATCAGGAATGGAGAATCGGATGAAGGCACACTGCCAGAAATTGAGTTGAGGTAGGCGTGTTCCCTACTTTATTTTCAGCAATTGCAATTAATATCTTATAAAGCATTCAGTTTTAAAATAATAGCAATCGTACTGCAGCATTCATAGGACGGCAGGAAAGTTACAACGCCATGCCGACTAAAAATATGTAAAGAAATAAATTTCATTAGTTTGTATAAAGTTATATTTCACATGGGTTATACAAATAATGATGTTCCCGTTAAGAAAGAAACAAGGAATAGGGAAATAAAAAACAAATAGAATGTTAAGTGGGATTAGTCCCCCTCTTTAGATTTGAACAAACACGCCTTAGCCAGTTGCGCTATAGGCAACACAGCTAGTTATGTTCGCTGATTAAACTCACGTCTCTAAGTCTAGCACCCAATACTGGAATCATTTTAGTTCTAGTCTCCAATTTAATAAAACCTGTAAGAACACATTTTCTGTAGATGCACTGAAGTTAAATTTGCAATGTTTGCCCGTTAATGTAGAAGGATTGCTTAAATGTTGCTTTTTAAAACTGTGAGTTGAGTGAGCTACGAGGAGACATGGCTGCCACGTACTTTGAACAGCAAGGGAAGCACATGACTAATTTAATTCTCATACGATCTATACAAATATGCCTGAGGTTTAGGTGACCCTTCGCGCAGATTTAGCTCAAGGTGAGAATGTACTTTTGTGAAAGATAGTACCTGCTTCGTAA
>CM060962.1:124564367-124774367 GCA_030765045.1 Tenodera sinensis
ATAGATATTACAAACAAGAACTAAGAGATGTGAAAAATCATCTTTGGGACGATTGAAAACACATATTCAAAACTGGAATACAAAGATAAAAGTTTGACATAAATACGAACATTTAAGAGAAAGTATGATTATAATATAAACATGACAAGAAAATGAAAAAAAAGTAAAAAAAAAGGTGAAAGTATGACTATATGACCCATGAGAATAGCATAATTTTAATCACCATTGATAAAATCATACTTCGCTTATATTTCGCATGGAAGAAAACCACAAACAAAAACTGTGACATGTCATAAACATCCGGGCCCTGGTAGTCACCTTTATCAATTCAGCCGTTTTCGTTGGTTTCGACACACACAAGCACGCGCGCGTGTATATGGCTCAACTTCCAGTTGCAATACCGTAACCGTTATTTTGGTGAGGTTCTCAAAATATAACCATTTCAAAAAATAAATTATAAGTGTAGTTATACAGTTCCAAAGTAAGTTCTCAACTCTGCACTGACACGACCATTCCAGTAATTCAAAAAGTGGTTCCTGAAATAATGCCCTGGATGTAGAAGTTACAACCCAACAGTACAGTGGATATCTTCCAACCAATCTAATTTAATTGGACATATTATTGAGCTCTTCCGATACACTTGCGAAAGGCAATTGTTCAAGACATTGGAACGTGTAATAATTTACTTCATGGGAACTGTACATTGTGGTTACTACAGTGGTGATGGGCGTGAATTTCAACATGAACTAAGTGAGCAGTCATTTATGTGTGTATGTATGTATATATACCAGGTGAGTCAGCTGCCCCTTATTCTCGAGTTTTATGCAATCCGCATTTTATAGTCCAACATGAAAACATCGACCCCATTACTAGGTTCTACCCGCGTATTTAACATGGATGTTAAACACTCGATGAAATTAGTAGTAATGTAGATGTTATCACATCGCCTTTTAATATATCCGTAATTAGACAGCTGACGTTTGCACTTCTGCAAATGTTCACTGGAACCAGCGAATATTACATCTTAAACGGAATGATTACCTCACACGTTACTAGATAGCTCAGTTGGAACGAGCGCAAGACTCCGAAGTAATCTGTCTGCTATGAAGGTAGTTCGAATCACCTGCATGTACTAATTTTCTTACCCTGTAATCCTCACAATTTACAAATTATTATTCTGAAAACTGTTATTATATTCATTTTTATTGTTTTATTTATGTTTTATGGCATAGTTTGATGTTTATTGGTGAACTACAATTATGTAGTTGTTTAAACACACCTATAGGTAGGTGCAATTGAAATAAGGATCATTTATACACATTTGAACACAGAAAGCAAGGAAATTACATTGTCAGAGTTTAACATGGAAGTTAAACTCAATTTTGCAGACAGTGAATTATTGTGCTATTAAAAATGTTTCATAGTGGTACGTTTAGCGCCGCTGGAATGACCCTTTTTCTATTCCTGGAACATAACTCCTCTAAGGAAGCAAGTGCTCGAACTGGTGACCTTCTTGGGTAATTCACGCCTGGGCACGCTGTTGGATGGAGCCCCTGACTTGGTGTAGCATGGCGGGTTGAACATTTCTACAAGTCACTGTAATACGCTGACGAAGGGTTTCTAGATTCCCCAGCTCCTCTGCATAAATGCGTTCTTTTAAATAATCCCAGAGAAAGAAGTCAAGGGGTGTCAGATCAGGTGATCTGGCAGACCAGGAGACTGGTCCTTGTCTTCCTATCCAATGACAAGGATGTGCAGCATTCAAATGATTGCAGATGATCCTCGACCGATACGGAGGAGCGCCGTTGTGTTGAAACCATCTCGTCATTCGCTCCTGCAGTGGCACATTCCTTAGTAATAAGGGGTGAGCTACGGAGGAATTCCAGGTAGCGTGCTACTGTTAGATGCCCCTCGAAGAGTAATGGTCCAACAATGTGGTCTCCCAAGATTCCACACCAGACATTTACACCCCACTGCTCTTGGAATGCTGCCTCCCTTACCCAATGAAGATTATCAATACTCCTATAGCGTATATTGTGACGATTTTCAGTTCCATTGTTGTGAAATCTTGATCCGTCAGAAAACAATATCCTGGATGCGAATCCCAAATAACTTGCTACTCGCTGCAGCAACCATTCACAAAAGGTTACTCGAGCTTCGAAATCTCTCCCGTGAAGTGCTTGGTGTAGGTGCAAACGATAAGGATGGAACTAATTAGTGTTCAATATTCGCACTACAGAAGATTGGCTGATGTTCACCTCCTGAGCAACTGCCCGTGTACTAGTATGCGGATTGTTCTGCGTGGCGTTCAAAACTGCTTCTGCATTAACACCCGATGTTGCTGGTGCGTGTTCATGAGGAGGCATTCTTGCAAGTGACGCTGTTACACGCAGACGCCTTTCAACATTCCGGAAGGTGTTTGCTGTTGGTTGTCGTCTGTTCGGATATCTCTCCCGATATAGATGCTGAGCCGCTGGTGTATTTGTCCTTGCTTCTCCGTAGATCAAAAACATACGTGTAGAGAACGCAGAGGTCGGAATTCGCAACACACTACATTATGCCAGTCCAATGGGGCAGAAGTCCTTATATCTGTTCAATTACAAAATGCAGACAACCAAAAACGATTTAAATTACAATGTCCTAAACCCTCAGGGACTTTATAATCAGATTATTGTGAATTCGGTTTCCAAGTTTTGATGAGCGTATGAAAAATATTTACAATGCTGAGACTCGAACCTTTGTCATTGGGGGTTAGCGCAGTGCAGAGGACACGTCACAATCCTATTCGGCTAGGAGACTTGGCTGAAAGCACCTACCGCGTGCAATAGTAGGACTTGTATACCTGGAGCTAAGTCATTGTCACCTCGCAAGTATTCGTGCTTGATTTAGCCTTTTAAGACAGTTCTAATCATTTACTGGGCGTTTTAATATTATTACTTAATTGGCAAAAGCTGTTATGCATATTAATTGAGATGTAAGAGGCGTAGTTCACACAAAAATGTAAATAAACTGTTGTTTAATAATATGTCCGTTTTGACTGTACGGGTCCATGATGGATGAGGCGTGTCTCAATTTTTCCTGATTTTTGGCAGCCAACCCCTGCTCAAAGTACAAGAATCCACCATTTTCTTTTTAGCTGACGTTGTTAGTGTACTCATATGATAGGTCCATTTTCTCCGAGGTGTTTACTGAATTACGTTGCTATGTATACTCTAATAAATAGTTTGTAAAATCGGCCGGAAACCGGAATTCGCTCTCAGTAAACGAGTCGTATGTTTTTGAGGTGTACTTTAGCAAGGAGTACGTTCTGTCCCTTAAACCGCTGTTGCTCTCAACTTTGCGCATTCCTCTCTTTAAGAACGTCAAGCAATACATTTTAGTAAGCGTAAAACTGGACTAAGGCGCACATACCGTTAGATGGGTGGCCTAGCTTCCAAAAAAATAAGGCGCGGCTGACTCACCTGGTATATATATATATATATATATATATATATATATATATATATATATATATATATATATATGACATATATGTATATGTGATAGGTATAATATAATACGATATACTTTGCTAACAGTATAGTATAGCAAATCGGAACATACATATTCGAAGAGAGACGAGAAGGGAGGGAAGCATCGTCTTCACATACTCTTTGTGAACAAAACAAACATCGTGGCTTGATACGAAAATACCCGAATTAGACGAGTAATGGCGTCACGATTATGCATAATTACTCGAGAATGTATTTTACTCTTGCCTCGTAACGATTATTGGAACCTGATATTTGTTTGGAACCGGAACCCTTACTAAAAACAGTGTTGTACGTACATACTCTAGACGTTCTTGGGCTTCAAACCAGGTGCTGTAATAAGTCATCGACGTGTCGGACGCGTGCATCTCTCTCATCTTCTTTGCCCATTTAAAAAAGCTCTAATTATCTTGTGATGATAATCTCAGGTTTTCTCTTTGGCTCTGAAAGACAAATTTGAACTTGGAAACAATGCATTTTTGCCACCTGTATTAGCGATAATGAATCGCTATCCTGCACTTTGGTTCTTTTTCACTCCAAATTCACTGTCATTCTGCCAACACTATCTGCGTAGTGAATCCAAATCTCCTCATGGTAAATCATGGGCTTCATGTTAGCACCATATTTCTTATTTAGTTTCATCGTTCTTAAATAACGCACGCTCCTTGCGGCTTGTACCATTTGTTCCATTAAGATCAGCCTTGAATTTATACATGTTTTACAGCTAAAACCAATGTTTTTCATAATTTTAAGCAGACTTTCCGCACCTTCTTTAAAGCCAATTTGTTTTCTAGCTCCTGCAAGTATATTATTTATAGTGGGTACCTCTTTCTTCCATGGAATTGAGCATATTCCACAAAAACTTTCATCAAAACCATCAAGTGTTACTTTACAAGGCCTGTTCCCCATCTTTTCTGGTGTTGTTAACTTGCTTCCTGTTGCTTTAGGCTTTATTCTTTCTTGTCTTATCTGAACCACTGTTTGCTTAGAAATACCCGTGGCTGCTACGGCTCAATGAGGGTCATGACCAATAGCACCTTTAAAGCACCAAGTCTTATTTTAAACAAAATATTTGATGGTATTGTATATACTCCCTCTAGCTCACTATGAATTACGTTATTAGGTACTTACTGCTTCGCATCAATATTAAAGAAACGCTATAAAGAATAGAAAGAAGCTCTTCATAAAATATTGAAACAATTTGGATAACTTTAATAAAGAGCCCTTTTCACTTCTTGGATAAAACAACACGGACCCTCTAGTGACGATTTGCTTTCGGTAACTCACCATGCTCTACACATATGAAATGACTATCCATTGACACAAGGCTCATCCAAAACAGCCAAAGGTAATAGGAACGGATGGCAATTAGTAGGTCGCATATTTTCCGCAGGGAGTTATGGTGGAGTAGTACAGGTGTCATCATTTTTAATGCTTTTTTAAGATCCTTTTCATTGCCAGTTCAATTGATAAACTCATAAGATAAACAAATATGGAATGTTATAAGGACAAAAGAAAATTTTCAGTGTTGAATGAAATGGCTAATAAGATAATCGCACTTGGGAATTTGATAGATGATAGAAGAAAAGGAGATCTATCGACAAGAAATGTTCAGATGAGTGAAGGACCAATAAGGATCACCAGAACAAGAAACATACAACCACCAGCTACAATCAATGAGGGAAATGTAAATGATGTAGGCGAAGAACTTTTTCATTTGCATATGACAGGAGAAGAAGATAGTAGTAATGAGCTGAGATATAGGGATACAAGGTGTTATATGGTATACACCAGAAGAATGGAGGCTGCACAGAGCAGAAGAGTTGCAAGATTGGGAGCAGGAGTAGAAAGTGAGGAAGCAGAAGAAGCCTGAAATGTGGGAGTTCAGGTGCAACAACTGTAGGTGTTGAGGATAAAACAACTTTCCCCGAGTAATATAATTTGTAAACTTGCAAATAGCAAGTGAATAGTTATCTCAACTGAGAATTTTAATTGATTAAACTGTAATTTTAATGTATGGAGTCTAAAATTGCCAAATGTGAGTTATTTGTGTAAAGAACTATAATGTTTTAATTTGTATTTTTTAGCTTTGTGATTATTGTTCTAATTGTATCGGGAATATTAATGTTGCAATAAATAAAATTTGCCACTATGTCCTAACTCAGGCAACTAGGTGTTCTGCAGAGATGTGTCACACTTATATATACCAGGTGGCCCAGCTCATCCGGAATCGAGGTAAGTAGATAACGCTTCGTGCGTTAAAAGAGTTGCAGAACGCACCGGAGTAAATAACGCCAGTTGGCGTGAGCCACCTTCCTTTTGCCTCTTAGCGGAGATGAGAAATGATAGGTGGTTCCCAGGTTGAACTATTGTGTGTAGTCCGTGATAATAGACAAGAACAGTATAAACAGCCGAAAAGATTGTTACAATGTTTTTCACTTCACTTACAGGAACTTCACTTTCCAGGGAATAAACTCACTCCCGTATATTATGTAACATTACGGATTATAGATTGTAAAGTGCTGTAACAAAATACATGCAGACATAAGTGCACGCAATGTTTCATTGTCACTTGTTCGTTTCTTATTAACGTTGTTGTATGTTATTGTTATTAATTATTAGTACCTGGGCGACCGAGCTTCGCTCGGCCTTTCTTTTCCTTTCTTTAATCGTGTGCTTTTCGGACAACATACTTATTTAGATAAACTTGAAAAGTAAAGTGTTAACTAAATATAAATGTTTATCCTAATTGTTGGAGCCGTTTCCGTGACGAGACTTTTAATATCCTGGCTTGTTTGTTGAAATTAGTTCATTACAAATAAGGTTTAGAGTAATTGTGACTGCTACGCGAAAAATCGCGTTTTTTCAGTAATGATACCTATCTAGATAAACTTAATAAGTAAAACCCTGTCTGAATACAAAATTTGATCGAAATCGTTTGGGCCCTTTCCAAGTTGCGCGGAGTGTATGTACAAGAATTGCTGGTTTAAATATATAAGATTATTATTATTATTATTATTATTATTATTATTATTATTATTATTATTATTATTATTATTATTATTATTATTATTATTATTATTATTATTATTATTATTATTATTATTATTATTATTATTATTATTATTATTATTATCATCATCATCATCATCATCATCATCATCATCATCATCATCATCATCATCATCATCATCATCATCATCATCATCATCATCATTATTATTATTATTATTATTATTATTATTATTATTATTATTATTATTATTATTATTATTATTATTATTGCTGTCGTATTATTGTATTATTATTTATTATTATGTTACAGTTCTATTATTTTTACTTTCTCTACTGATAAGTAGGGGAAAAATCTATTGTATTCCACCCAAAAATTCGATACCGAGATTTCACCGTAAATATATCTTTTGAAACCCCCAGAATCCAAAAAAAAAAGCATTTTTAGAAAAAGGTCCGTGTGTGTGTCTGTATGTCTGTCAGTGTGTGGACAGCATAGCTCAGAAACGAAAAGTAGGTTAAAAACCAAAGTTGATATTTAAGTTTAATGTCTTTCAAGGATGCGGTACGAAGATTTTGAAGAAAATAGCCCCACCCTAAACTACCCTTTACTTGGAAAAGTTTTCGAAAGTTTTGGTTTTCTTGAAAATGGCTACTATTTTGATTAAAATGTCATATGTTTGAGATATTTTTATGACAAATGAAATGTTTATCTTGAATTTTCTGACTATAGCCCCTGTACTCGTATTTATTCTGGACGGCTTTTGCATAATTGGTAAACCGTTAGAGATAGATCCAATCATACTGCACAAAAATGTAGATCTTGATAAAATACACAATTTATGTCGAAATAAACTTTCTTGTAGGGTGAACCATTTCGGCGATATTCCTTGTTATGTATGTGAGTTTCGGAAAACTTAATGACTATCGTACAAAGTCTACTGTAATCTAATATCCCTCTTGCACCTACAAGGAAATACGCAATAAGATAATTTGTATAAATGTTTATCTCAACTAACACGAAGAAGATATAGGAATAAGGGTTTGTAAGAATGGTTAGTACAACAGTAGACAAAGTCATGTGAGTGCAACACATAAGATTTTTTATTATTTGTTATTTCTAACTTTTATTAGAATGTTTATCGTTATGCTTATCATCATTAGTATTGTGGTTACTATTATTGTTATTATCTCTATTCCTATTATTATTAGTAGCAGTATCCTCAGTACTTCATTATTTATTTTATTTTGTTAGTTGTCATTACGTTTTATTGTTATTATCAGCATAATTATTATCTTTAGCATCAAAATTATTAGTTTAATTTTAATTAGTTTTAGCATCATTACTATTACATTAATATTTTTTTGTTATTTATGGTCCATTATGATATTTTAATCTTTATTATTGTCATCAAACGGTACTGATGTGCTGACTTCATTCATAGAATAGGTGTTCAAAATGCTGAACTGCTCCGAAGAGCACTCGAAAGACAGGCGTGTCGACAAGTATTTGTAGAACTCTCCTGCATTAAATGATCCTGCGGACAAAATCATTGCCATAGACTTGTTCCTTGAAGTGAATTTCGTAGGGATGCCATGCCCATTTGTACAAATTAATAATGATGATGATGATGATTATAATAATAATGATTAATAATAATAATAATAATAATAATAATAATAATAATAATAATAATAATAATAATAATAATGATAATAATAATAATAGCAATAACAAAAATAATAGTAATATTAATGATAATTATAATAATAGCATTAAGAATAAAAATAGTAAGAGGTACAACACTAATACTACTACTAATAATAAGCATAATGATGATACACACTCTAAAAGAGTTAATAATGAATAATAAAAACTAGTAATATAGTAATAGATAATAATTAATAATAAAATACAACGATAACATTAATAAGATACGATCAAGTGCCGATGAAAATTACGTGCCCTCATGTTTACATGTACTTTGTTACCGTACTTTACAATCTGTAATCTGTAATGCTAGATAATACGGGAGTGAGTTTATTCCCTGGAAAATAAAGTCCCTGTAAGTAAAGTGCAAAACATTATAGGAACCTCTATTATCACGGATTACACATTACACACAATACGTACACACACACACACACACACACACACACACACACACACACACACACACACACACACACACACACACACACACACACACACACACACAAGCGTGCGTACATACTAGTTGTACCAAAAACACACCGACAACGCTACTATAAATTATGATCTGAAGCTCTCCTGGTGACGAAGATATTCAAGAGGTTCTTGGGCTAGTATGTTGTGCGGGATGCCAAACTGACCGGTTTTCAAATAAGAACCCATGTCCGGGAATACACAGTTTGGACGCTGCAGAGCGTCGAAGTTTGAGAACGAACGGTTGTGACAATTTGTTAACATTCATTTTGGTATCTTAAAATGGAAGGTATGCAACCATTTAGCCATCTGTGTAGTGGGATGAACGACTTCAGCATAATACCATCCCTGCGTACGCGCTAAACTCCTCCATGGAGTCCTAGGTGTGGATCCTACTGCGTTGCTTGTGTAGTTTCCAGTACAGTAATGCTTTTTAACAGCAGTGCGATACGTACCAGTACATAGGTGCGGAAATGGCCGACATGAGCTCCAGCGCATTTTGATGTAAATGTGAGGAATCACCTCAACGTCGCACATTCAAATCTATGTATTGGTAGAGGTGGACCAGTTCCATGATCAGAACGGTCACTAGATCTGACACCCCTCAACCTTGTTCTTTGGAGCTGTATGAAGAGTATGGTGTATAGTACTCTTGTAACGTCAGCAGAGGACCTTATTGCTCGAGTCCATGGAGCGATTGAAAATCTTCAAAGACAACCGCACGCATTGGGTCATGTGCATGAGGCTCACCGCTGCCGATATAGGCTCTGCAATGACGTAGGAGATACGCAGTTGGAAGCCCGTTTGTATTGTAGACAGCTCGATGTTGGGTTTATTGACGAAATGTGAACGCACACCCATCTCACAGTTCGATGCGCTACAGCGTCCAAACCGTGCATTTCCGAACAGTTTGGCATCCCGCACAACATACTAAGCCTTGTCGGTGTTTTTTGGGACACCTGTATATATTGCCAATTGTATTTTCATCTGAAGGTATCCGTTTGAGAAACATCAGTTTGCATTTAAAAATCCTAATAGGTATGTTATATTCACGTGGCCCCGTCAACTAACTGTTCTTAAAAAGGCTTATTCTTCTATCTACTTCTTGTCAATCCAGATAAAAATTTGTAGAAATACTTTTATTTCACGTTTGTTTGCAGGTATAAGGGAGATGCAGAATGCTGAAACGTAGCCAAATCTTTAAAATGCGGTTCTGTATGTTATGGCTTTGGAATTCCACTTATTGCTTAGCCACGAAGAATTAAAAAATGAAAATAAAAACAGCAAAAAACAAAAAGGAGAGGAAATAATCCCTTAGATCTTGTAAAAGTATAAAGTACTTGAAATTTTAAATTGATAACAAAACATTTTTGGAAATAGTAAATGTCACAAAAATTAATTGGCAAATTGTGTCCCTTAACAAGGTCTGCGAGACAAGACAGGGGGCGGCTGATCGGTTTTAAGCGATAGTGAAATGCTTTAAGAGCTGGTTGTTATTCGATGACGTCGAAATTCCGTTCTCTTTGCGAGGCCAAGAGATAGAAAAACGAATAACACATTCCTATTTGAAAAAATTGGCAAATTCAAACAAATAATAAAGAATATCTCGGAAATGGTTCACTTAAAAGAACAGTGGAGAATTTCACATAAATTGTATGTTTTAACGAGATCGGCATTTCTGTTTACTAAGCTTTGGTTTGTCTCTTACTGTTTACCATTTATTCAAAAATCACCCAGAATAAAGAGGTCTTCTCAGAACATTCCCAGAAAAGTCAAGCTGTGATTTAGAAACTGCCATGGAATCGCCTGTTTGTATCCCTCACTGGATACTGTGTGTCTGTCCCTCCGACTGAAGTAGTGGATTGGGGAATACCCACTCATTACGTAAGCGTCTCCGAAGAGACAGGGTTGGACATCCCTGCTCTATACCTACAGCTTAACAAAACATTGCAAGTTCTCGGGGTAATAATAGTGAAAGTGTGCTCAAGATTCACAATTTCAGCTGCTAAAATCGCTTTGCTAGGAACATCTTTAGTGCAGTCGAATATTTAACAAACAATAATATATACACTATTACCATATTACTGTTAATGTTTGTAATATTTTATTGTTTAATAATAATAATAATAATAATAATAATAATAATAATAATAATAATAATAATAATAATAATAATAATAATAATAATAGTAATAATAATAATAATAATAATAATAATAATAATAATAATAATAATAATAATAATAATAATAGTAATAATAATAATAATAATAATAATAATAATAATAATAATAATAATAATAATAATAATAATAATAATAATAATAATAATAATAATAATAATAATAATAATAATAATAATAATAATAATAATAATAATAATAATAATAATAATAATAATAATAATAATAATAATAATAATAATAATAATAATAATAATAATAATAATAATAATAATAATAATAATAATAATAATAATAATAATAATAATAATAATAATAATAATAATAATAATAATAATAATAATAATAATAATAATAATAATAATAATAATAATAATAATAATAATAATAATAATAATAATAATAATAATAATAATAATAATAATAATAATAATAATAATAATAATAATAATAATAATAATAATAATAATAATAATAATAATAATAATAATAATAATAATAATAATAATAATAATAATAATAGAGCAATTCCGCGTGTGACTAACTGACATTTACACTACATTTTCTTCCTAAAATGTCTCTCTAATGGTCAATATAGGTGTAAAAATATTATTTTAACGACATACGATGACAGAGAATACATTGGCGGTTGTGATAGGAAATATAAAAACCTTAAAAAAGTGAAACAATTATTTAATAATGAGCGCTAAACTTTTCGTGACTTACTGACATTTTTGTCAACTGCAGGTCCAACTTCAAACGTTTGTCCTCCATTTCTCTGAAAGTTTTCTTATTTGATTTGTTCTGAAAAATCACTTGAGAGAGGAACTTATAAGCTTTCAAATGACCTGAAAAAAGGTTTGGCATTTTATTCTCATCTGGAGATAATTATTCAAAAGGTCAGCGTTACTAACTGACATGAGTTTGTGACTGTCACTTGCGAAAATTGTAATACTTTGTCTTTGTTTTACATAGTATAACGTATGGTAAATCATAGTGATACGTATTATACGTTACATACATGTAATACATACAGGTGTGTAATTGTATTTATCATTTTGAGAAGAACACTGGTCTACAAAAATTAACTTTTTCTCTTTCACAAGAATTAAAATAACAGATTATAAAAGTATTTTTCGTGCTGAATTCAAATATAATTACAGTTTGTCCGCATCGGGCAGGAGTTTTGTGTGATATTAATTTGAATTTTTATAATATTCTAAAAAATCCGTAACTAGCTATCTAACTCAAAATTATAACTACTGATTCTGACTTACCTAGAAAGTGGTAGATAGTGATTTTCGGGTATATTTTGCATCTGGAACGTCTCTCATTTTAGTCCAACAGTAGTCAGCCAGCATATTGGAACTCCACTTGCCTTGGTACCTCTTCTCTATCGTAGAAATTTGCTGATGAAAACGCTCACCGTGTTCATCGCTGACAGCTCCAAGGTTTTCGGGGAAGAAGTCCAAGTGAGAGTCCAAGAAGTGAATTTTTAAAGACATGTTGCATCCCATAGTTTTATAAGAATGCAGAAGATCAGCCACTATGTCACGATAGTTTTCTGCTTTATGGTTTCCAAGAAAATTGCAACATAAACTTTTGAAAGACTGCCAGGCTGCTCTCTCCAGTGGATTTAACAGTCCCTCAAAATGTTCATCAGCCATTAATGATCAGATTTGTGGTCCTATAAAAACTCCTCCTTTCAATTTAGCATCACTGACTTTGGGGAATTTCGATTTCAAGTGCAAGAATCCATCAGAAAGTTTATCCATAGCTTTGACGAAATTTTTCATAACTCCAACTTAATATGCAATGGAGGTAAAAATATATTTTCAGGATTCACTAAAGGGACACATGCCACATTTTTCTGGCCAGGGAGAAGAGATTCACGTTTTGGCCATGATTTTCTAACGTAGTGAGACTTCTTATCTCTGCTGCCCCACTCGCACAAAAAACAGCAAAATTTGGTGAACCCAAGTTGCAAACCAAGCAATAAAGCAATGATCTTTAAATCACCACAGATATTCCATTCATATTTTCCATATTGTATTTTCTCTAAAATTAGTTTCATATTTTGATATGTCTCTTTCATAGCGGCATGCGCTACTGGTATTGATGGAAGTTCATTGCCAATATGTAGCAGCACAGCCTTCAAACTTACTTTAGAGGAGTCTATGAACAATCGCCACTCATCTGGTCGGTGTTGATGCCCAAGAGTTTCCATAAGTGAACAAATATTATTACAAAACACAACACCATATTCTTCAGAGAAGTATTCTTTGAAAACACTATGGCGGCTACGATAACTACTTATTCTTACATCTTTTTGGAGTAAATTCCACCCTTTGAGTCTGGAAGTTAAAACTTCAGCTTGCAGTTTAGACAGATTTAAATCCCGAATCAGGTCATTAAGGTCTTGCTGATTGGGAAAGTATGGTTCTGATGATATGGCTTCATATGTAAGATCATTTTTATTTTCATCTGAATCATTTTGAGTTTCAGTTAGGTCAGAATCAGAGTTATCACTTAAGGTTGTATCTACATATACTGGTACGGGGAACTCTTCACTGTGTAAGACAGGTCTCAATGCAGATTGCAAATTCGAATACTTAACTGTATATTTTGTTTTAGATGTGATTCCTTTAATATTTGTCAAACAAAAATAACAGTCAGTTGAATGATCCTTCGGTTCCCTCCAAATCATGGTAATTGCAAATGGCATATGATGTGTACCATTTTTCCACCCAGTCAGCAGTCTAACACACGAAACACAGCATGTATTTGGGGCCCAGCTCTTATCAAAATCACCAACTTGACAGCCAAAGTAAAGATGATAACACTTCTTTACAAGTGGGGTGATATTTCGCCTCTGAGACTTGAAGGTCAGCTCACCACAAATATAGCAGAAATTATCTGCATGATTTACACACTTTCTTGGCATGATGAAAACATTAAGCACTGAAATACAACATGCACAACATACACAATACACTTCTAAACAGAAAGGAAGGAAATATTTCACTAGTGAACAGTGTCACAGTCAGCTCAATACTGACACATCACAATGCCAGACAGGTCTGAGCATGTCTAAACATGAATGAACCTGCACAGTCTTGTTTTGTGGTGCTTCAGCGTGATATTACAAATAATTTCAATAAATACGGCTTGAGTAAAATAGCTACATATGAGGTAAAGGTTCCTATGACAGGTCAAAGAAAGCGCTAAAATCATATTTTGAAAAGTAGCTTTCACAGAAAAACTATGCCTGATGGGAAAATTCTGACTACATATCTGAATTCAGGATGAAAAAATGCACTAGATTCACTATTCAGATTTCTTGTGAAAAAAATCTTGTCGACCAGTGGAATCATATCCTTTGGAGAAGCATTACTGTCATGCCATATAAACAGAATAAACATGTTGACAGCTTTTATTTCTTATTACAGTTACGTCGTTGCAAGTATAAAAAGCTGACTCAAAACCATAACAAAGACGACACATGAGAGCACACAGCACACAGCACATACCTGTATCACATGATTGGACTCCTTATAGTGCAGGAACGCTAGGTGCAGTAGTCTCATAGTACACGCGCATATCACTACATTGTTTTTATTTCCGAAAGTTGTGCATCATTCTGACACTTTCCGCACATGAAAGAAAAGCATATTCCACAACATTTAAACCTAATACTTTCACATAATGAACCCGCTGAGTGGACGGCATAGGTCAAATACTTTCAAATCTTTTGTCGAGAAATTCTTTTGCTTCTTCAATTTCAGGCAGAGAAACTTCAAGAACACATATTTTGGTTTTCTTTCTAACAATATTAACAAATTCTTCAGAACTCTGAATCCTGCTTCCTGCTTTCGCAGCTGTCCATGCCATTCTCCTCACTTGTCCTCCAATCGCATCTACTGCCCCATTTCCGTGATAGGATTCGAAGAAGTGCCATTCAATTTGGATTCCAAATACTTCGGAAAGATATGTCACATGGCTCAATGTGTATTTCTGCTTAAAATGACAAGCAGCTCCATCAGAAAACACTTTCACAAGTTCAAGATCCGGAACAATATCCAATATTTCCGAAAATATATTCCTTAAGCAAATATCAACTGCATATTTGTCATGAGATACATAATCAGACACCAAAGCAAAAGATTGTTTCTGAATTTCACCAATTTCTTTCCTATACCAGGCAACAGCAGTAAATATTGAGATCTGTGTATTGTTCCAGTGGGCAGCTTGAATTTCATTTTGCGCCTTGCATGTGTAGTTCTCAAAGAAGTCGATCTGTATCACAGCTTCACTAATTGCAACATTTTCCCGAGCTTTCTTAAAGGCCTCGGATTGCTGTCTTTTTACATAAACGTGATTTAGGAAAAGTGGCAGGCAATTGCTCAGTTCTTGAATACAGTCTTTTACAGACCCATTTTTAACTTCTATTTCCATTCTTCCACTACGTGAACTCCACAGCTTCCATTCGCATGGAGAATTAGCAAGTTTATCCGAAATGTCTGCTCCACTCAATCCCGGGCAGTTGGAGCATCCTCCCTGCACACATTCGCTCAATTTCTGATCACAAACCACTTGTGCTATGAACTTACGAAATTCAGTCTCATTGAGTACATGATTTTTACACAATGCTTTGAGAAGAAACTTCGTATTTTCATGTATAATGCATGTGCACACATTATATGGGATCTGACTTTGAAGACGAAACGTGAGCAGGGCGTAATTCAGCGAATTTTGTCAACCCCACGGACATTTCTACTCGGTCTTGTAGAAAGAGTGCATGTGCTTCTTTTAATGTTACCACTAGATACCTAATGCGAACTTCTTTTGTTTCTCCCTGAACATGGATTTCAATAAAATCATCTCTTCCAGGAGCTTGGTAAGATATTGAATCATCCTGACAGAACTTGATTATTGCACTTTTAAGTTCCTCTGATAGTTGTTTTCCTGACACCGGGACAGAATGCTTTGGTTTTACATGTAATCCCTCTTCAACTGCTAATTTACGAATCATTTCTTTTCTTTTACGTGGAGATTGCAGCAATGCTTCCTCAACACGTTTTCTGCACTTTCCGAAATACCGTTTGCTTTTGAAAGCGGTTGATGTTGATGGAGTATCCTTATCAATCCCTTCTTGGTCTCTTATCTTCTGTCTTGCCCACTGTGCTTGCTTATATCTCCTATATTCAGCTTTGAGGTGTTCTCTTCCTTGTTTTGTTTGTTTCAGTATTGCTCTTCCTTTCCTCATAGTCACTTCTATTGTTTCCTTCCATTGTGCATAACTGTCTTGCTCCTTCAGACATTGTTTGTATTCACGTTGTCTTTGGGCTGGTGTTTTAGTCCTGGAGTCAAAAACAGACTGATACGTCTATCCTGACTGAAGTCTCAGAAGCACTGTACGCGTATGACGACCTCAGAGCGCCCGCACTAATTGTCCGTTAGTCACGTGTTTTGTGGGAAAACTAATGACTATAGAGGAAAACTTTCTGATACTTTTTTATTTGTTATATTGTAATGACGCAGAATCAAAAAGGATATTTATTTCAGTCTATTACTTTTCCTTCCAGAGGGCTTTATCCTTATTTACCGTGACTGACATTGACACACAGTAATAATTAAAGAGGCTCTAAGGATTATTTATAAATTATTAGTCATATACACGTTTCGAAGACGAAGAGTCATTGCGTGATATACAGAACAAAAAAATTAAAACAGTTGTACATAGCTCCTGAAATATTGATATGAAAATCACCGTTATTCGCGCTTATTTTTAGTGCTTTGGAAATATATGGGTAAGAAGTGAAATTTGAACCCATATTCACGTTAAAAACATTTATTTTTCACTTCATAAGATACTTTGGAGTATCTAGCATCATCTTTCCTCAGTAAAAAAAAAGTGAAACATTAATTTCAAATTTTAACACTCGGTATGACATGTTCGCGGAAATGCTCAATAATAATAATAATAATAATAATAATAATAATAATAATAATAATAATAATAATAATAATAATAATAATAATATTGATGATGATCATAATAATAATAAGAAGAAGAAGGAGGAGGATTAGGAGGAGAAGAAGAGGAAGAAGAAGAAGAAGAAGAAGAAGAAGAGGAGGAGGAGGAGGAGGAGGAGGAGGAGGAAGAAGAAGAAGAAGAAGAAGAAGAAGAAGAAGAAGAAGAAGAAGAAGAAGAAGAAGAAGAAGAAGAAGAAGAAGAAGAAGAAGAAGAAGAAGAAGAAGAAGAAGAAGAAGAAGAAGAAGAAGAAGAAGAAGAAGAAGAAGAAGAAGAAGAAGAAGAAGAAGAAGAAGAAGAAGAAGAAACGAAGAAATGCCAATGAAACATACGTGCACTCATGTTTGCATGGATTTTGTTACGGCAATTTACCGGAAGGCCCCAACTGCGCGCAAGGCAAATTTCTACCTGCTTTAAAGTGCCCGACTTCGTGCGGTGGTCATTTTTGGGATAGGTCAACTGCGTGCGGCGGTCCTTCCTGCATTTTCCTTCTCGATTTTTTAGACTCTGTATGAACGCTGGCGTATTTACCATTCATAGGTATGGTTAAAAATGCAGCTGTATAATATGCATACCCGTATTAGAACGGTATTTGCCAATATTTCAACATACCTTTGCATACTTATGTGTGGCCGTATTAGAATAGGGCACTTGTGAATAAGTTAAAACATGCAGTTCAGCTATGTGAGTAGCAGTGTCATTTAAATAAATACGGGGCTTACATGTTTTACAGTGTACCTCCACAGTACTCTTCGCTGTGTTTCTCTTTATCTGCGAAATTTATATCCATGTATAACAATCAAACTTTGTCCCCTTTTACTTTTCATAACTTGCATAGTAGCGCTGGAATCCATTGCTCTATAGAGACACACACCATGAATACATCATTTCATAAACAGCACGCCATCTTATACACTCGGAACATTCGACAGTCGTTAACAGTGTTATCAACCCTATAACCAATAGCCACAACTATTCTCGAAACGAATGACTATTGTTTACTAGTGGTTCCACACTTTCTTTTTTACTTACGAGAGAAAGACTCGTAAGCATTTGACGTATTTGTGGTATACCCGCGCGCGCGCAGTGGGCCTGTTTACCCTCGACAAGCTCGCGCGCAGTAGGCCTCTTTACAGTTCAGTAACTCGCGCGCAGTCAGGAAAAATTTGACCCTTCGCACGGAGTCGGTACCCACCCCAATTTAGAATCTCTAATCCATACTGTTAGACAACAGAAGCATACACAGTTTACTCCCTGGAAAATAAAGTCTTGTAAGTGAAGTGGAAAATATTCAACGACTGTCCTTGTCTATTACCACGCGTTACACACGATGGTTGGAGCCTGGGGAATTCCTCTCCCGCTCGTCTTCTCTTATAAGCAAAACAGGCCACTAGCGCCCGTGTCACAGGAATCGCGCCGTTAGGATCTGCAACTCTTTCAACGCACGAAGGGCTGCCTATTTACCCCAATCCAGATGAAGTGGGCTACATATAGTACTCTAAAGCAAACAACATTGCAACAACATGCGTTACAACTTTTTCTTAATCATTGTTGATACCATATTCAGGGCATTTCTGCCCTAGCAGTTAGATAATGTTTTCTATCTCTTATGGTTTATAAATGCCATGCAACATTCAGAATGAAGTAGGCTTCTGTGGTTATTCCCAGAAAATTCGAGATATAGACTTCATTTGTTGGAAAAGTCTTAAATATATGGTGTTTTAATTAAAAGTACTACAGCATTTTGAGAAAATGACATGTTTAGAAACATTTTCCATGGGAAGCGCAGTCTTCAGGGGGAGATTTTCATGATGATCTTCGTGTTGCATCCTTGGAAGATGCTGAACTTAAATGCCACATTTATATTTAAAAAACTTTTCGTTTTTAAATTATACTGTTGGAAGAAACACACACACACACACACACACACACACACACACACACACACACACACACACACAGAGAGAGAGAGAGAGAGAGACAGACAGACACACACACACGGACCTTTTTCTAAATAATCTTTTTGTGGTGTTTTGATTCAGAAAACACGTATGTTTGATGAAATTTTGCAATGGATGTTTTGAGTAGAATGCAATACTTACTATATGTAGATAAGTTGTATACAACGCTAAAAGTTCTAGTAGTCATATACGACAGAAAATTCTTATTTTTAGTATGCAGAAAGTGCTTACCGTATAACGGTTTGTGTGTTCTGGCATTTTTCAAGAGCTTTCATTTTATTAGCTTATTCTTTTTTTTTTTTTTTTTTTTTTTTTTTTTTTTTTTTTTTTGCAAAATTTACCTGTTGCTTCAAGTTTTTCATTTTAGCTTTACAATTAGTATAAGCACATTTAGTAGAACAAGTTTTACCTATGTACTACCTGGAAGTATTACTGAAGTAGGATTTAAAATAAAGGATGAATTAATTAGGGAAGTCATAAAACCAACAACATTAACAACATTTAGGGGCGTCTCAAAAGTAAGTTACACTATTTTTTTAAATTAATAAAGCGTTTAGATATTTTAAAATGCGTATATTTTGAAAGCTACATATTTTTCTACATAATCTCCTTGAATCCCAACACATTTTTGGTACCGTGATAACAGCTTCTCTAACCCAGTGACAAACCACTTTCCCGCCAAACTGGCTAGCCAACTTCCCATTTCTTGTTTTAACTCATCGTCATTTAGGAAGCGCCTTCCCCCGAGATATTGATGCAGCTGCGGAAAAAGATGGTAATTACTCGGTATAAGGTCAGGTGAGTAAGGTGGAAGACTGAAAATATCCCATCGAAACTACTCAAACAGGACTTGAGTTATACGAGCAGCTTGCAGGCGAGTGTTGTCGTGGAACTGATAGACTGTTTTGCTCAACTTTTCTCCTTCTGTTTTGAATCGCTCTTCTGAGTTTTCTCAGCACCTCACAATAGCGAGCAGCTGTCATCGTGATCCTACAGGGCAGGTAATCAATCAACAGTACTCCTTTCGAATCCCAGAATATCATTGCCATCACCTTGCCAGCCGATGCAACAACTTTTCCCTTTCTTGGTATTGGCTCATCCTTTCGTTTCCACTCCTTCAATGAACGATTGATACCAAAGAGAAACCATTGGTCTCAACATAACGTCTTTACCGTATTGGTACACACTGCACAACTAGCACTGAATTTCAGTGCAAATCTATTTTTTGCCGTCAAAAACAGATTACAACACTAATTTCACAATCGGCGGTAGAGGCGACTGGAGTTTCCATTGTTGCTGCCGTTTTAATGTCCAAGCGGTAGGGTTAGGTGCCTAGAAATTTTACAGCGCTGCCACTACACCCAAACCAAGGTTCCCTGTGACTCCCGGACTTCTGCCGCCTACCGCGTGGATTTCCAAAGATAGTGTAAGTTACTTTTGAGAGACCCCTCGTAGAAAAATATCTGTAAAATTCCTGAGAGTGACTTTCCTTTCCTACAGCCGAAAAACCTCAATTTTGGCCGTCATTTTTGGTATTATACCAGTATACTTGCTCTTGCATGTACAATAGTGATATAGTTATCTCACACAAATATCCTAAAGGTTATAAAATCAATAAAATGAAAATTTTTGAAAGGCACCACAATATATATACCAGGTGAGTCAGCCGCGCCTTATTTTTTTGGAAGGTAGGCCACCCATCTAACGGCATGTGCGCCTTAGTCCAGTTTTGCGCTTACTAAAATGTATTGCTTGACATTCTTAAAGGGAGGAATGCACAAAATTGAGAGCAACAGTGCTTTAAGGGACAGAACGTACTCCTCGCTAAAGTACACCTCAAAACCACATGACTCGTTTACTGAGAGCGAATTCCGGTTCCCAGCCGATTTTACAAACTTTTTATTAGAGTACCTATACATAGCAACGTAATTCAATAAACGGCTCGGAAAAAATGGACCTGTCATATGAGTACACTAACAACGTCAGCTAAAAAGAAAATGGTGGATTCTTGTACTTAGAGCAGGGGTTGGCTGGCAAAAATTAGGAAAAATTTAGACACGCCTCATCCATCATGGTTCCGTACAGTCAAAACGGACATATTATTAAACAACAGTTTATTTACATTTTTGCGTGAACTACGCCTCGTACTTCTCAATTAATATGCATAAAAGCTTTTGCTATTTAAGTAATACTATTAAATCGTCCAGCAAATGATTAAAACTGTCTTAAAAGCCTAAATCAAGCCCGAAAACTTGCGAGGTGGCAATGGCATAGCGCCGGGCATACAAGTTCTATTTCACGCGGTACGTGCTTTTTAGTCAAGTTTCGAAATAGCTGAATTGGATTGTGACGGATCTTCTCCGCTAACCCCCAATGACACAGGTTCGAGTTTCGGCAATGTAAATATTTTTTTATGCTCATCAAAACTTGGAAACCGAATTCACAATAATGTAATTATGAAGTCCCTGAGGGTTTAGGACATAATTTAAATCGTTTTTGGTTGTCTGCATTTTTAATAGCACAATAATTCGTTGTGTGTAAAATAGAGTTTAACTTCCATGTTAAACACTGAGAATGTAATTTACTTGCTTTCTGTGTTCAAATGTGTATGAACGATCCTTATTTCAATTGCACCTACCTATAGGTGTGTTTAAACAACTACATAATTGTAGTTCACCAATAAAGAAACATCAAACAATGTCATAAGACATAAATAAAACAATAAAAATGAATATAATAACAGTTTTCAGAATAATAATTTGTAAATTGTGAGGATTGCACGGTAAAAAAAAAAATTAGTACATTCAGATAATTCGAAGCACCTTCACAGCAGACAGGTTACTTCAGAGTCTTGTGCCGTTCCAACTGGGCTAACTAGTGACGTGTGAGATAAACATTCCCTTTAAGATGTAATATTCGCTGGTTCCGGTGAACATTTGCAGAAGTGCAAACGTCAACTGTCTAATTACCAATATATTAAAAAGCGATGTGATAACATCTATATTAGAACTAATTTCATCGAGTGTTTAACCTCCATGTTAAATACCGGGGTAGAACCTGGTAATGGGGTCCATGTTTTCATGTTGCGGTTTAAAATGCGGATTGCATAAAACTCGAGAATAAGGGGCAGCTGACTCACCTGGTATATATATAGTGATACCATTTCTTTTTCTCTTTATTAGCAATTAAAATTTGTTATGGTTGATCTGACTGTTAGAACTTTTTAATGTCTTTCCTGCGCCATTACCATTAAGTTGTAGTTAAATATGCAGCACATAAGGAGGAGCTCCATATCACCTGCAGGATTCTATAATATGTTTCCTTTATATGTAAAATGTTTTGTATTTATATATCTTAAATTTTATTTCCTTTAATTGATTGATAGAGGAATATTACACAAAATATGAATAAAATATCCATTGTTATACTCACTTGACTTTCTATACCCATCCTCCAGCAAAGTATTCTTACAAAAACTTATTATTCTATCTACTTCAGACTAAGCAGATAATGGTTTTACATATTATGTATTTCCTTGTATACTCAAAGAGACTGGGGAAAACAGTGGACTTATCGATACTAAAATCTCTAACAGCCGGTCGCTATGTGATGGCTTTGAAATTCCGTTCCCTCTGTATGGTTTACTCTGCAAAAAAAATCTGATGTGTTGCACTCGCATGACTTTCTTTACTCTTGTACTAACCATTCTTACAAACTGTAATTCCTATATTTTCTTCGTATTAGTTGAGATAAACATTTGCAAAAATTATGTTATTGTTTACTTCCTTTGCTCATTTCCTTGTAGGAGCAAGGGGAATATGAGAATACAGTAGACTTTGAGTGATAGTCAAATTATATAAATCATTCAGATTCCTTTCTCTCTGCACGGTGAACATATGAAAAGATTAATAACAATGTTATATTTGACGGAAGAACAAGTTCCCCAAAGCTTACACAAATAACAAGGCATATCTCCGAAATGGTTCACTCTACAAAAAATTTATTCGGACACAAATTGAGGAGCGTTTTTTTTTTTTTTTTTTTATTTCAAAACTCGATAGATGCACAAAATGTGTTTCTGAGAAAAACGGTTTTTTCTATTTATTGGCAATAATAATAGGTTAGCACAGAAACTGTATTAATCATTCAATTCTCCTTCCTGATACTGTCTCACTCAATGTGAAAAGAAACCAATAGCATAGTTTAACGGGTGCAAATTTGGGGTTTGAAAATGCGGAGTTTTTTCAAAAGTCGATAGACGCTGATTAACTTTTCTGCGTGAGCGAGAAATTGACATAAAATTTCGTTATTTTTGTCATGTATTGTTTTTGTTGCTTATTATTTATGCATTTATTATTTTTATGTATTTTCACCTCTTTATAATACATAATGTACTAAACAACCAACATATTAATGTTTATAAGGATTATTTTATTAGATATAAACTTGGAAGCTGCTACATTCACAATAACAATATATTTTGTTTTATTTATATAACAAACATATCGAATACAGACAAAGAAATTTCAAACAATATGAATAAGTAAGCTTTCACCTTCATTAGTGCTTGTGCAGTCTGTACATGGTTCTTAGTTCGTTTCTCTTTTCCACATCTGCCTCTGTCTTAGTCTTCATCAGTCCCATTTTGCAGGTTGATCATGTGTCAATGTGTGGTGTACGGAATGAAAGATTGAAGAAGTTCTAAAATATCTTTTCATATTTTGACAATGAGCAGACTGCTAGACTTCTTAATCTTCTTTCGTTGCAAAAGTTGGTCCTCATTTTTCTGATATTAAGTTCTCTCCTTGATTTTGGTCTTCCATAGTGACTTTCTCTACATTTGTCCTTCCTAATGTCTTGCTTTAAAGCAGCAGTAATGCCCCTCTATAATATTCCTGTTCTGTCACCCCGTCTGGTTTCCTTTGGCGCGTTCCCAGATAAGTGAAATTTTCTAGCCAGGAGAGATACTCTAACTTTTGACACCCCTGTGATTCCTTGGAAGCTTTAGTTTTAGGATTTCGTGGAGTGCACTCGAGACCACGTGAACATTTAATTGCTGGAGTATGAGCTTTCCTTCACTTGCATTTTGATTTCCTTTTCCTGTTTTTGCAATTCCTACCTCCAGCGCATTCTACGACTGGTACAGTTTCACAATCTGAGCTCCTGTCCATTGTGTATAGTACAGTGCAGTGTCTCAACTAAGAATAAAGATGCCATGTAAGTATAGCAAAGCTTGTAGAAGCACCTGCCTGCTGTGCAAGGGGTCCCGCGTTCGATTCCCGGCAGGGAGGTAGGAACTTTTCTTCAGTCAAGATTATTCCTCAGCCTTCCCTGAGTCTGGAAGTATGAATGAAAGTGTGAATGTGTGTGAATTCAACGTATAAAAAAACCCCAAGGACCGAAAAACCCACTGTTAAACGAGTAACACCATTGCCAATAGGCAAGGCCACCGATATGACCTCTGTAATTAAATACGGGATATAAATGGAGGAAAAAAGCTTGCTTTCTAAAAATGCTTTTTTTTTGATTCCGGGGCCTTAAAACATATATTTCCGGTGAAATCTCGACATGGAATTTTTGGGTGAAATACAATACTTCCTCTACTTTAGTATACGTAGTAGAGAAAGTAAAAAATTATTTAGACATTTTGTGTTTTAGCAAGTTCTACATTTTTGTATAGTAAGACTTGGTCTTATCTCTTACAGTTTACCAGTTAAGCAGTAAACCGGACTACATAGGCTATAGCCAGAAAATTGAAAATACACATTTCATTTGTCATAAGAACATCTTAAACATATGACATTTTAATCAAAATCGCTAAAGCCGTTTTCGAAAAATTGTCCATGTAAACGATAGTTTAGGGTGGAGAAATTTTCTTCAAAATGTTAGTGTCGCATCCTTAAAAGATATTAAACTAAAATATCAACTTTGGTTTTTAACCTACGTTTGGTTTTGTGTTATGCTGTCCACACACACACACACACACACACACACACACACACACACACACACACACACACACACACACACACACACACACACACACACACGGAACTTTTTTCTGATAGTGCTTTCTTTTGGACTCAGGGAGCCTCAAAACATATATTTCCGGTGAAATCTCGACATCGAAGTTTTGTGTAGAATACAATACTTCCTCTAATTCCTCTATACGTAGTAGAGAAAGTAAAAAGGAATACCAATTTTCTATTTCAGAAAAGTATTAACTATTAGAAAACTCAAACGAATAATAACAAATACCTATATAAGAAATGGTTAATTCCACAAAAATCTGTATAGATGTATAAATGTGTAAAAATTTAAATTGTATCCCTTATCAAGATCTACATTTTTGTGCAGTAAGATATTATCTCTTGTGGCTTACCAGTTGTACAAAAGTCATTCAGAATGAAGAAGTCTTCACAAACTATTTCCAGAAAACTCAATATAAGCATTTCATTCGTCATGGATAGTAAAGGCGGGGCAAATGGACAGAGGGGCAAACGGACAGCTTCTAAGTAATTTTAGCGCATTTTGACTTCCGAGGTTGGTAACAGTATATGGTGTGATGCAGAGTGTTCATCTGGCTTCTGTTGATCAGCTGTATAAATATTTCCTGTGTAGACCTTCCAGAATTGTTGGAATTCAGCTTCAAAGCTCTGCAGGTAAAAATATACGTCTATAAATTTCTGAAACTGTAAGAAAATGCACTGAGTTTGCAAGGATTAGGCGGATTATGAGGGCTTCTAGAAACTTCTGCTACGTGTTACAGTCATCATAGGGAGTACCTTGGTATGTTGTTATGCTTACTGGAACCAAGGAGCTGCTGCTCTCTCTCAGGGAAGCTGTATATTAAGGGCGTGTAGAAGGGGGTAAACGGACAGCTTGCTGTGGGGGCATACGGACACGCTCTTATCGAAGCTTTCTGAGAGACAGATATAATTGTGATCCACATAAAAATGTTTTCCAAAGTATTCGCTAACTAAAATAGGTTGTTTATGATTTGTAGTTATTGTTCGGAACCGGCAAAGAACTTTAAATCGCTGTACATGGAGCAAAAAATGCATGTCAGGTGCTGTGAAAACTGTAAGAGAGAATGGAATGCCTTTGTGGAATAAACTTGGTAACATTTTTAACTGTGATGAAACAGGGCTGTAGCTGATTTATAACAGAACAAAAAAACAACAACAACAAACAACAAACAAACAAAAAAGTGATATCACAGCGCAGTAAGAAAGATGTAGTGAGCCAGGCAAGCTGTGAAAAGGGTGAAACCATTAGTGTGATGGCATGTGTCACAGCAAGGGGGCAATATGTGCCCCCCTTTATAGTAATGAAAGGTCAGCGATACAATGAGAATTTTGAGATTGGCATGCCTCCAGGATCTAAAATTGTTCTATCAGAAAGTGGCTACACGAAGTGGGAACGATTTGCACAATTTCTTTACCACTTTATTTCCGTGAAACCTAGTAGAACTGTGTCAGTAGATTCAGGAGCTGCAGAATTTATCCTTTCAATCCCAACAGTCTTACAGACTATGTATTTTGTCCAGGACAAGTTCATTTACAGAATTAACAACATGAAAATGCAGAACCTGATATTGAAAATGAGATCCTTGAAGCTAAGAATCAGGCACCGTTGGACATTCTTCAAGATGTAATCCCAGAGAATGGGAACAATTGCGAAGTTCGCAGTTCACCAACACAAGCAGGCCTGACTCAAGTTTCTACACCCTCGACAAGCTCGACTCGATAAGTCCTCATCCAATAACTACTCTGGAAATTAAAAGCAAACCAGGAACTAAAAGAATCTCGAGAAATTCTGAAGTTATTATAAGCCCAGAATTTATAAATGATCTGAAAAAGAGGAAGACTGTCTGTGCTAAAAAGGAAAAGGCGGTAGCAGCGAAAGCCTGGAACACTGGAGCTAAGAAGAATCTTGTCTATGAAGCAGAAGATATCTGGAAGAAATGCCGAAATTGCTACAAGGAAGGTGAGAAATGGGTTCAGTGCCTCAACTGGTGCAAACTGGTACCACGTTAAGTGTGTAGAGGCTGGAAATGATCCATATTTCATGTGCCACAATTGTATAAGTGATGACAGTGACTAAAATTGTTGGTGTCCGTTTGCCCCCTACAGAGTGTCCTTTTGCCCCTGTGGTTGGGGCAAACAGACATTGTAACATCCTTAAACTAATTAATATTTTTCTGTTCATGTATATTATTCCAGACTATATAATTTTCAGTTTTGTCAAATGAAGGTTCAGTGCTTCTGTTAAAATAATATTTTTTACTCTACAGTAAATAGTATGACCTTCATTATGAAAAATGTGCTTAGCCTGTCCATTTGCCCCGCCTTTACCCTATCTTAAACACAGGTAAGCTGTTTTAATCAAAATCGCTAGAGCTATTTTTGAGAGAATAAGAAATGACGAAACTTTTTTAATGTAAAGGGTAGCTTCGGGTGGGGGATTTCTTGAAAATCTTCGTATCACATCTCTGGAAGGTGCTACACTTAAATACCAAAGTTGACATGTAACCGACTAATGTTCGAGTTATGCTCTTCACAGACACACGGACACACGGGCGAGCGTCCATGCGGGCATCTTATAGACATTATTGTATTCGCGGGACTGAAAACGTACATTTCCAGCGAAATCTCGGTATCGAATTTTTGCGTTGAACCCATTACCTATTCTATACTCGTCTTCTGGTTAAGAATAAAGCAGCGCTTTTGATGTTTTCTAGTTCCATCCACATGGTAGGTTGTGCTGATACCGAAAATACCTAGTCCCACCTAAAACTTTTATTATACACCAAAAGGTAGCCATATAAAGTTGCTGCAGCACAGTATTAAATAGTTGTGCTTATGTTGCACAGGCTTACATTTAGTTTAAATTATTTTAACGTAACCATTCTAATTTTCTAATTGAAATATTGTGTGCATACCAACGCTAAACCTTTATAAGGGTAACGTGAAGAGTGGAAGTAATGAATTCAACTACGGTACAAACGGTACTGTGTAGACGTTAGGTAAGTTATGTTTATAATTTATATTTACACTGTACGTACTTTCATATCTTATTGTGATAAATCTTTAAGTCCTATTACTTTTTCTGTCACTTTATCCTCTCTTCTAAAGCTGAAGCACAAAAAGCAGTTCTCTTTTGTCGCGAACGCAATCTACAATTCGTCGTGACCTGGCATCTCACAGCTGTTCTGTCTTATCGTAACCTTGATACATACTTCACAGTCTTTCAGTTCTATTCTCTCTGTCCCACAAACTGCTGGTTTTGACGATCACACTCACTTAAACGCTCATACAACAAACAACTCCGACGCGACGAATCAATGTTTACAACTGTATCTAGCGATACACACTCAAATTTCTCTCGACTACACACATGCACACATACACACACACTCACTCACTCACTCACTCACTCACTCACTCACTCACTCACTCACTCACTCACTCACTTAAAAATAACTGCTAACAGCAATCTGGGCCGCCTCCGTAGCGCAGTAGTAGGGCGCCTTCCTCTGGCGCGGAGGATACGGGTTTGATACCCGGTACCGGCGTGAGGATTTTTCCCCACTGGAAGGTCTGGCATGGGGTGCACTCAGCCTCGTTAGATTCGGAGGGGTCAATTGAGGAGCTATTTGATAAAGAAGTAGCGCACCCAGGTCGAAGTGGTCGCATAACTTGCCTGGAGGGCTCGGGGCGCTGACTACGTCCCACCCTCTAGTTCTGCACCCCACTTATGACGCCTGTAGGGGGAAGAGATGGGAGATGCAGTAAGCCTTGGCCCGTGAAGAGCTGTTGCGCTAAGTGTAAGCGACAGCAATCTCGTTCAACACTTAACGACTCCATCATAAAGACTGCTTCTCTCACCGTCTCAACGCACTTATATAGGAGAGAATGACGTAGCACGAATTTTTCCCGAAATTCATCTTTTCTAGGACTTCTCGCAAATAAGTCGGCAGTTGAAAATCTCTAGAACAGTCCGAAAACTCGATTTACTACGTTTCGATCCGGTATTGAACTCGGTTTGAGCCCATTCCCATTTCTGCATTTCCATATTGAATTCAATCCCTAAATGAGATCCCTTTGGATATGCAAGGTTCAAGCTCAAATAACTCAAGCTTTTATGTTGTCAGTTGGTTTATGTTGACGAACCTGTAAAAATATGTTTTCTGCGTATTTTAACACGGTTTTTGAGGTTAATGAATGTTTTTGAGAAGAATATATTGCGAGATTATAGAAACAACAAAAGTCGCTTTGCTGGTTTTTTTTTCTTTTTTCTTTTTTTTTTTTTTTTTTTTTTTTTTTTTTTTCTACACAACTTTCGTTAAGAAAAAAAAGACAAGTGTGCAGCGTGTTACGAGTATAGTAGAAGTTAGTATATTTGGCGGATTCAAATCAATTTGAATCAGTAGGTATTTCCATGCAACCAATTTCGATCTAATCCCACTTCTAAGAGGATCCCATCCAGGGAGTCATTTCGATTTGAATCCATATTCTCAATGAGAACTCAAATCGACCTGAATTCGGCATGGAAACGTAGTAATCGTTGACGTTTACTCGACGCGCAATTGTGTGAGTAGCTAGCACCGAGCTTCTTTTAGGCTCCCGACCGCCTTTGCTTTTAGTTCAAAAAACTCAACTGGAAATTACAAGGAAGTACTGCATGGCCCAAGATTCAAAAAACGATTTCAGAGTTTATTGCCAAAACTTAAACCGCTTTATTGTGATGGATAACGCAAGGCTTGATTCCTGGTGTGAAACACAGATATGCCAAATACCGCATTGATGACCTACTGAACGAGCTGTTCATATAGTGCTTTGTTTATCTCATTATTGCGAACTGACTCCAATAGAAATTGCTTGGATTCAGGTAAAGGGGTGCAAGAAACAATGTCAGTTTTAAAACTGATGAGGTGCAAACACTTCTTTGTAATGGAGAACAAAACGTTACCTCTCATAACTGGAGTAATTACATCAGACATGCCGTGGAAGAGGAAAATAAAATGTGCACTCTCTACGTCCTTGTAGAAGGTATTGAAGAAAAAGTAATTATCTACTGAGCAGCAATAGTGACAATGAAAAGTCTGATGACGTTAAGCGGTATTGAGGAAATGCAGGACTAATTATTGGTAAACGCGCGTAAATTGCATTACGTTTGCTATTTGCATTGTGTGTTAAGATGGTGCCCTTGTTTCGTCACTGTAATTCTAGGTTGAGTTTAAAGCCGATACTTAACCTAAATAAATATATTCATCTAACGGAATGTTATACACAAAGGATGAATGCGATTTCACGTAGGCTTTGAATAGGCTTGCATCTAAAGTACATTTTATTTGTAGCAATTTAAAAAAAAAATCTATATTTTATAGCTTAGTTGCATATTTTCCTTACTCATTTGGTGCTATCTGAAACCTACTAATAATAGCGTGTGAAACAGTTTTTAGATGTCAATGCAACGTAATTTTGTTTCTTCACGGGCATAATTTGCAAACCAGCTGATGTGTTGAAAGTAATGCTGGAGAGGGAGAAGAGGCGGGAAGAGCGCGGAGTAATACTTCACTTTATTCTTAACCTGAATACGGATATATCTATTATGTAGATAAGTGAAGCAGAGAAAGTAGTAATGACTAATTTCTAGCATCAGGTGAATGAGAAAATCTTGTAATGGTGAGGGAGATTCCTCACAAACAGACGAATATATCATTTATAGAAAAGTAACCTTATTAAACATTAAAGAAATAAATAGTATGTATTTCAAATAAAGCAATAAGATGTAACGTTAGTTATAATAGTTAACTTTGTTATACACGTTCCTTAGTAACTAACATACCAGTTCAAAAAAGTAAGAGGAGGAAACATTTTGTGCTAAAAAAAATATAACCTTGATAATGCGTATGTTACACAGACATGATTTTTTTTATGGAAATTCCTCCCCGATAACGGTTGTAATTGTGCATCCTTTTATTTAAAAATGTTGTGGTCCTGCAAATCTATAGGTTTTTGTATCTGTATGGTATAACCTAGAACCAATTTATTCAGATTTTTATGTGTATAATTTAGTAAAATGTTTAATGCAGAATGTCATAATAAATGTAATGGAATATAACTAGATGTTATTTCTGGGCTGTTATGCCGTGGTCTGCTGGAGTTAGAGTTTCCAGCCGTTTCGTTCACAACTATGGCGGACATCTTCAGTGGCGGTCGTAGTCTCCTCGGAGAAGTTTGCGTAGCGTCTGAAATGTTGACATTTTTTTAAAGGATGGCATTGCCCATCCCGGTGGCGACCGTCCAGCATGCAAGGCCGTGTGCTGCATCGCCTCCCCATGCACATGCAGTTAGTCAACTAATAGCATGCAGTGAGGAAGTGCTCGTGTTAGTGAAGGTATTCTACGCAAGACTGAGTCTAATGTGTTGGGTTCTGCTTGAGCACCCCGGTTAATTACATTAGTTAGCGTGATGGCATGCAAGTATACGAGCGTGTCCATGTGATGGCTGGGCGACACCCATGACACGGCCTGAGTGTCGCCCGGCGGTTAAAAGCATGCATATGTAATGGAAACTGCGGTTGTTAAATTATGTTAGTACGGTTTTTGTTAGTATGAATGCAGGTTTTTCAGGATAATGCAGGTTATGACATGCAGTGAACGAAGTAGTATGTGGGGCGGCGTTTGCCGTACATTATCTGGTAAGTCTTGGGTTGTCCGCAGCACGTGCTAGTGGAAGGCTGTCGTGGCTAGTGGATGTGCTGGAACAATCTGTTGATGAAGAGAATGTTTGGTTTTGAGTAGCTCGAGAATCCTTTGGGCGTGGAGCAATTAACTTAGTTGTGAGGGTTACGGCTGTAGCGTTCGGGTTGAGGTTCCTCAAAAAGTGAGAGCGGGCGCCTGTGCTTGTCTTGGTCGGACTCATAATGGCCTAAGTCGCGAGCTAGTGGACTGTGGTTGCGGGGCGGGAAGCGTACAGTTTGTGGGCTAGAAGTTTTGTAAATTGTCGATTGTATGGACGTGAAGTTCAGGGTGCAGGAGATCGGAGGGTGCTATTTTTGGCACTCAGGCTACAATGCAAAGTGTAATTTGGAAACTTGAGACGTATGTTAAGATCGGACGTATGAGTGTGTTTTGTAAAGTGTAAGCGCTGTGTGAAAGTTTAGGGAGTTGCTATTGTTAACGAGTGGGTATAGTTTACGTAATTGTATGCTGGCCATTCTGTGTGAGCGCTTGATCCATGTGAACCCCGAGGTATTTGATTTGATTAGTCTAAGTTGTTCTGTTGTTTTGTGGGTTTAAGGGTGCTGAACTTCTAGGTCATCAGCGCCCTTATAAAATTCATGGCAAAAGTCAGATATAAATTTCAATCAAAAATAAAGTCACTGGTAACAATAAAAATATACACATAAACGTAAAATACAGTGGCAATAGCCAGATATAAAACAAGGTAATAGATATGTCAAAAATCAAAAACAAATATCTAAAAATTTAAATCCTCAAATTGATATTACAATCCGCTAAAATCTTAAAAACTCTATCAACCGCTGTTTTGTCATCCGCCAAGACCTCTGCAAGCCTGCCAGGAAGCTGCAGAGAATCTCGAAGGTGCGCTAAAGAGGAACACTCTAGCAGCACGTGACGGACAAACAAAAGGTTGTCTTACATTGGACATAGAAGGGCAAGGTCCCTTTTAAATAGGTAGTCATGCGAAAAATTGCAGTGCCCTATTCTGAATTGAGCCAAACTAACCTCCTCGAGGCGAGATGTGCAACACGAAGTTACCCAGTTTATCGGATGTTCTTTCACTTCTCTAAGCTTATTACCGCGGAGAGCTCACAACTCTTCGTGCCAGGACGACAGCACCGCTCACCGCACTTCAAGCCTAAAGTCTTCCGAAGTAACACGTGAGATGGTAATACTGGGTTCTGTAGTTGCCGTCTTTGCTGCCAAACCCGCCATTTCATTCCCCGGGAAACCTACGTGACCAGGAATCCATGCACACACCACGTCAACGCCAGAGGCCTGTAAAACATGAAGGACATCCTGGATACGTTGTACAATAGGGTGGGGGTTGTATAGCTCACAAAGTCTCTAAAGTGCACTAAGGGAATCGCTCAAAATTAGGCAGTCACCTAATTTACGGCGGCGCACATACAAAACGCCTCAGTAAATTGCATACAGCTCTGCAGTAAAAATGGAAGTGCTACTTGGAAAACCAAATGTATGTGGTTCGGTTCCATAAACACAAGCACATCCAACACCGCTTGTGCCCTTTGGCCCATCGGTGTAAATACATGGACGGTCAGTGTAGCCTGACAAAAATTCTAAAAAAACACGTCTGGATACTTGAAATAGGCATCGTGGACTTCCGGTGTACGGTCATCCCAAGATCTACATGGGGCGTGCCAGATAGCCAAAGGGGGTAAAGCTTCTCGCCCTTGGCGAACATCTTAGGCAGTTCCATTTCATGCTTCTCTAGAGGATCCTGGGAACGAAACCCCGCTGGATTAGGATTAAGGGTGCTATTCCAATGCCGTTCTCTTAGCGTGGTGGTGTAAAAAGACACGAACGTTGGGTGCTTTGGCATACATCTAAGCGCACAACCATAATGTGCCAAGAGAATCTCACGCCCATATAGCAGAGGAGGCTCTGCGGACTCGGCGTAAAGGCTCACCACTGGGCTTGTTGGAAAAGCTCCTATTGCAATGCGGATGCCCCTATTGTGGACCACGTCTAATCTTCTCAGCACAGATGGTCGTGCTGATGAACAAACAATACATCCATAGTCTAGTTTGTATCGGATCAGTGCGTGATACATTCGCAACAAAACTTTCCGAACCAATCCCCACGATTTGCCATATAGTACTCGCATTATATTTAGGGAACGGTCACATCGTGCTCTTAGCTGTGCAATATGCGACGACCAACTAAGCTTCCTATCCAAGGTCAAACCCAGGAAGCGTGTCTCATCTGCGAAGGGAAGTAAATCCGGGCCAAAACTCAGCGAAGGTGGTACTCGTCTCCTACGACGCCAGAAATTAACGCAGATTGACTTCTCATTTGAGAAACCGAAGCCTTTTTTTGAGCTCCATTCTCTAAGGTTGTCCAAGCATTGCTGCAGGCGCCGTTATATGAACGCCGTGCGCTGAGAAGTGCAATAGACAGCGAAGTCGTCTACGAATAGGTATGATGAAACTCCAGGTGGAACACATTTCCAGATGGAGTTAATTGCTATAGCAAACAGCGTGACACTTAGTACGAACCCTGAGGTACTCCCTTCTCCTGAACAAAAGTATTAGAAAAAAACAAGCCGATTCTTACTCGGAAAAAGCGGTCCTTCTTAAACTCCTGAATGAACAGCGGTAGGCGTCCACGTATGTTCCAGGTATACAGGGAACGTACAATCCCTGCTCGCCAGCCTTCTCGAGATCAAAAAAATATGCCAACTGTTTGACAGTTCTTCATAAATCCGTCCATTATCTGTGTCGATATTGACACAAGATGGTCTACCGTTGAACGGCGTCGTCGAAAAACACACTGGATGTTAGTAGGTTATGACTTTCTAGCCACCATACTAATCGTCCATTGATTATGCGTTCCATCACCTTGCAAACGCAACTGGTGAGGGAAATAGGACGATAGCTGGAGGGAAGATGATTCCCCTTTTCAGCCTTCAAGATGGGAATAACAGTAGCCTCCCCCAATTTTCTGCGAGTATACTGTCAACCCAAACACGATTATAGACCTCGAGCAGGAATGCCCTACCTTCAGGAGAGCGCTGTTGTAACATTTGTGCATGAATACCGTCCGGTCCTGGTGCTGATAATCGCGAAGATTTAAGAGAATGTTCTAGCTCCGCTATGGTGAAAAGGCGATTGTAATCTTCTCCGTTTCTTGAGCGAAACGCGAAGCCTTAATATTCCACCTGAGTTTTAATTGGAAGGAACTCAGGGGAGTAGTTTTCCGAGCTAGACACTTGAGCGAAAGCACTGCCAAACGTGTTGGCCACTTCAAATGCATCAACAACAGTTCCTGTGGCTGTTTTCAGTCCCGTAATTGGTATATGGGTAGATCGACCTGTAACACTCCTTAAACTATCCCACACAACCGCGGAAGCTGTGTGTCGGTTAAATGAAACTACAAATTTGCTCCATGATGACTTTTTGCTATCCTTAATGACCTGTCTGGACCTGGCGCACATTTTCTTGTATTGGATTAGGTTGTCCAAAGTAGGGTGACGTTGGAAAACCCTAAGAGCACGCCTTCGAGCACGAATGGCATTCCGGCATTCTTCCGTCCACCAGGGGACAGTAAATCGAAGGGGGTGTGAGGTCAAGTGGATTGTTCAGCAGCAGAAAGAATCGTCTCCGTGAGATGCTGCGCCAAATTATTCACAGAGTCGTGCTCGTTGTACGTAAACACAGCCAACTGGGTGTAAAGGTTCCAGTTGGCATGGTCCAAACGCCATATGGGCACACGTGTGGAACATGTATCTTGCGTTAAGAGCCTAATAAGACATGGGAAGTGGTCACTAGAGTGTAAATCAGAGATGATATTCCATTGTAAGGAGACTGCCAACTGAGGTAAACAAACTGCAAGATCAAGCTGCGAGAAACTATTGAAAGAGTCAGAAATGAATGTAGTGTTGAGGAGAGTTAGGTTGTAACTGTCCAGGAAATCAGCGAGGAGCTTGCCCCTCGCACAAGCGGGACTTGAGCCCCAAAATGGGTGGTGCGCATTGAAGTCTCCCACCAACGGAACCGGTGTTGGTAACTGGGAAACTAGTCCTTCTAAATCATAGGGCGAGAAGACAAGAGAGGGAGGCAAATAAATATTACAAATGGTAAACTGAAAGGTTTGCAGTATAATCCTTATTGCTACTGATTGTATTTCAGACCGTAAGGGTATAGTTTTCATGTATATATCATCTCTGACAAGCGTCATGCGCCGGAGCGCCCTCCTCCGGTGTAACATCACACCGTACTTGGTTGTATCGTCTTAGATGGAAAGCGTATTGTGGACGCAACTTAGTCTCTAGCAAATATGCGACCAAAAGTTTGTTTTCTTTGAGCAAAAGCTCAACTTCTGATCGTTGAGTTCTAATACCACGCATGTTCAATTGTAGGGTAGCCATATTGCTATATGTATGGGACAGGTATTCCAAAGAAACTCCAAATTACTTTGAAGTAGGCGGTTGTCAAAATAATTTTGCCCTTTTCTTCTGTCTTGGGCTGAGATTTTTATCCGAGGCTTTTTTCGCGCCTGTTTTCCACTAAGGGTCTCCCAGTGTGGGAAGATTGCTCTAGCTCCATGTCCTCTGCCGAGGACGTCCGTGCTCCCACAGTGAATTTTGGTTCGAGAGCTTCGAAAATTTTCGACACGGAGACCGGCGAAGACGACACTCGCCGGTCTGTAGCCACCCCAGAGGATTCCTCTGAAGCGGATCCCCTAGGAGATGTCTTTGGACTTTTCTTTCCCTTTGATGCCTTGGGAGAAACCTTACTGTCTTTGAGCAAATCGGATAATTTATACTGGGTCTTAAACTTAATCGGCGAAGCATCGTACACTATCGGTCTACTTGTCGAGGTCGACTTTTCGTTGGCGCCTTCCTGATCTTCTGGACTGTACTGCGGTGTTTGTAGATGCTCTAACGGACTTAGGTGATGTCAAACGCTTGGATGTGACTTAGCTACGAGAATTTTGTCTGAAACTGTTGCCCGGTTTATATCGCTAGTTTTAGTTGCGATTTCCCGACGCGGTACCGGTTTAGCTGCAACCGAGCTATAGGTACCGGAGTTCGGGATAGCGGGCTGGTGCAAACGTAAGAGTTTCCAGGCTTCTGAGAAGGACACCTTCTCTCTAACCCGGATCTCCTGGATGGCTCTTTCCTCCATATAACGGGTGCGTTCTCGGGAGTTTGCTGGATGTTCTCTCCTACAGTTAACACAGCTGTGAGGTGATGTACATTCATCGTCATGAGCGATGCCTCTACAGTTCATGCAGGTAGCTCTACTACTGCACGTGTCACTTGTATGACCAAAGCGCTGGCATTTGTAACATCTAAGCGGGTTCAGGATATAAGGCCTTACGTTAATGGCCTCATACCCAGCCTTAATCCTTTGCGGGAGATCTACCCGATTAAAGGTAAAGAAAAGGGAACGGGTAGGCAGATATTCGCCTCCATCTTTTCTCTGAACCCGATAAACAGATATCACACCTTGATCTGCTAGGTTCCCCTTAATTTCATCATTGGACGTATCGTCCAATGCACGGGTGTTCACAACACCGCGAGAGGAGTTCAGCATTCTGTGCATCTCTACACGCACCGGATAGCTGGCTAGCATGTTGGCTTTTAAAATAGTAGCTGCCTGTGCCGCTGAATTAGATTCAACCAGCAGCGTGCCTTTGCAAGATCTTGTGCAGTTTTTAACTGGGCCACCTATCTTATCCAGACCCTTCTGTATCACGAATGGATTCACCGACCTAAATGTTTTACCTTCCTCTGTTCTTGTTATGACTAAGTAGTCTAAGGACCACTCAACTCTGCTACTTTCTTTTCACTAAGTTTGCTGTATTGGTTTTTATTTTGAGTTTTAGAAGAACTCATGGCGATGATATCCTCCACCATTGCAAATGTCTCCGATGGCATGTTCACTTCCTGGGTGCCACCCCGGCTTAGGTGAGAGTCCTGCGCTGGACCTTGTTCACCCTAGGGTCTCACCTCCCAATGTATAGACAGAGGGACCCAATCGCTTCAGGAGCACATCAGCTCATGCAATGACCTCTCCCCGGGACTGACCTTTATGAGCGGATACGAACACATGATAACCAGGGGCTGAGAATTACCAGTGGTTATCGAGTCACCCCTTGCGTCTACCCATCCTCCTACAACACGCGCATAGGTTATCCATCAGACTGTGTACAGGGAACCTCATCTACCCGTGGTGGAATGTTCTTTGCTTCCCCTCACCCCTTTCCTACCAGATAGTCGAAAATGACTCACTTAGTAGACCGTCTGGATCGAGTTTTGAGCTCCTCCACCACGTCAAGGTGACATTCCAGGGAGGGTATTAGTCTAAGTGATGTTCTCGAATAGAGTGAGAAGGGGCAGTCTGTGTGTGAGCTAGCGGTGTTTGCGGCGCTTTGTGAATATGACGGCTTGGCATTTGGCGGTTTTTATCTTTACTCGCCATTTGGTAAGCCAATCTGTAAGGTCGTTTAGTGCTCTTTGTAGGTATCGGTGTAACATTTTGGGCTGAAATGAGTGGGTCATTATGACGGTGTCGTCAGCATATAGGTAACACGATGCAGGGTGTGTTTGAGGAAGATCACTTGTATAAAGAAGAGAGTAGACTTCCCAGAGCGACTCCGGCTGCGATTGGTCTTCGAGAGGATCGGTGTTGTTTACTATTGTAAATTGTCTACCAGATAGGTAATTTGCTACGAGCTTAATAATGGAATCAGAGAAGTTGTAGTTATGGACTTGCCGGAGAAGGCCTTGATGTCACACTTTGTCGAATGCACGTTCAATATCAAGAAATAGTGCACCAGTTGATGTGTTAATGTTAAATCCGCGAGTGATGCATTCGGTAGCGCGTAGTAGCTGTAGAGTTGTGGACAGCTGAGTATGGAACCCGAACTGTTCAGGCACAACGATGCTGTGCCTAGTGATGTGATAATTGATGCGTTTTGAAGTTACTTTCTCGAGGAGCTTACTGAGTGAATTCAGCAGACTAATCGGGCGATAATTGTTGAGATTCGTTAGGTCTTAATGAGCTTTTGGAAAAAAGGACGCTTGGAGTTTTCCATTTTAAGAGAAAGCGGCCTGATTGCAGTGCATGGCTAATTACAAGGGCCAAGAATGATAGTAATTGGAGGGAAGATTCTTTAGTGCTAGGTTCGGGATTTTATCGGGACCTGGGGCTTTCTATTAGGGAGGTGCTTGATTATCCATTGGATTTCTCATTCGTTGGTTCTGCGAATGCGATTGTGACTCTTTGCATCAGCTGGGACTTCGGCCTTTTCTAAGTCAGAAGTAGCTACGCCGTTGTTGTAGTGTATGGGAGGGAATTTTGTTTTTGCGTAGTAGCCTTTTTGATATACGCCAGACTGAAGTACGATTTGGATCAAGATCGCGGAGTGTGTTGTTCCATTGTTGAGAGACTAATGAGGACGTAATCAGTCGACGAAGTGTGTTTAGCCTTTGCAGGTTGCTTCGGTCTGCTGGGTGTCTTGTATGTTGCCATTTGTGGCGGGCGTTCTTGCGCTCCGCGATGAGCGCGGAGGTTTGGCGAACTGTGAGGGCCGTGGGTGAGGGGCCTGTTGATCGGTGCTGACTGTGTTGTGGAAAATTGTATTGTGTGTTCTACGTGTGTTACTGCTTGCTCTAAGTCTGCAGGGATTTCAGTGCCAATTGGGTTGAGATTAGCGTTTATCTTTTCCTGAGAGAGCTGCTAATTTGCCTTGCTGTAATTGTGTCGTGGCGAGAGTTGTGCTAGATTTGGTGTTCCCTTTACGGTGATTAGGACTAGTGAGTGATCCGAGCAATGTCTAGTGTGCTTGGGTGTTGTTATCTCGGATTGGGCACGAATATAGGCTCATTGGGGGCTGAAATGATATAATCTGAGGAGTCTTCATGCTGTAGAAGCTTGACACCTGCAGTGTTGGAGGAAGTGCAGCTCCACGGCATGTGTTTGGCGTTTAGCTTGCCTGCTATATTCGATGATTGATGATTGGGAGCAAGCAGGATGTCTATGCGGGATGTCTCAATATCGTCTGGTGGGTTGTAGGTGGCTACCGTTGCGTGGATCTGATTGACTGTGAGGTGAACGGCCGTTGCCTCTATGCGCGATAGGGGAAGTATATGGGCTCGGTAGGGTGTGACGTCACGACCTGATGGCTATTGAGGTGCCTCCCCCACGACGGTCCCTCTCAGTTTGGTAAACTAAGTAGCCTGGGATGTTGAATTTGTCGGCGTTTTTAAGGTGTGTTTCAGTGAGTAGGGCTATGTGAATTTCCTGCTTTTGGAGGAAAGAGACTAACTCATGTTTCTCACGGCGCACCACTCGAGAATTCCAAATCATTTGACGCAGCTAGTGGTCGTTATGCATTATACTTTATCCAAAGATATTTTTATTTATGTGACATTATGCATGGGTTAATATGTGTGGGTTGCTGTGTGGTGTGTGTATGTGTTATTCGAAGAATCTGTCCTAATGCAGGAATAGCGCAAGAAAACGCGCCTATTCCTGCATTATTAGGTGAGTTTCGAGCGACCTGGTGAGCAACAGATTAAGCAACCTATGGCCAGGTCCCTCACGTGATGCCAGGGGATTCCTGTGGCCTCCATATTCAGATATAGAATCTGCGCGTATGGGATGAGGGCATTGTGTGTCTGTGAGGTGATACGGGCAGCCCAGTCCTGAACGAGCGTGCCACTACCTGTATATTGCTGACTTTGAGGTCGTGTTGTACAATCTAGAAAAGTTAAGTGCAAAATAAGAGAGAGGTCTAACTTATAAACTAGTAGAAAAAAGGAAGGAAGAATAAGAATAGACAGACGCTGTCAATTGGCACTGATAGGCATAGACAGCAGAGGGCCGAAACTCAAAGTCCCGCCGTAAAACTGCACCTTAGAGGTAGCGATGGTTCAAGCCTTATTGTCTTGCCAAGCTGCGGTAAGGTACGAACAATAGCTCAGTGGGTTGGAACGTTGAGTTGAGCTGAGAAGACTCACCGAACCGTTTATTGCGCTGGCGTTGGATTCCTAAGAGCAGTTAGTTTGGTAGGTAGTTCATTCCTCGTCGCAGATCAGATCCCGTATAAACGAGAAGTGAATTTTTTTCAAGTAGAGTAAAATCTATTTATGGAGATACACTGTGCTGGGAGGATTCACCCACTAAAAGGCCTCCACCGGAGAGAATTCAGAAGAGGAAGACCGGCAGTGCTGCTTTTGCACCTGCGGATTGTGGGTGCGGATATATTGGCCGGCCACAGGGGCCTAAGCCGTGTTGAGACGAAAAATCCGTTTACAGAGCCCATGCGCTGGGATGGCACAGAGGGAGACTGTGGGCCTCATTCGAAGGTACTACCCACTAAAAACACCTCCACCGGTGATTTCAGGAGTGGAAATCCGACAGTACCGCTAATGCACCCGAGGATTAAGGGTGTGGGTTTGTAGGCCGGCCACAGGGGCCTAAGCCAGGTGAGAAATCGCCAGGACGTGAACATTGCCGAGGACCTGGACACGCCCTTGGGAATTTAGTGAGGAGATATTAGGTTAGTTGTGTCTCCAGACGGAGACGTCTTGAAGTGATCCTGGAATAAACTACAAGTTATAGTGAGAGATCTGGTTTAATCAGGCCCCGTGAGGTCCGACGCCACTCTATGTGGTTGATGTGCTTATACATTCCTGAAATTAGGAACAGAGTCAGTGGTTATTAGTCTGATAGCAATTTGATAGAAATTTTCGTCAGTTCGTGCAGTTGATGCGTTTATGCATTCCTGAAATTAGGAACAAAGTCAGTGGTTATTCATCTGACAGACGATTAGTTGGTTTACGCAGACCCCGTGAGGTCTGGCGTCACTCCATGCAATTGTTGTAATAATACATTCCTGAAATTAGGAACAAAGTCAGTGGTTACTTATCTGATAGAAGATTTTCGCAGTGAATGCGCTTGTGCAGTCCTGAAATAAGGAGCAGACTGTTGACTGTCCGAGCTGCTGTATTTATACCCCGAGAGGCTTCTGCTGATTGGTCCGGATGGCGGACGGCAGGAGGGAGGGGGCGGGCTTCATCTAAGTTGTTGTTCACTTCTGATTGGTTCACTTCGATATTTCCTGTGATGTGTCCTTTCTTGCCTTCAATGACAGGATACCAGTTGTTGTTAAGTTTTAAAGCTTCTTCTTATTGAAATGTTGGGGATGTTTAGAAATTTGAATAGCTTTGCGCTGTAGCCGGCCATGGTAGTGTGTTATGGATGACAGAATGCTCGTTTCCTGGAACTTAATTATGTGTTCGCCCTCCGCTTCAATGACGTGTTGGGAAACTGCGGATGGATCTGTTTGGCCCAGGTGGAAGCTTCTTTTGTGTTCGGTGAGTCTGGTGTTGATTCTTTTTGTAGTGCTTAACGCCCGCTTTTACTACTACGGCACCACAATTGGTGACACTGATGATACATGGAACGAAGATGGTGTACCAGTGGAATGAGACAGCGGGAGAAACCGGAGAACCCGGGGGAAACCCACCCCAGCGCTTGCTTCGTCCACCAGGAATCCCACATGTGGTTGCCTGGGATCGAACCCGAGCCGCTGTGGTGAGAACTGGTGTTGATGCGCTGTATAGTTCCAATGTCTACCGAACCGCAGGAACAGGGTATACGGTATACACCGGCTGATGACAAGGGCTCTCAAGGATCTTTAGCTGAGCGCAGTAAATTGTTGAGTTATTTTTGTGGGTTTGAAGACAGTCTGGACGCTGTGTCGCTGAATTATATGTTGGATACGATCGGTGACATTCTGGAAGAATGGAGGAAAACTATGCTTTTGTGCTTGGGTATGTCTGTTTTTTGTGAGGTAGGTTTCGGCCTGGCAGGACGGGAGGCTCTTTTAACCTTTCGAATTTAATAGCCATTAGATAATAAAGTTTATTCTAGCTGACAGAGTTCTTGTCGCAACAAATGTAGCTCGCAAATGCAAGAAGCACGATTTACGAGTGCCTTAATCTGTGCCATAAGTTTTCTTTGGTCCTTACCCTCCAGCACATTCAATGTATGTTTGTTAAAGGTGAACTACTAATTTGTAACGGGTAAGGGAAGTGGATCGTATAAATATTTCCTAATGTTCAAGGTATCTGGTTTACAATTGTAGGAAGTGATGCGGGCAAATTATAAGTCTTAAAAACATTTAACCTTAATTTATTTGAAAATGGTATTTCTTGCTCTGATTACAATTACAAATAAAGTCTTGATGCCGATCTCTCAATGTCTGATTGTGTAAGTTAATCTTCAAAAATATAAACTTGAATAATAACAATAATGCCATTAAGCTTCCACTGGTTCTCAGTATAATTAGCTTACCCTGAGTGGCCGATATAATTAATAATAAATTTAATAAGTCAGTCTTTGCCGCAATTCCAATTTAGAAAGAAATAAGGAATTTTAACGAATCAATTATTGAACTACATTGAAAAGTTTCTATGTACCAAGAATATTTAGAAGGCAAAGTAGAACTTACGCAACCTGTACATTAAAGTTCAATATAACCAGGCCCCATTCGACATCAGGTAGCTACCGCACCATCTGACTCGGAGCTTGCTTCCCAACCAGCTGTGCGTGTGTATTACTCGGTGGCTTGAGTCGGTCTCTCTCTGCCTCAATGCTCAATGCACCTCAATGTTTTGACCGTGCTACGCCACGAAAACGTCACAGTTGATGACCTATGAGGTGACGTCAACGCTCGAGGCATGTACTGTCGGCTATCCGACCACTAGAGCATGCCGTTGGTTGCGGGGAGGGTACAAAGCACCGTAATGTTTTGAGATAGTTACTCAAATCAGTGCAAATCATGGATCGATTCTGTTTGGGATGATGATTTGAGGCCTTATTCAAATAGCGGTCCGTATGAATGGGCTTACGGTACACAGTGTGCCCAAGTGTGACGTCCCTTTTTCTGTTGACCAAGACCTCCAGAAAAAGCTAGCTGTCCATCTTTCTCTTCCTCCATGGTGAATTGTATGTGGGGGTTGATGCTGTTAAGATGTAGTAGGAAGTCTTGGAGGGCTTGTTTTCCTTGGGGCCATACAACGAAGGTGTCGTCCGCATAGGCGCCAAATTTCTTTAATAAAGCAAACTGAAACTGAAAGGCTCCGAGGGATAAATCCCTGGACGCTAACCGTGCTATCTCTGCAACTTCGACAACAAGCGCCAAAGAGGAAGAGAGAACAAGACTGAAATCGCCAGCACCTACACCAAACAGACACCAGCTTCACCGGTGTTACAGTCAACACCAGCCGCATCGCAGACAACCACCACAATCGCCGAACCCACGCACATTTCTCATCAGCCGCAACAGACGACTCAATCAGAGATTCACAGCCGCACCCTACAGCGCTACAGAGCAATAGTACGGGGAGTCCACCGACTAATTCCGGACACACTACTTCTAAGCGCCGCATTGACCGTCTGTAATCGTTGTGGGACGCATACACATAGCTACGGGGCCCTCACCGTTGGTCAGGCTAGAGATGCTGGAGGAGGTGCACTACCGCGCTATTCTTTCCGATGGGGTACCTGTTCTAGGGCAGGTGCTCAATGTGGAGTAAACCCGGGGCGCCCGTCCTATGCCATGCCGGCGCTGCTCCCAGTATGGCCACCTAGCAGCAACCTGCACCGCCGCCGCCCGGTGCCACTGCTCTGGCGCTGGTACACTGACAAAGAACTGCACCAGACACAACTAGGCACATCGCTCGGTTTACTGTGCGACCTGTGGCTGCATGGGACACTACACCAGGCCATCGGTGTCCCTAAGAGCCTGTGAGGACCTCACAACGCCGAACAGCTGCACCCCTCTCAGATCGCCCAGATCGCTACCAAACCAGCCGCCCATCCACTCATCACCAGACAGCAGGACATCACACCAGCCACAGGTCTACAGGACATCAATAGAACTGTACAAGACCTCGCTGGGAGCAGAAGTTCCATTGGACAGTCAACTGTTGTTTCCGAACATATTTTAACGAGTCCTGCTTTAATGTCATTAAAGGCATAATAGTAGCGTTAAAAGAATTGCCCTATTATGGCTATACTTCCTAGAGGCATACATTGAACAAGTTTTAGTCATTAATTTGTACCGTTCATGTCTTCGAACGCAAATGAGAACGTGCATACGGGGAGTTGGATATATCATAGTTCCAACGGTGTCTCGGTCTGATAGTATACCAAACAGGTTGGGTATCATATCCTGTTTGAATGCCCAGTATGACCAGACGCAAGGGGAACTTTGACTTGCATCCTTCACGTGATATTCCGGTGTGGAGTCGAGTGATGTTTTCCTTAAATTAAATGAAGGAGTTTATCAGAACATAACGCCAGAAAAAGCCGCCTAAATAAAATAATAATAATAATAATAATAATAATAATAATAATAATAATAATAATAATAATAATAATAATAATAATAATAATAATAATAATAATAATAATAATAATAATAATAATAATAATAATAATAATAATAATAATCATGATGATGATGATGATGATGATGATGATGATGATGGGGATGGGGACGGGGAGGAGGACGGGGACGGTGACGGTGGCGGTGGCGGCGGCGATGGCGATGGCGGCGACGACGACGACGATGACGACGATGACGACGATGACGATGACGATGACGATGATGATGACGATGACGACGATGATGATGATGATGGTGATGATGATGATGATGATGATGATGATGATGATGATGATGATGATGATGATGATGATGATAGTAAAAAAATGTTGTGTAACAGTAGGTGGAAACAAAGTTGAAAATACAGTAACAAGACACATTGCTACCATAATGCACTACCATAATGCATGGCAAGAGCGTCATGGTGTGAACTGTCGAACGAGCGAATACTTGAATGAGTAAACGCCCATTTCCCATGAGAGCGTCTATGAAGCAGAAGCTCGGCCATGGTTCGCTATGCATTAATTTGCTGCTGCTTTTCGAACGCGTTGGGCTCAAAGAAACGAGCGAGTGTCTTTACACACGAGATGATACGAGCAAGCAAAACGCACGTCCTGTTATAGGTACACCTCAAATCTCCTGCATATGACAGTAGCCAATAGGAGCGCGCTACAATGTAACCATATCGTCTGCTTATGCATGAGATAGACATGTAGCATGTGTGCGTAAGAATAGCGTTTCACTGTGCTTTTTACAGAGAAATATTAAGTGGAGGTGTAGACCAAAGCTAAGAAAATTCGACTAATCAGTTAAACTAAATAAATTGCACCAGAAATGGATAGACTTATTCCACACGCTGCAGCAGTTAACTCTTGATACTCTTTAAAATCAAATTTGCACCTTTCATTGTTACTTGAGTTCCTTTAAAAGGGGGAGAAAACCATACGCACTATAAACAATTTGTCATGCTTGACTACGTAAACCACTGTATCTTTTTCCTCTTCTATCACTAACACAATCACTTGCTTCACTTAACCACATGTTACAAACTTCTACAAATTCATAGTACTGCACATTATCTACCTGTTCTGTCCCCATGTCACAGTAATAGGGGTGTATTAGGAGAAAGGGGGAAGCATAGCGGTATAGAGCCTGTTTAGTCTACGCGTGTGCAGTGCGGCCGCTTCTTTGAGGAACCTTAATAATTGTTTTACAACACGGTCCCTTCCTCTTGAGTCCTTTCAGGCAGAGTTACAACATCTTAACATGAACCTTTCTAGCTAATGAAAAAGAAAAGTACTGGAATTCAGTATTTCGACAACTGAGACTCCACGCGGAGTCTACATGTAACTGTCACTCCCTTAAAATGAGAGTTACTATTGGTGTTCAAGGACAGGGATAGAGGTTTGCCTTTTCTGAAGCGTGGAGATGGACTTATGAAAGTCATTAGTTGTGGTTAGCGCACATTTCCTTTGTCACCCAACTGCACATGCGTTAAGTAAACAGACTCTACTTATTCATAAAGGTTTTCACACTTCTGTTAACAGCTGAAGGTCAGCTTCAGTTCTGGCAAAATACACGTAGGTAAATATAATTTCGTGTAAGTACCAAACGGCTAAAGCTAAAATTATTATTTCTTTTTCGTACACGCTTGCACGACCATTGGGTTTATATTTGACATAAGTTTTAGGCTTGTAACGAACTATTAATGTCCGATCGTTAATCTACTAATTACCAAGCGAGACGAAGGTAGTTCTGAATAGGCAACGCTACAGGCCTGTGATTCGCTACAGCCGTGGAGACTCTGAAGCTCATATGTAGGAAGTTTGACGGGAACCTTTACTGCCTTATCAAAATTATCACTTAACAATGAAGGAATAGGTGTTATTTCTAATAACTAAAGGCCGGAGGCGTGTGGGTTTTTCCTTAGGTATACTGCACATGGACTTTACTGTTATGGCTCGCGCATGTAAACAACTGCAGTTAGGTACAGCCTGACCATGAAAACCGCCTCACTGCAGACAACCTACAAGCTTCACATGAACACTAAAGAACGCTATCACTCCACTTCTGGAGCTCGCTGCGAGAAGAAACAAAACAGTCGCGTTATAGTACACCTTGACCTTGCGTCTGCATACACTTACAAGGCAATGCTTCACTAGTTCGCAGAGTACTAGGTTACGTTATTTTCAACTCTTGTAGCTGTTTGCACATTTGATGGCCATGCTGTACTTCTGACGTCCTTCAGACTCTGCGTCCAGCTAACCAGTACCTCATGCGAGCGCACATCCCTCCGGCCTTTACTAATAACTACTGTATAAAACATAGCAATGTTATCACGTGAAGGAAACTAAACCTGTGACAGCAGGGCATTTGTTTCCCTTTCTTGAGACTCTATCCAGTGATGAATGAAATGAACTCTCAAGTTTTCTCTCCAACTGCACTCTTCATATTTTAAGATGAGAGCTTATTTGATCATGTAGAGCACAACCTCAATGAGTCAGCATAACACTAAGAGAAATGCATGTGCTTGCATACTGAAAGTAAGTAAGATTCCCCAAGAGGCAATCCTGCTATCTTAGAAAGACGTGCTATTTTAAGAGAGGGACTGTGGTGGTAAAAAGACTCCCTAGGTATTTTTGTAAGGAAATTACTCAGATCTGAGTAAGAAGTAGTGCCTCGCGGGTGGAAACACCGTGCACTTCTTTCTGCTCTGAGGGTAGACAAATAAGCACTGTCCGTGTACACAAATGGTCACTCCTTGACCTTTGGTGTTTTTCTGCGTTCACCAACCGGTTGTTCTTAACAGAGCCAAATGAAGCTGAGCCAACCCAAACTCATAGCTTGGACATTTGCTGATTTCGCTGCTAGCTTTCCTCCAGTTGGTTTATAGACAAACAGAGAAGTTCTGTTTTAGGTTTAAATGCAGCTGCAGTAAAGCATAGGTTCAGTTCTTCTAGCCCTCAGCTGTGGAGGAGGTATATAAAGTTTGGCTAAAAGCGTTATATTCAGCTTTCACTAAAAACACACATTTTAGAGGGCCTGGTAAAAATAGCTACAGCTATAGACTTTTACTACCTGCCGTGACCGAGCGACCAGACCATTCGCCTATCACCAAGGTGGCCCGAGTTCGATTCCAGGGGCCCACATGTGGTATTAATAGTGGGCGAAGGGGCGAGTTTTCTCCGGGTTGTCGGGTTTACCCCGCCACTGATTCCACCAAGTGCTCCATCACCACCATGGGCGTCGCGAAACGGGGGCAAGGGGGGGCCGCAGCCCCCCCCCCCCTTGGAACTTGGTGAACTTAATGTGCAGCCAGTTACTGACTATTAAACTATTATTTTGATTTTGATGTAAAGAACAATTTTTATTTAGCACAAATTAATACGGTTATCTGCAAGAAATATTATAAATTTTGACAGTAAAATAATGATTTAATATTATATGATTGCAAATTTCCAACATGTGCCCCCCCCCCTGGAAAAAAGTCTGCCGAAGGTCTTCACTCTGTCTGGTCCATAGGTTTGTCTGCTCCCCGACAGGCATCTGACCCTAGACACGGCTTGTAAATCCTATGGGATGTAAGTCCTCCATACGGGGAGGGTAATCAGATGAAGAAGATTCTTCTACAAATTATTCATAAAAGCTTCTGTTTTGTTTACTCACTGTTGAATATGATAAATAAAGGCCGAAATTGTTTCAATACTTATAAATATTTAAGAAATTGCAGCAACTTTTCATTACTAATAACCCGCTTACCATGGTTAACGTAATTCCAATTGCAAAACTATTATATGGAAAAAGCACCTGTTTGTGCTTATTCCCCAAACTTTTAAATGGGTAGGTACACAATTTTATTAGTTTTATTGCCTCTTTCTATAGCACAATATGAAATGTACTTTGTACAAACAGGGAGAGAGGTGGATAAGGGAAACAGGGTGGGGGGAGGGTAGAAAGAGGTAGGAAGGGAAACAGACTGATACGTAGTGTTCGGATTTTTAGGTGCTAAAAGCTTAGAAATTATTTATTTTTTATGTGCTAAAAATGTCAAAAATATGTGCTAAAACGTAAAAAATATGTGCTGAAACAAATATTTTTAAGATCTGAATGGCCGAACTAATATTAACGTGCGTGGTACTCCCCAGACATTGTTCTTGGAAGGGATCACCAAACAGTTACAGTACAGTATACAGTATACGACCACATGGTGCCTTAAATTTTCCGTGCCCTAAGATAGACGATTGTCACGAAGAATTGTCTTGAATTTCGAAAACGATTGTTCCACATCACAAGAAGTAGGTCTAACATAATTATAACATGGAATGTCACTCACACTCACAACAATGTCTTCACGTTACTCATCCAGCACATTTGAAATTTTACAGACTATGTTAATTACACTATTATTTTCGAACACTTCCTTGCATTTTCTTTTTAATTTTTGTGCTGCGGGATCAAAGAGAACCTTGTGTTTTTTTTTTTCCTTCCCCTCTCTCCACATCCTGAAATACTAGAACTGCTTCTCTCAAAGACATTCTTACTGATTCCAGTTTCTTCATAGAGTCACAGAGGAAACAAAGATTTGCGGGAAAGTGTGCGAAGTCATTTCTTAATACGGTGTCTTTTAAATTTTGCAGTATATTGTTGCATTTGACATGTTTAATCTACTGTGAACTCAGAACTGTGAAAATGTAATTTCCCAACACAACACATCTACAAGTCATATAACCTCTATGGCTTCACAAATGACTAATTGACTATACAGTTTAACAAGTATCGGTGTATATACTAACCGGATTATGAGGCGATAACAGGAGCAGTGGAGGAATTCCCTGTTATCTTGCAGACTCATGTAGCTTGAGTAACCAGAATGTTAATATTCTCTTCCAACTGCAAGGTCACTATAGCTGACAGATCAGTTCTTCCAATAGTGCATAGCAAATTGCGACATGTAGCATGTGTAATTGAGCATTAAAAAAGTGGATGGTGACTTTTTAAAAATAATTTGCTGCTGCTTTTATGTGATTTCTGTGAAAATTATTTTAGCAATGTTTCCTTTATGCGATTTTTGTGCAATTTATCTGAATATCCCAAAATATTTATTTACATTAAAAATCAGGAAACATGCATTTTTATGTGCAATAAAACTTTAAATATTTGCTCTGGTGTAAATATCCAGAACATTAAACTCAGTTTCAAGTTCATACTAGGACGCAAACAAAATATGTATTCACCTAAAATTCCTAGCCCTACTGATAAGAGTAGCCAAGCTCGTTAAGTCACGGACTTGTGAGTGGGAGGATCGCAGTTCTAACCTCACCAAGACTGTGAAGGCACGCTAAATTTAGGCCTGGAACGTTTCCTTTCCCGATTCCTTTTGCAGTTATCATTTCATGCATAACCAGTGTCCATCGCCTGTGGTGCAAGAACGGTCGTTAAGGAGGGGTGAATTAGGTCGTGATTATTGGAACCCACCTGCATGATATCAAGCTAAAAGTATGACAGTGAGAAACTCATTATAGGACATTGAATGTCGTCCTGCGTGGCCTCAGCGTAACATGCTAATCTCTTGTTGCTGAGGTCACGGGCTCAAACCCGGCGGAGGGCGAAGGATTTTTTAAAAATCCTTAGTATGGCTTCCTTCGGAAGGTAAGTAAAGCCGGTGGTTCCGTGCCGTAGATTTAAAGCACGTAAAAGAACGTCGAGCATGATAAAGAGGTACTGAGGGATATTAAGCAGTCTTTCATGCTCAGTATAGAATGGCACGCTGTGAACCACAGCAATTAAAGAGCGTCCATAAATAAAAACTTCAATTTCAATTTTGGGATATTGAACTTCGGTGGATCCCTTTCCTTCCTTCCTTCCTCCCTCTCTCCCTCCCTTCCCTTTCATTTTCTTCCTCTCTTTCTTTCCTTCTTTCTTGCCTTTAATTTTCTTTCTTTCTTACTTACTTTTCATTTCCCTTCTCTCTTGCTTTTCATTGTTTTCCTCTTTCTTCTCTCTCTTTTCATTTTTCGTTCGCTCTTTATTTTCATTTTCTTTATTTATTTATTTTCATTTTCATTTTCATTTTTTTCTTTATCAACTACTTAGAGTAGGTTTAAGAAGAATTGTATTTCACCCCTGAACTTTATATCAAGATTTTGACGTAAATGCAACATTTCAGGTATCATGAATCAAATACGAGTAGCATTTTTAGGGGGAAGAAACGTTCACCCGTGGGTACATGTGTATTTGAGTGTCTGTGTGTGAGAGAGATAGAAAGAGGGAGAGAGAAACTGAGTCAGAGAGACCGAGAGTGAGAGAGAACATAAAACAAAATCACAGATAAATATCAATCTTGGTATTTAAGGCCAACTTCTCCGGAGAAAGCAGTACAAAAAATGTCAAAACTGTTGAGGCTGTTAGTCCGGGAGACAATAATAAGCCCCGCGAGCCAAGTTTGAGGAAGTCTTTTCCTCGCTGGAGAGGATATCCGCAGCCGGGTTCTCGATGGTCTTGTGGTTCGGTAGATCTGCCCAATAAGTTTTCTATAACCTTGCCCTGGCTAGTCATTAGAGCTGAAACTGCACTATCTACAGGGTACACGTGAGCGTTGTTGACACAGTTCCTTGTAATTAATTTAATTCTCAGTTCGATTTCACAATCACTATTCACCAGGAGTTGCCGCCGTGTTAAAGTAAAGTTACTATAACGTTCCCCTATCACAGTTAAAATATGTTAGGTCGCTGAAATCTGCTACGGTGGAATAATTCACTTTCACAAGTTTAAAAATATACTTCACCGCTTAATGCGCTGCTGATACATACTGTTCACTCTATAATATTCGCGGTAATAACTATTACGAATTAATTACGCACGAATTAATGTTTGAGACTACTGCAGGCAATATGCGACTACACCGAAGCGGGTTTCCAGAACAGAATACCAAGCCAAGCCATGCATGGTAACTAAAAAACCCGCGGACTTTAGCCTCGCCTCAGACCGAATTCTCAGAAAACCACCAGTTAGCGAACCATTAGCGCCTGGATATTTCTTAGAAAACTGACCGAGCAAGTTTAGCTAAACGGTCCGGGTTCCTAATTACCGCAGGTAGCGACCCAAAAACACGAAAAAGCACTTTTACAACCATAAACCTTTTTACAAGTAACATTTTAACCATATAAACCAGAAACATTACATCACATAACTCTGAATTAGAATATTTAATCGCATACTAGTTATTGAATTTAAATACTGTTACTTCATATCATAAAATTATCCATTCGCAATAATCATCATTTAAATATATTCACATTACTTTCTCATTATAATTTAATTATCATTTAATTCATTATTAAAATCGTATTTAATAATATGGCTAATAATTACGGTATCACTGTTTTACCTAAACTCTTTTACATGCAATATTTTTCGATACTATATGTTTTTTTCAGAAATGTCTAAAATCGTTTTGGTTGAAATGTCTTCTATTTAAGGAATTTGGAATTACTAATAAAATGTAGGTGCACCTTGAATTACCTTCCAGTAGCTTGTAAATTCATCTTCTTTAGGAATTGCTTTTGTAAAATGTGTAACTAGCAAATCAAGAGACAGAGAGCGAGAGAGAGGGGGGGGGGGGAGAAAGGTTTACGGCACGGACACTGTAGATCTTGTTAAAATGCAAAATTTGTGAAATGAATTTTCTGTGGAACTAAAATTTTCCGAGGTACTCCAGTACCTAGACATACTTTTTTCTTTCTCTCTCCCTCTTTTTTTTTTTTTTTTTTTTTTTTTTCTTTTTTTCTTTTTGGAGTGTCAATTCATAGCTCTAATGTATGTCGTGATGCTCTGCAAACAGCGGTGTTTCCAAGTCAGCATGTAGCGACCCACTATTTTAAAAATTTGACTTGCTTCAGTCTCCTGTTTCCCCTTTGTTAACATAATTATGTGTCATGAAGCCACTTCTACAAACGTTTATGTTATTGAACTTGAAATATAAAAATACCTTTTAAAAGAGTGGTTTGTGAAACAGAGGTAAAGAAAGTCATGTGTATGTAACATATCATATTCTTTTTACCTTTTTTGTATCTTGTATGATAATTTTTTTCAAAATTAACAACACTATTCCTTTCTACTTTCACTGTCACGTAGGTAGTAAGTGTTTCAGCAAAAATTCGATATCGAAATTTCACCGGATAAACGCCCCAAGGAAGAGGTCTTCTTGAATCCAAACAAAGCACTTTTAGAAAAATATCCGTGTGCGTGGGTGCATGCGTGCGTTTGTGTGTATGCACTGTGCACAACTCAAAAAGAAAAAGTCCGATATGCATGAACCTTGTTATTTAAGTTCCGAAAATGCCACAGAGAGATTGTCAGGAATATCTCCCCATCCCAAACTACCCCTTATATGGAACATTCTTTTTTTTTTTTTTTTGAAATTGTTATTTTTCTCACAAATGGCTCTTAATTATTTTTATTAAATAACACACATGATAAATAAAATATAACCTCTGGGAATAGACGCGAAGGCCTACTCATTTGGAACGCATTTTGTATAATTTTATATAACTGGTAAACGATTAGGGATAGGAAACACATACTACACAAAAAAGCAGATTTCTTTAAAGAATTGGTTTTATTTCAAATAACTTTCTTTGTCATCAGCCATTTCCAAGGTATTCATTATTATTATTATTATTATTATTATTATTATTATTATTATTATTATTATTATTATTATTATTATTATTATTATTATTATTATTATTATTATTATTATTATTATTATTATTATTATTATTATTATTATTATTATTATTATTATTATTACTATTACTATTACTACTATTATTATTATTATTATTATTATTATTATTATTATTATTATTATTATTATTATTATTATTATTATTATTATTATTATTATTATTATTATTATTATTATTATTATTATTATTACCATTAGCATTATCATTATCATTAGGGAGTTTGATGAGTTCTGCCATTCTGTGATCTGGTAACATCTGCATGTCATGTCGATACTGCATATTACAGGAGATGCCCCATGTGGTTACCATGCATTGTTACACATGTTATAACTCCTCTTCTCAAAGAATCCTGAACTCTTTCGATTATACCTGGCACATGTGTTGGTCACATGTTCTTGTAACGTATGAACATTGTCGTAGGGTTAGCCATACACCAATGTCCTTAAATGTGCCCATGGCAAAAAAATCCAACGGATTGTGGTCCGGCAAATGGGGAGGCCATGCTACTGGACCCCTTTGACCAATCCATCTGTTGAATGAAGTCCATTGTCTGGTGTAAATATTTAACATAAATAAAATGGCTCATATATCACCAGGCCTATTTGTTTTTGGACATATGTCCATAGGAACAAACCGAAGTAGCTCACATTAGCACACACAAATCTTGCTTTAACATCAACGTAATTAACAAGAAATATTTAAAAATATTTCTTCTAGTATGTAGAAACTTGGCGACAGCCCATTATGCACATTGCTAACATGAATTTATTGCTAGAGAAGTTTTGGTTACTGTTCTCAATTTTTGGATTTCCCTGTTGAATAAATGTAATATTTATCATCATAATCCACATGTGTATAATTTGAATTTCGTACATTAGAAAGGATATGTGAGAAATGTAGTCGGAAGGAAAGTGAGGAAAGGAGCGCATAGTATTTTGGTTGGCAGCATTGTGAAGAGCGTGTATTTACGAGTCCAAGGTCTAGAGTTAATTAATGTAGACTACTCGGTGTGCGTGGGGATCTTTTCTATTTTAACACGCGGTTGTGCCCCGCGCCAGGTGGGGGACGTCGACCCGAGTGTCATCACTCTTCGTAAGCCTGCCTACCTTGTTAAAACAAGATGTCATTCAGTCGAGATTCCAAAACACCACTGTGTGCGTCAATAACTGTGCTTTATTCCTTGCTGTCGCTGACAGTGCTGAAAAACAATCGATATTCGGTACGATATCTCTTTTAGGATCATATTTTATAGTAGTGTGTAACCAATATAGGTATTTGATAGTGTTAATGATGTAAACACTTACACGAGTTTGTCTATTTATTACCTATTCATAGTTAGCTATGGACTATCATAAGGAGAACCAGTTTTGTATGCATGAGTGAACGCGGGTGTGTGTGTGTGTGTGTGTGTGTGTGTGTGTGTGTGTGTGTGTGTGTGTGTGTGTGTGTGTGTGTGTGTGTGTGTGTGTGCGCGCGCGCGCGCGCGCGAATCCCGAAAATCACTCAACCGATTTTGGTAACTCTTTCGCCATTAAAAAGCACTGTTCTTACCGATGGGGATATTCTATAACACAGCTTATAATTTTGAACTTCCAAATGACGAAAATATCCTTATCAATGTAAAATCTCCTGCATATGGCAGTAGCCAATAGGAACGCGCTACAGTGTAGCCACATCGTGTGCTTATGCATGAAATAGACATAGTAGCATGCGTGTAGCGTAAAAATAACGTTTTGCTGTGCGTTTTACAGAGCTATGTGGAACTGTAAACCAAAGCTTAAGTATAATTTGGCAAATCAGTTAAACTAAATAAACGGCAATGGAAATGGATTGATTTATTCCACAAGCTGCAGCAGTTTACCCTTGGCACTTTTTAAAATCAAGTTTGCATCTTTCTTCGTCACTTGAGCTCGTTAAAAAAAAAATAAAAATAAAAAATAAAAAAAATAAAAAAATAATAATAAAAATAAAAAAAACATACACCATATTAAGAACTTGTGCTTGACTACGTAAAATACTGTATTCTTTTCCCTCCTCTATTTGTAACACAATACAAGCTTCTACAAATTCATAGTAGCCACTGACTCTGAGGGTCATATACAGGGGGTTTGACGCGAAACTTATATACGACTAACAAGGCATGAATATTGGAATGTGAACATATTGGCGCCATAAGTTATATTTATTTTGCCGGCTTGTTACTATTTGGCACACGCATATACAGTACAGAAACACCCATGCCCAAGGCGGGACTCAAACCCGCGACCCTCTACGCGGTGGAGCGCCAGAGACCACAGCTACGAGGACCGGCCCAGAGCGCTGGTTTTTAACTGTGCTTAAAAGCAGCAGCCTCATATCACCATAGTTGATTTACTAGCTTGTAAAGGAACTCCTGCGGAACGAACTTACGGGCAGCAGATGGCAATCAAAATGGGATAAAAGTACTTTTATGGAACGATTGATCTAAAGTACGCGTAAAATTAATATTAAGAGCTATGAAACAGATATCAATGCATAAATATGATATAGTTTGTTATTTAGTGGTGTTACCTCAAATAAATGGATGTATTTTATAAACTATCGTACTCCACATTCGTGTCCGAATACTGCTGTTCATTGTCCATGCTTGCTTCCTCTTCTTCTTCCCCTTGCAAATCAGTTATTTTACTTAAATGAAGCAACTTTTGTGCTTCTTTACGAAGAGGTCTTTAGTTTTTCATACAGCTTTCGTAAATTCGAAATTAAAGGATCCGATGACACCAGCAAATTTTTCAGTAAATCACTTATTGTATTATGGCGGGAAATTTTTCTTCCATGATGCTGTTGGAATCTTTTAATATGGTTGCTACGTGCCTCTTGCGTCTCCTCAGACAGATGACCAATGGATATCATTGCTGAATTTATTATCTGAGATCCATGAATTAGCACTGTGTGGACACTAACAGAGAGGTAAAGTCAGGAGTATTTCTTTAAAAAAAAGTCGTGCAGTTTCAAGCGCATATACACGTAAGTCAAATGCGCTATTTCCCTTCCAGAAGAAATCACTATAACACTTGCCAAATTCATGAATTTGATGTGGTTAGGCCTACAGTATTTCGTTGATGACAGTCGCGGATTTTTCCAGTACACAGTTTTTGTATTTTCATCTCTTTCACCATATAGCAAAAGCGGAACAAAGGAGACGAAAAACTTTCTACACCAGATAAGTAACTTTAGTCAGTGTATGTCTGCTTAAACTCTTGATGACCTATACTACCATCACGCGCATATTTCCTGAATAAATTTATGTTACCCTGTTTGAAAAATTAGTTCGAATTGATTCCATACACTGAATAATCTGCCGAAGTGTATGGTCTAGCTATCCTTGTAAATTTATTTCAGCACTAGTTGCTGGTGACATTAATGTATTCTTTGCTTGGGTAACACATGAACTTAGCTTCCCGTACTTTGTTATATGCTGGGTATAAGTCAGCATTTCTATTCTTTGCTCCGAGCCTTAATACTGAACTTGACATCAATTACAAGTGCTAATGCTTTATTGCTATTGTTTATTTATATTTTCCGAAGGATAGCTTTTAAATGAAGACAATAATTTGGTGGCTTTGGTGGGACTGCTTAGTGCAGTTTCAAGTACTTTCACTGCACCAGCTTTCCCAGACCTTTTTAGACTTAACTGAGCGGTAAAAGGAATGTCCTAGGTACTAGTTGATTTTCGGAGATTCTCTATTTTCCGTCTGTTTCTTCTACTAAGGAGAGCTGAGGGAGTAGGCTTACTTGTATTTGGCTCATTGTAGCATAATGTGATATCGAAATTCTTATATAATCACTGCACGTCGGTTCAAAATGTTCCTTATTTCTCTAGGATTTGTGTCGCGAATTGAAGTTGCTGCAAAATGACTCCACTTTCTTTCTGATTGTGAAAAGAACCTCTTCACTATGATAGCTGGAAGTATCTATTTTAGAAATGATAAAGTCGTAAAGAGACCAGTTACTCAAATTAATTATTAGCCAACAATACCTTTTGCAGGTCTCGCCGTGTAAAGCACTGACCACCTACAATGTGAAGTCAGAGTGCACTATTAGACAAAATACGCTCTGCATTCCAAGGTCGCAAGAAGACGCAGATGAAACTTTTAGGATATGTTATTTAAGGTATACTTTGTCGTTAGCGCATAAAACAACGTGAAGGGCTGTGAAGGAAAAAAGTTACATCTATTGGAACATAAAAAATATATTACGTAATCTTTAATATTTGTGTCACAGTTAACTCAATATATACATTATCAAGTTCTATAAAATGTTGAACACTTATTAACTTATTGGAACTCATCATATGAAGTATTAACTCTTGTAGTTGTATCACTGTTTAAACATTATCACAGCACTATAAATAAGGAAATGACACACTGCCTGCATTAACTTCGGCTGAGTAATACGCTTCTTATCTAACCTACACAGTCACTCTTCAGAGGTGCCAAAAAAGTTCTAAGAAACATTTATTGGTGATTTTCTATGCTTTAACATCTCTAATTTCACCTCCAAACTTCAAAGTCAAAGTCATGATTTTTAACATTTCATTTGTGGACTTCCGCCCCAGTTTGACTGCCTTCTGGCCCACTGTGCAGCGGCGGCACTCATATGATTCTGGCTATTGACAGCGTCGTTAACAAACAAATATGTCTTAATTTCTCTGCCTATTATATAAGTACGTGTTAGAGAAAGTAAAACTGGGAATTGTAAAATAAGATGAGAGTCTTGTCATCCACAAATCATTGTATTTGTGTTATTAGCTGTTTTATTATTTAGCATATTGTGTATTTAGATTACGAATTATGTATATGAGTTTTTGGCGAATTAGATAATGATTGCCGGAAAATGACTTTTCAAGATCTTCTGTAAATTCGTTCCCTTTTGCTACGTTAAACCATGTCCTCATAAAACGATATTTCAAATCGATCTGCATACTTCCGGCAACTTTTTAATGAACTTCAATAGTGCCAAGATAAAAAGTTAGCTTGCCAATTGCACAGCCACGTGTAGTCGAGAGCGAGTACTTTTCAGGCACCTCTTGTACTACACGAAGAAAGACTGAAAAAGAAGAAAATGACATGCTTGCCTTTCATTCCATCCCTGGTAACCCCGCTTAAGGATATCACTTTGTCCAACTTATGAACGAGATGCGTTTAAAACTTAGGTTCTCGTTAGCTGGTGACACGGTCCACTAAAGAGGTCGCGGAGATAATTGCTACATCACAAAAAGGGGGAAAAAGATCAATGAAAGAGAGAAAGGAAAACAGGAAGACGAAATGAGGGAAGAGAGACAGAGCTAGGAAGCGTACTCGAAGCCGAGCATTAATAAGAAAGAAGGGTAGTCACGCCGTTTTCTCTACACATTACAGTTCATAAGGCATCTAGAGTTTCATATAAAGCTTATTTCTTTACTACCCACCTCAGGTTAATGACGCTAAATGCTTAAATATAAGTATTTCAAATAATAGCACAGTTTACAGACTACTACACCCAAATGGATGTGCGTATATAGACAAACAGACAATCGATTGTATGGCGTGTAGTTCACTTAAAGGTTAAGTTTGGGAGCTATTTCAATCTTTGTGCTAGAGCATTAAACAACTTAACCGAGAGAGAGAACAACAATAAATAACAAACGTGTACATAGCGAAAAAGAAAAAGATTGAAAGAAACAACCACGCTCAGCAACCAAAAAATATGTCATTTAAAAAATTCACTTATCACCCACAGACATTTGACAAATTCAAAAAGATTTTTAAAGAACATGACATACAGTTGGCTCCAATTAACAAATACACCATAATAGACTTACTCAGCTCAAACACTCAAGACAGCATTCCAACAAATAAAAAATCTGGAATCTTCCAAATAGAATGCAGTAACTGGAGCCAGGTTTATACAAGAGAAACTAAGAGGAATTTAGAAACAAGAATCAAGGAGCATTTCAGATGTATAAAAGATAAACACTTAGAAAAATCAGCAGTTGCCACCCATTTTTGGAAGGAAAATCACGATATTAATCTGGATCCAAAACTAATACAAGAAATATCAGGAAACCAAGAATTATCAACATGGGAACCGATCTTCATCTGGAAGAACGAGGACTGAGTTTTGAATTTCGATATCTCACAAAACGACCCATTGTGCAAGTTCTTAGAATCACCGCCAGATCAATCTGCGGAAGGACCAACCTCTACAAATAAATTCAGTCGATGTCCGGTTGATAATGGAGGAAACTACCCCTGAAACATGTTCCGGGAAATTTAAATTCTGAGTGTTGTTTTAGTGTTGTTAATCGACCAAGTTTTCTATTTTAACGTGATGCAATAACATGTCATGAACTTCCAGAATATTAATATAATATACTATAATATAATACAATATACTACATAGCTATTCTGAGATTTGGTATACTTAAATGTACTAATATATAAATAAATTGTTTTGAGTGGAGTATTTATGAATGTTAGAGCAAACTGAGAAGCTACTTAAATTCTCTTTACCACATAAGAGGCAATTCAATATAGGTATACATGGATGGAAGTCAAAATACCTAAGTCAATAAAAGGTGGCTTACAATGGTGTATGGAATGAACTCCGCAAATTAATTTAAGAGTCTTCTTTTGCAAACTAAAAGCTTGAGTTTTTGAGGGATGATTAGCATCCCAAAATAATACTATAATCAAGCAAACAAAGATGAACATAATAGAACTTTAGTAGTACATTCTAAGTAACACTATAGTTTAAAATTCTTAACATAAATAGTCCTATGGTCAGCTTCCAAGAATGTGCAATTAATGAGTTGATCATTCTACCACGAAAGCAAAAACCCTCTGAACGGGCTGCGTGGTGTTTTGCCTGATCGCTTCCTCGGCGCTACCTACCAATTGTTCCGTTAACCGTTTGTGACAGTAAAGTGTTCCCTAGAATGTGCTTGTTGGATGAAGTCCATTGCCTGGTGTTTATACTCAACACATGTAAAATACCTCATATCTCAACAGGTGTTTGTTTCCGGACACGTGTTTATATGAACATTTATTCTAGTTTTGACCAATCCCAATTTTGTTGCAATATCAGACACTTTTTAAACACCTGGTGTGATTTACCCTGATTATTACTCACTCGTCGATTAAAAAAAGTTAGTGATGTTTCCAGATCATATTTTCGCTCATTACAAATTCACAATATGTCTTTTATGTATATTATTCATACATATTCTATCCATGTTGCTTTATTTATAATGCATTTTACCTAGAAACTCTTTCAAATTAAGCAATCAGTACTTAGTGACATACAACATGCGGAAACGGCATTCAAATAACATTAGAAGCATATAGGAGTAAATTCAGAAGCCACAATTACGAGCTCCTATGAATGAAACGATAAAAGGAAATCTTACACTTAACATATTCCGTCCGGTGACGCAGGTCCATTTGTCAATATGTAAACGTAAAAAAACTAAGCCCCCAGCACTACAGCCCACGAAGAGCCAAGCCTTACCGCCCAACCACTGCGTCCCCTACCTCGGCCTACTACAGGCGTCATTGGTGGGTGCAGTATTGGAGGGTGGTACGTGGTCAGCGTCCCGATCCCTCCCGGCCAGTTATGCGGTCTTCACGACCTGGGGCCGCTACTTTTCTATCTAGTAGCTCCTCAAATGGTCCCCTAACAAGGCTGAGTGCACCCCGTGCCAGCCCTCCCAGAGGAGATAAAATCCCCATACTGGTACCGGGGATCGAACTCGGGTCCTCCGCGCCAGAGGCAAGCGCGCTACCAACTGCGCTACGGAGGCGGTCGTGTAATCGGAAAGCATGGGATATTTTTAAACGACTGAGGTTATGAAAATAATTACTATATGACATAATCCATGCATTTTAAGGAGTTCTACACCTTTCCTGTGAGTTTGTCCGTCTCTTATGGTTTCGCAGTTACAAACATGATCAAAAGTTTGATCTGAATGGAAGGCTTCATAAGCTATTTACAGCAAATTCAATACTCGTTTTTTCAATTATGTCATGTGGTACCAAAATCGTTTATGAGAGTATAGAAGTAACGAAACATTTTTGATTAAAGATTGGTTAACGAGGGGGTAATTTTGTAAGATATTTGTATCCTTGAAAGATGTTGGGAGTGATTACGACGTTTCGAATACATCTGACTTTTCATTTTTGAGTTTTGCTGTTCGTAAACAAACATACACGCACGTAGGTCTTTTCCTTAAAAAGAATAATTTAGGGTATAGGAGACCTCAAAAGGCGTATTTAATCTAAAATCTAGTTGTTGAATTTTTTGATGGAATACAGTACTTTCTATGTAAGTGTTGGTTACCAGCATCCCTAAGACCTTGTTTTGTAACTTGTGTAACTCACACAACACAAAAGTAACATCTGCACAAATTACTAACAAAATGTGCATTCTATCCTTGCAGTTCCGTATTTTATTCTTAATGTTCAAAGATATCTGCATTATATTGGTTCCTAAATTTTTTAGAAGACACAGAAGTGGTCTTAGTTACACATTGCCTTTACATCTGCGTAGGTTTATACCAAGAAACGTCCATTAAATAATACATTACTAAACCAAATAGTTCTATTATACGGGTGCTTCGCATACAGCAGAACAGGCTTCACTGCTCTCAACCGACCGGCGGTGAAGCGCGAGGATCCAGTGTGAGTTGAACTGTTACAAACGTTCATGTTTGTTAGTTGACGCATGGAATGACTATTCCGGTACCGGCACTCTGTTCCCCCTAAAAGTATTCGTTTGATTCATGCGCCCTTACAGAATATGCGAGTACCGTAAGTAGATTATTTCAAGAGAGTTCCTCACGTTAAAGTTCCAGGTCGAACGAGCATAGATTAGTAAATAGATTACGTGAAACGGGAAGCCTTCTTGACAAGAAAAAAGAAACCACGGACAGCTCTCACAGAAGAAACCATAGATAACAGTGAACACGCTCTGGAAAGGTCTTCTAGAAAATCAGTTCGACGTGTTTCCCAGCAAATGGAAATTCCCTATGGCTCTGTTGAAATTCCTACAAAATCACTCAAGTTTAAGTTCTATAAAATTTTCATCCTTAATGCTGGGTCACCCGGTTTAAACTCTTGCACAACAGTAATTGAACAACCCAGGAGGCACTTTCTACATCTCCTGGACACATTATGAACACTTTTAAGTGTTTACTTTTTGTTTCTTTGTTAGAAATAACTTACGCGACACACCGTAGTATATTTATTGCGGATGTGCTGTCAATACGTCGCCGACCAGCTGAGAGCTGCGAAACTTCCTCTGCTCTATGCTGATCCCCTAGGCTAGGACTTTTATATATCAACATGTAGAATATGTACATATTTATGTAACAATATTAGGTGAAATATGTAGCATTACATAAAAAGTTTTAAAATGTGTAATATTAATCTAATTTAATTTTTCTATAAGTGATATATTAAACATTATATTACTTGAAGATTCCTATTTTATTAATTATGTTTTTGCAAAATAAAGTGTGATACATTAATTAATCATGTCTATATTATAGGAAACTTAAATAAATGTCATTATTTTAAAGATTCACAATTTTATTTTTCATAGCTACTGTTAAAACCTGTCCATTAAACATTAGCTCCCTCTCTCAGCGATTAAAATGTAGAAACCTTTGTTAGCAAGTGGACAAAAAATTATGTACGTACATACTTTTTTTCTGTACAAAGATACTCGGATAATTCGCAAACCGGATAATCAGCACACGAGTATTCAGGAGTTTACTGTATTTGAATTGCAAAAAAATATTTTTACAGTAAGAGGCAGAATGTCATTTTATATAAACAAAGTAAAAATATGTAAAAAAAAGTGCCACTATGCTCAAATATTTATCGTAAAATGTGTAACAATAACTTGTCATTATATGATTGCTAAGGTTCTAATTTATGAACATTTATTATTTTAGTTATGTATAAGCAAACGGAAAGAATTTGTATTTACATACAAATCCTAGCTCTACTGATCACCCAGTATTATAAACTATAAGTACTACCAAACTATAAAATATAAAACTGCTGAAAATGAAATGTTTAAAATAGTGTAGCATATTGATAAATTGAACAATATGTCGATATTTCTAAACACATTTTGCTACAACTTACTTGTAATTATGTTAATCACATGACTAGTTTCGGATAGGGTTCTGTCCATCATTCAGCTGTTGATCGACTGGTTCAACATCAGGTAACGCCTCCCCCTTGTCACGTTGCCTGGTATGCTGTTCTTCCTATTGGCTAGTCGTAAGACATCGTCTATGATTTGTATGTCGAAATTCATCAGCTGATCGAGGGATCTGCAGCGTCCCCCCAGCACCAAGCCGCACAAAAGGCGGAGAAAATCCCGCCTATTGTGTCTCACCCCTTCCCGAATCACGTCAAAGTGATGAAGGAACTCAGGGGAAAGCTAAGGGCGGAATTTCAGGCAACGCGGCATCCAGGGCGCGTTGTGATTAGGACCACTACCTCTGGGGACCATGCGGCCACAAAGGAGGTGCTGAAAGCGTGTGGAATTAAATTCCACACGTACTCGCTCCAGCGACCCCACGTGGTTCGCAGGGTCATCAGGGGTCTTGATTCTGAGACAGACCCCCAGGACATCCGTGCCGGCCTGATGGACGAACACGGAATCGAACCGCGGTCCGTGGTGCAACTCACCACAACTAAGGTGAAGGAGGGGAAAGCTACCAAGGTGCCCCTACCGCTATTTCTAGTGGCCATCATCAAACAAGGGGAGGGAACCCCTAAGATAGACCAGGTGACTCGCCTATATCATACGCGAGTCACAGTTGAGCCCTATCACGGCAGGGAGGGGCCGGCCCAGTGCTACAAGTGCCTGGGCTTCCACCACTCCAGTTTTGCCTGTGAGAGGGCTCTGAAGTGTCTCCGTTGTGCGGGCGAGCACTTGGTAAAGGATTGCCCGACACCAATAGAGAGTAAAAGGTGCGCTAACTGCGATGGTTGCCACATAGGCATCTATCGCGGGTGCCCTAAACGACTTGCTATAATGCAAGGAAAATAGGGCAAGGGTGACACTGAGGTCAGGCGGGGGTCTCTTTCGCCGCGGCGCTGGCGAGACACGAAAGTGCTCTCGCACAGGCCGAGGCCGCGGAAGTGGCCCCTACAAGCCAGGTCGCCGTCACAGTAACTGAGCCGGTCCCAGATAGCGCCACACCTACGGTTGCGAGTAGCGAGACAGCTCCAACGCCTAGCATCACTCCAAAGGAGCAACGTCCCCAAAAGAAGGGGAAGAAGAAGCGGTCTGTGGATAAAACCACAAAACAACCTGCTGTGGGGCAGAATCCCAACAAAAATGTTGAGAAACTTCCCCCTCCACCAGCACCTAAAGCTCCAGCTGTGTCAGCCAACCAGCGACCAGCTGAGCCCGCCAATGCTGGCCCGTCCTCCCGGACTGGCCCAGCCAATCCTGAGGCACCAGTGCCTCAAAGCAGCTCGCAACCATCCGTAGGAGACGCATTTGCATCTGAGGACATGGCTGAGTTTATTCAGTTCGCGACCTGGTTCGCAGACTTAGTTCAGCGCTCCCTCCCAATCCTACGACGCTGCAGGGACACCTTTCACAACCCCGGGATTTCCGCTGTGAAGAAGCACCTTACGGTGCTTCAAACGGCCAAGGAACTGTATTCTAACTCCACGAGCTCCTAATGGCGCATAGAACTGTGCGATCATTTAGAGCTGCGTTTTGGAACGCAAATGGAGTTAGAGACCAGAGACCTGGCCTGCTGGAGTTTGTGGACAGTCACGGGATTAATATCCTGATGGTCTGTGAAACACACCTGCACGCCGGTGTACAGTTTACCCTGCCAAGTTACGCCGCTCATCGGTCTGATCGGGTCGCCCGACAGGGCGGTGGTACTGCCATTTTCATAAAGAACCATCTCACCCACACTCCTGTTACCATTCCTCCGCTACAACACCTGGAAGCAACCGCCATAAGGTTATCCTTGGGCGGGAACGACCTAGTGCTTGTGGCGGTATATGACCCGCCGGATGGGCGTTTCCATGAAGCGGACATCACGGCACTCCTGAACCTACACCACAGGGTTTGCATTGCAGGCGACTTCAACGCAAAACACCCAAGCTGGCACAGCCGCACCCAGAACGTTAAGGGCCGGGGACTGTACCGTCTCATTAGCGGGAACCCCGCCCTTCACGCGCACGGGCCGAGAGGTCCAACCCACTACCCGGCACGCGGCGCCGCGGATGTCATTGACTTCATAATCACCAAAAACATACCATTTCACTTGGACCTCTCTGTGATTAACGCTCTGGACTCTGATCACAACCCTGTTGTGGTCGACTCACACGTTAATCTCACTGCGCTGGGAGTACCTGTCTGGGTGGAAGAAGTCGACTGGGACGCAGCCGTCCTTGCTCTTCAAAACTCCGTGGAAGCGCGCCCTCGAATAGACTCAATTGAGGCTCTCGTGGAGGCGGCCGTGGGGTTTTCAACCTCAGTCCTAAATGCGGTGCGTGCTCACACACACCGCATTCCTATCGAAGCACCAAACCCTACATCTATCCCTGTTCCACTGAAACGCCTCATTCAAGCAAAGAATGCTGTCAGACGGCTATGGCAGAGATTCCGACATCCTAGGATAGGAGTAATACACCAGAGGTTCAAATCCCTGGTCAGACGTCTCCTAAGAAAACATAGGCAAGAAGCTTGGGATAATACGTTGCGTCACGTAAACCTCCAGGAGAGGAAACCGTGGCTCATTGTCCGAGGCTTGCGGAAAGATAAATCTGTACACCAGCATCCTGTGCATAGCCCTCGGGGAAGACTTGTGTTTGAACCGAGGGAAAAAGCAGAGGCGCTAGCAGACTATCTGGAAACTCAATTCCAGCCCAGGGAAGATCCACAGAACGATGACCACACTGACCTCGTGGAACAGGCGGTAGAAGACTTCTTAGAAGTCTGACCCGCGGGCCACGAGGAGTTCTACATCCCGATAGTTACCCCTCGCGAGGTAACTAACACCATCAAATCCCTAAAAGCCCGAAAATCCCCTGGACAGGACCGTGTAACAGCGGAAATGCTCCAGCACCTTCTCCATAGAGCCGTGATGCATTTGACCCGCATTTATAACGCATGCCTCAGCATGCGCCATTTTCCAGCTGTCTGGAAACAGGCGCGTGTGGTGTGCGTTCTAAAGCAGGGCAAAAATCTGGTCTTTCCATCTAGTTACCGCTCCATCAGCCTCCTACCAGTTATCTCGAAAGTATTCGAGAAACTGTTCCTGTCCCGCCTCGGACCTCTATTAGAGGAAAAAGGTCTCCTACCGGAACATCAGTTTGGTTTTCGTTCTGGCCACTCCACGACTGAGCAACTACTGCGTGTAGCCGAAAAAGCTTCCCTGGCTTACCAGGAGAGGGCTAAAACGGTGGCAGTGTTGCTTGACGTGGAAAAGGCATTTTCTACCACCTGGCATGAGGGGCTTGTCTACAAGCTCATACAGCACGAAATCCCCCCTCCATACATTTACTTGGTGGCTAGTTTCCTACAGGAACGTAGCTTCCGGGTGAAGGTGGAGGGATCATTCTCTAGAGAGAGGCCCATTGGCGCAGGAGTCCCCGAGGGCAGTGTACTGTCACCGACGCTCTTTGCAGCTTACATGGCCGATCTCCCCACGCAACCAAACACACATATCTGTCAGTATGCGGACGATCTTATGATTTTCGCTACTAACAAGAATCCGCGCTACATTTACCGACAAGTACAAGCCCACCTCTGTGCCATCAGTAGATGGTGCGAGAACTGGCGTATGTCGATTAACCCGGAGAAAAGCTCTGCGATTCTCCTGGCTAATACAAAGGCCAACCGGCTCCCGCGAGACCTCGTGCTTCGGCGCCGTCGGATCCTCTGGGTCACTACGGCGAAGTATCTCGGAGTCACGCTGGACCGGCGGCTGACGTATAGACATCACGTCAGGGGCAAGGTACTACAAGGCCATGCTGCTCTCCGGCAGCTATATCCCATATTCAGATCCCAAACCATGCCCTTACGCCTGAAGCTCCAGCTGTATCGAGCGATCATCCCGCCTCTGGTCCTGTACGGATGTGAGATCTGGGGAGTGGTGGCAAAGTCCACCTTCATCAGACTCCAGACGCTGCAGAACCGGGCATTAAGGATTATCTATGATACCGGCTGGAGATTTCCTGCCCATATCCTTCACGAACATTCCGGTATCCCGTACATTGTCGACGTGATTAAAACCCGCGCTCAAACAATGTACAAGAAACTCCAGAACCACCCTAACCCACTGGTGAATACTCTGGGTCAATACGACCAGAGAGAGCCACGCCGACTACCATCGAAAAGACTACCAAAGGACATTCTAAGTCCGGCGGTTTAACTTTGAAGATAGGAAAGGCGAGAGTACAATCTGTATCCAAAACAGAGAAAACACCTGTTTCAGTTCACCTCTCAGTGAGTGACTGACGGCCAGAACCCTGGTGGGGATTAGCGCGTCACCTGACTGGCCGAAAACGACCAATCAGAAGCCGCGCACAGCCCGCTCGCGGACCAATCCCTTCCAACCACCCCTCCTGCCCCTATAAAAACCCCTGTTTCCACAAATCATTTCCTAGCCTAGCTCAGGAGCGCAGAGAGAGAGGCGAGTCGAGCAGGTAGTAAGAGCGGTCCGTGACTAGTTCAGCGTAGCAGGGAGCAAGAAGCTGCGAGAGTGCGGCAACCGGCCCGCCGCTAGCGGGGTGATCTTCACGGCCATCGCCGGGCGTTGGTACTACACTACCCGATGTATTCCCGGGAGGAAAACTAACTGTAGGTACCAACGCAGCGACAGGTACACTTCCCCGACGTTATTCCCGGGAGGAGTTAAGAAGTGTATCTGTGTTACAGACGTGTACATAGTGTTAATTTTGTAATTTACGTGAAGTGTATATAGTGATTAATACGCGGCATTACATAGTGCTTTGTGTTATGTACAGTGAGCTCAGGATTTCGAAGTGAGTATATATTAACGCGTCATGTTAAACAAGTGTATATAACATCAGTTTCTCCGTGTACGTAACATCTTTAGTTAATTAGTGTTTTTTGGTTTATGTATAGCGACAGCGACAAGTGTTTAGTGTTAGACTTAGTGTTAAATATCGCGTGGGGCGCGCCTAGCGTTCCCCCTCGCACAGAGAGTGTGCAACTATGGCATCAGCCGCACAAGTAAACACGCCGGCCGCTAGCAGCAGACTGGCAGAGAGCGGCGCGCAAGCACCGATGCTTATAGATTCCGCCACCTCAGCCGTGGCAGCACATGTCCAGCCCTCCCCACCCGACGAGATGAACCAGCACCAGCAGACACAGGAGGAAGAGCGAAAGGCGCGATCCCTGGAAAAACTACAAAAAGAAGTGGAGGACATTCAAAAGGAAATAACATACTACAACAGCATACTGGCAAACCTCGATGCAGATTCTACACACTTCACCAGATTCTCACAGGACCTCGCGTTCTGCTATAAGGACTACGCAATAAAGAAACGCGAACTTGTAAAGCAGAGTGAGGGGTGGAAGACAGCTGCGCCGAAGAAAAAGCGTACCAGGGAGAACGGTAGCGATTCCGACGGTGAACGTCCCGGCCAGTCTTCCAACACCAAGAGGCAACTCAGACAATCCACACCGCCCCACCCCCTCGCTCTACGCAACTCGTTCGCGCCACTGCAGGTAGCAGAACGCGAGGAAGCAGACTATCCAGCACTTCCCACACCCGCACAGAACCCCTTCCAGCTCCACAAACCAAAGATCCCATCGCACCAGAAGACCCCAACAAAATCCCGCCCCCCTTCCCACCCCTCAAACCCGGTCCCCTCCACCTCAACAGCCACACCTACAGCCCCGACGACCACAACAGACGACAACCAAAAGCCGCCCAGGATCATTATACCAGACGTAAAACAAGCAGTAAAGGTTCTCCAACTTCTACGCAACAAACTACAGAACGGATCATATAAACTACAGACTACGAGGGATTGCCTGAAGCTCTTCCTCCAGAAGAAACAGGACTCCGCCCCTACAATGCAGCTCCTGACGAACGCCGGTGTTGAATGCCACAGTTTTACACCCAGAAGCGTCCAGCCCCTGCGTTATGTTATTAAACGCCTGCCTGCAGATCTGCAGGTGGAATACATAAAGGAGGACCTGGAGCAGAAGGGTTACACCGGCGTTCAGGTACGACAAATGGTGTCCCGTGGCAGGCCTCTCTCAAATTACCAGGTAAGCCTAGATAGAACTACTGACAACCAGAAGCTCATACAGGAAAGAGAAGTGTGCCATATGATGGTCACCGTGGAGGTCTTAAAAACCTTCCAGAACATCACGCAGTGTTTTAACTGCCAACAATTAGGCCATACCTTTAAAATGTGCCACATGACCTCCCGGTGTGTTCTTTGCGGTGGCCTCCACCGCCTAGCTGACTGCCCAAAAAAGGCCAAGGAGGACGCTGTACCCCACTGTGCGAACTGTGGGGAAGCGCATCCTGCCAGCTACAGGAGGTGCGAAACATTTAAGATGGAACGCCACCGTCCCCAACTGGCAGCCGCAGCCAGGAACTCTCCTGGTACTCAACCAGGGCCACGCCCCATCCTCTACCCGGCCCTGGTCCAAAAAGGTACCTCTTCTGCAGGAGCCGCCGGAGGGCGAAATGCACCCGTGCAACCGCCAAATGGTCCCCCTCCATAGACCCCACCCCTCAGAGGCACCCACCAACGACCTGGGAGGTTTTAAAGAAATTTTCAGCCTCTTCAAGGATTTAAACCTCCCAGTACTATTACCAAAGTTGCGGCCCATAATCGCAAGATTAAAAAGCTGCAACGATACCATGGAGAAGCTGGAAGCCATCATATGCTTGGTAACCACTCTCTTCGAGTAAATGGCAACTTCAAGGGGAGGCATAACTTTAACTCGCGCACTCCTGTGGAATGCAGATGGCATCCACAGGAAGCAACACGAACTTGAAAACTACCTGCGACGCAACAAAATTGATGTCGCATTCATTTGCGAAACAAAATTACAGCAGGAGCACACTTTTAAGCTCCAGGGGTATCAAATCTTTCGGAACGACAGAATTGGCAGACAGGGGGGAGGGACTGCTATTTTGCTCAAAAATACCATTGCTCATGCTTCTGCAATGGCAGCGTTAGAGTGCACAGCACTTAAAACACGTGTAAATAGTCAAACGGTGATGCTGGTAGCGCTTTATCGGCCCCCCAACTCGGCAGGGTTCATACGTGACCTCGAACAAATCCTCGCTTTAGAGGAGCATGTTATAATTGCAGGAGATTTCAATGCCCGGCACCCCTGGTGGTTTTCACGCCGGGCAAACGCGGCTGGAAATCTCCTGGTTGAACTTATAACTGAAAATGACGACCTAGAGGTACACCTTCCCCCAGATCCCACATTTTGGCACAGATCGGGGCACTTTGACCCCGAAATTTTGGACTTCGTACTAACAAAAAATGCGACACCTTTAATTAACTTCACAGTGTATCACAGCTTGGACTCCGACCACCTTCCCGTGCATTTCGATATACAGGTGGCTTTTCAGCCGGTGCCTCTGGCCCTCGAAGGAGGGCTGAGACCGACTGGAATAAGTTCACCATGGAAATGCACAGGATGGCGCAACCCAGGCTGTCATACTATAGCGAGGCAGACATAGATGTCGCCATTGAAAACTTGACTGCCTCGCTACACACGGCCAAGAGAAGCGCTACCACTTACACCACAAGACCACCCGGTTTTTGCACGTACCCCGAGGTAGAGCAACTCATTGCGCGGAGACGACGCTTGACAAGACTGTGGCGGTATACCCGCCAGCCTGAATATAAAGTGCTAGCAAAATGGCTACGCAACATCATTCGGCATCAAATTAAAGTCAACAAAACTGAACAGTGGGAAAACAAAATGCTGAGTACCACCCATTCCGACTCTTCCTTGTGGAAATTACTAAAGGCATTTAAGGTCTCCACGAGCGTCAACTCCGCAACTGAGGCGCTGCACACTCATGGCGGCCTGCACTTCTCCGAAGAGGAGAAAGCCGAGGTCTTCGCTGACTGTCTTGAAGATAGATTCAGCGAAAACCCAGTTACCAATCGTAATATAGAACGGGAGGTACAGACATGGGTACAAACCTGGGTGGCGCAGAAGCAAGAGCAACAGCTACCCCTAATAACACCACAGGAAGTTTACAAGCTCATTAGGAAGTTACCTAATGGGAAAGCTGCCGGCCCAGACAAAGTGACAAATGAGGAACTTAAGCATCTCCCGAGAAAAGCCCTGGTGCAACTGACCAAAATATTTAACGCCTGTTTGCAGCAAGGCTATTTCCCCTCTACTTGGAAACGAGCCAAGGTAATTATGCTCCCAAAGCAAGGAAAAGGCACCAGACAACCGTAAAACTACCGCCCCATTAGTCTCTTGTCTACTATTGGTAAATTGCTCGAAAAACTTATACTTTCTCGACTTCAAAAACAAGTTTCGGAATCCCATGAACTCTCAAATTCACAGTTTGGCTTTCGAAAAGGACATTCTACTGAGTTACAGCTTCTCAGACTAACTGATGACGTAACAGAGCAATTTAACAATGGGGCTTCAACGTTGGCGCTATTTCTGGACCTAGAAGCCGCATTCGACCGGTGCTGGCACAATGGCCTTATTTACAAATTGCACCAGAATTTCCCGGCTCTTCAAAATTATCTATACTTGCTGCACAATTTCCTAGAAAAACGGAAGTTCTACGTCCAAGTGGGCCGCTCCTCCTCACGGGAGCGAGTGATGCGGGCTGGCGTTCCACAAGGGGCAATCATGTCACCCTTTCTGTATATATTATTTACTAATGATTTCCCAGTGGACGCCAGATGCAAGGTCGCCATGTATGCTGACGACACTGCAATATACAACCACCATAGAAATCCACGTTTCGGCCTTGCAGAAATGCAACGTTATGTCAACAACTTCCTCTCATGGCAACATGACTGGAAAATCAAAATTAACCCCGACAAATGCCAGCTGATCCATTTTTCTAAGCGGCATCACACTTTGGCAATGGACCTAACGGTCGGTGGTCAGGTATTGCACTGTCGTCGGCAAGTTAAATATTTAGGGGTGACCTTGGACCGCACAATGTGCTGGTGCACCCACATAAAAAATAGCGCCAACAAAGGCAGACAGCGGCTAAAGTTATGCGCCCCCATCTTTCGCAGCAAACAGCTGCAATTGAAGTCCAAACTCGTCCTGTATAAAGCTTTTATTTTGTCAGTAGTTCTATACGCGTGTGTGGCCTGGGCAAATGCCTCAAAAACCGCCCTGAAGACCATCCAAACCCTCCAAAACCTCTCCCTCCGAAAAATCCTCCCTGCTCCCATCCTAACCACTAATCAAACCCTTCACCAAGAAACCCAGATCCCATCCATTGCCGAGGCAATTACAAAAAGAGCCACTGCCGCGTGGGCGCGCATCAGAAACCACGACAATTATGTCATTGCCAATATCGGCAAAGGTGAGCCGAAGCATCGGAAGCATGCACGTATTAAAATGTTTTAAACGTCACTCGGCTCACCGACTGATGCGCGTCCACGCAAACACAGGCCCTAGGCCGCACACACGCTACCTTAGAGGCCTGCACCCCAGGGAACAGGTCAGGAGCTGCACCCTGCCCCGCCCAGGATAACCGCGGAGTGTATATAGTGTACATATCGTGTGTATATAGTGTTTATTATAACATGCTGGGACGCATACTTTCGTGTGCCCAGCAACCATGTGCGAGGGGGACGCCCAATTAAAGTGCCCACTGTGCGTGTGTGTGTGTGCGTGTATGAGGGCATATCTTATGATATGCCAGAGTGAATGCGGGAGTGAATGTGTGTAAATATATGTATATAAAAGCAACAGGAAAAAGACAAAGTCAAAACATAAAAAACATTACCAAGAACTAATACAGATGGGAACTGTTCTCGGTGACCCAAAGAGGGTCACTGTATGGGTTACCTAAAAACCCAATGTACATAGTAGATGTAAGTATAAAAAATTGTATAAAACATGACAATTTAAGTCTGTACGCTGGGCCCCATGTACCAGCACCAGACAAAATCTTAATAAATAAATCTGAATCTGAATCATTTCCTAGTGTAACACACATCCCCGAAGCGACCTCATCGAAACCATCGCGCAGGTTAAGCCGTATAACGGCTAGGTACTGCGGACAAGACACTCGGACGGGGCAACCATCGTCCCCGTTCGACTCGAACTGCCTCTGGTGCCTCTGATCTCGATCCTTAATTATGTAAATATTTTCCCACACTGTTAACTCCCAATATTTTTTTCGATTTTAAAAGTTGGATAATTAGGTTGATATGATTGCAATGCCAAAAGTGGTGAGCTATGCCTGATTTATCAAGTTAGTACTTAAGTTTAATGTCTTTCAAGGATGCAACACGAAGATTTTGAATAAGATTCCTCCACCCTGAACTAGCCATTATGTGAAAAAATTTTCGAAAATTTTGATTTTCTTAAAAATTGCTCTAACGATTTTAATCAAAATGCCATATGTTTGAGATATTTTTATGACAAATGAAATGCATATCTTGAATTTTCTGGCTATAGCCCATGTAGTCCTATTTACTCTGGATGACTTTTGCGTAACTGGTAAACCGAGATAGACGAAATCTTACTGTACAACAAAAAATGTAGATCTAGCGAACCATTTCGGAGATACTGCTTGTTATTTGTGTGAGTTTTGGAGAACTTACATGTACTTCTGTCAAATGGAACACCGTTATTCATTTTTACTTTCTCTATTGGTAAGTAAAGAAAGTATTATATTCCACCCAAAAATTCTATGTCAAGATTTTACCGGAATTATATGTTTTGAGAGCCCCTGAATACAATAAAGCATTTTTAGGAAAAGGTCCGTGCGAGCGCGCGCGAGTGTGTGAGTGAGTGTGTGCGTGTGCGTGTGTGTGTGTGTGTGGTGTCTGTGTGTCTGTCAGTCTTTGGACAGCATAACTCAAAAGCGAAGAGTCGGTTAAAAACCAAATTTGGTATTTAAGTTGAATGTCTTTCAAGGATGCGACACGAAGATTTTGAAGAAAATAACCCCACCCTAAACTACCCTTGACATGGAAAATTTTTTCGAAATTTTTTATTTTCTTGAAAATGGCTCTAAGGGTTTTGGTTAAAATACCATAGGCTTAATAAATATTTTTATGACAAATTAAATGTATATTTTGAATTTGGCCATAGCCTATGTAGTCCTGTTTACTCTGGATGACTTTTGAATAACTCGTAAACCGTAAAAGATAGACCAAATCTTAGTATCCAAAAAATGGAAACATCGTTGATCATTTTTTTATATGTTAAGTGTGAAAAGGGAACGGGATCTCAAACCTTAAAAACATTTGGCTATCACTCAAAGTTTACTGTATTCCCATATTCCCCTTGCACCTACAAGGAAATAAGCTATAAGATAATTTGTACAAATGTTTATCTTAACACGAAGATGATATAGGAATAAGCGTTTGTAAGAATGGTTAGTATCGTACAAGAGCAGAGAAAGTCATGTGAGCGCAACACATCAGATTTTTACTTTTTCTACTACGTATAGTTGAGTAAAGTAAGTATTGTATTCCACCCAAAAATTCGATGCCGAGATTTCACCAGAAATATGTTTTGAGGCCACTGAATAAAAGGTCTGTGTGCGTGTGTCAGTCTGTGTGTGTCAGTCTATGGACAGCATAACTCATAAACGAAAAGTCGGTTAAAAACCAAAGTTGGTATTTAAATTTAATGTCTTTCAAGTATGCGACACGAAAACTTTAAACAAAATTGCTTCACCCTAAACTACCCTTTACATGGAAAATTTTTCGAAAATTTTGATTTTCTTGAAAATGGCTCTAAGGGTTTTGAGTAAAATACCATATAATTGAAATATTTTTATGACAAATGAAATGTATATCTTGAATTTTCTGGCTATAGCCCCTGTAGTCGTATTTACCCTGGACGAATTTTGCATAACTGGTATACCCTTAGAGATAGACCAAATCTTATTATACAAAAAAATGTAGATGTTACTAAAATACACAATTTATATCCAAACAATATTTTTTTCTTTTGTAGAGTGAACCATTTCGGAGATATCCCTTGTTATTTGCCTGAGTTTTGGAGAACTTAAACTTCTGTCAAATGAAACATCATTATTCAAGTTTTTATGTTAACCGTGCAAAGAGAAAGGAATTTGAAAGCTTTAAAACATTTGACTATCGCTCAAAGCCTATTGTATTCCCATATTCTCCCTCCACCTGCAAGAAAATAAGCAAATAATTTAATTTCTGCAATGATTTATCTCAACTAACATGAAGCAGATTTAAGAGTTTGTAGGAATGGTTAGTACAAAAGTAGAGAAACTCATGTGAGTGCAACACACCAGAATTTTTATAGGTTAACGTACAAAGAGAACGGAATTTGAAAGCTTTAAAAGAGTTGACTATTGTTCAAAGCCTACCATGCTCCCATATTCCCCTTGCATCTACAAGGAAATAAACAATAAGATAACTTCTGCGAATATTTATCTGTATTAACATGAAGATACAGGAATAAGAGTTTGTAAGAATGGTAAGTACAAGAGTAGAGGAAGCTATGTGAGTGCAACACATCAGATTTTTTAATACCAAACTATTTTCTCAGCACTACACACGCCAAAGTAGACACCAAATGCCAAACTAAGACGCTGTCCAGTGAGTAATCTAGCGGGATTATGTAATAGAGGCTTCATAATGTTGTCTTCGCCTATAAAAAAGTACCTCATCAAAACACCTTTTTTATATTTAATGGATTCTAACTCCATCCAAGTACAAAACGTATAAGTTTATGTTAGTGAACTAGTCAGTATTCTCATGTTCTGTCTTTAACAAGAATAAATACCCGTGCGCGAAGGGTCACCTAATTCTCAGGCGTACTTGCATAGGTGGTATGAGAATTAAATTAGTCATATGCTTCCCTTGCTGTACGGAGGACATGGCAGTCATGTCACCTCGTAATTCACAGCACCTCGCAGTTTGGAAAAGCAATATTTCAGCAATCCTTCTACATCAATGGACAAACATTGCAGATTCAACTTCAGTGCACCTGCAGAACATATGTTCTTATGGGGTTTCTATTAAGTTGCGGACTAGAACTAAAATGATTCCAGTGTTGGTGCTAGACTTAGAAAACGTGAGGAGGCCAAGGCCTTCTATACGTTATAGCTGAGCTGGCTAAGGCGTGCTGTTTCAAATAAACAATGTGGGCTAATAGGGGTTCGAATCCCAGTTAACGCTGTTACTTTTATTTCCCTTGTTCATTTCTCTTTCTTAACCGGAGCATTATTATTTACATAGCCCATGCGAAATATAAAATTATATAAACTAATAGAATCTATTTCTCTTAAAGCACCTCCTTTAGGTATCTATATTCCGCGTACCGTTGTAACTTTTCCCGCCGTCTTATGAATGCTGCAGTATGATTGAAACTCTACAACTGAATGCTTCCTAAGATATTAATTGCAATTACTGAAAATGAAGCAGGGAACACGCCTACCTCAATTGTGAAACATTCCTCCTGAAATTAATATTTCCCTTTTAACATTCACATTCAAAAGCATCCCTATAAATTTCGTAGATTATTACCATATTAAAATATATAAGCGTGTAATAGCGTAAATTATCAGATCTGGATGTCAGTGAATAATGTAATTAATAATACGTTAAACAGAACAGAATACAGTTGTAGATTACTTGAGGGTGAAGGAACCTTTGCACCCAGCAAGGTTGTCATGTCGTTTATTTCCAAGCAGACACAACGTTTCCATGTCCCCGTTAACTCTATTTGTAGCAGTGTGCTTTCATCCGAATCTCCATTCCTGATAAAAAGCTGTAGAGAAATAAACACGTTTGTTAATTTTGTATTTCAGAAAATAAACATTTCCCTTCGCGCACGTCTCACCGAAGATGGGTATTTACTTTTCTGAAAGATAGTAGATCTAGTTAATTTTTAGTTCAATAATCGTTTCCATGCTAGAGTTATATTACTGTTGATGATAAAATTAATGCCGCTTATCTTTGAAGTGGAAAATGCAAGTACGAAGAGTACAAAAATGACACTTTACTAAATGCTCTCTACGAACGGTTCTTTTCGTAAAATGCATACCTATAAACAGTCCTATAAGAACAATTTTTCCCACGCTGTCAAATTTACTGACTTCCTAAGCAAAAGCGGTGCGGAAATTTGAACTTCAGACTTTTGCGACTATTTCCACAGGGCGCGCTTTTCACTCTCGAGCAACAATTTATTGTTGAAATCTTTCAAAGGACAGCAAGAGAAACCTTCACAAAATGTGGAAGGGCACATCACAGAACAATATTTGTCATTCTGTGTCGTCCTTGAGAATTTTAAGTCTTTAAATGTTATGCAGAGAGGACATCTGCGATAGAAATTTTCGTTCGGCGTACCAAAACCTGATTCTCACAGCCTTCTAAATCCAACCCCAGAAAACAAATCAGCGCTATTTTCAGACATTTAATTATCCTATAATGAACAATATCTCTGCCAAAGTCCTTAGCTTCCAGTATTTAATTAGAACAATGAAAGTTCGATGTTTCCGAATACCTCACTTGTAAGGAAATACCTACATTTAGATAGTTACATTAATGTAGTGTCCTAGGCCTCAAAAACCGTCCTACTTGTACCAACACTTTCAAGTATGCAACGAATATTAAAATAACTAAATAACGAATATGAGATCAATTGAATCAGTTTGACATGAACCTTTTAAAACTGTAAACTCATCGTTTAATTTAGAGAGGTTTTACGGAAAAATTGTGATCACCACTCCCGTAAAACTTGACTGACTTGGCTGATTTATAGGAAATGCGGAGCGGTGATTTTCTAGCCCGACCCGGATCGCGTGTATGCGTGATTCGCTTACATCACTGTATTATTCCGCTAGCAGGCTAGCTAACTAGCAATGAATGACCCGCTCTAGGCTAAGCTGATCGTTTGTGAATGTCAACTGGCAGTTCCCACCTTTTGTTTGTTCTGTAACGACTAAGTGTGTTCATTGTGCATCTCGGAAGGTGAAAGCCTAGTCAGATATCTGTGTAATGGAGAATTACTTTAGACTAATTATCTTTTAGTTATTTCTTTAATGTTCCGTTTATATGCCACGTTCAACATCGAAGGTCATATCGGCGGCTTTTAAACTCTTGGAACAATTGCTCAACATTCGCTTAACGGTGGTTTTGGTCTTTGGGTTTCTTTTACTTTGGATTATTATTACCTACAGTAAATTCACACACATTCACACTCTCATTCATATTTCCAGACTCTTGGTAGGATATGGGAATAATTCTAGTCAAAGGAAAATTCCCAGTCTTCCAGCAGGGAATCGAACCTGGGACTACTTGCACAGCAGGCAGGTATACTCTACCGACTGAGCTACGGAGCCAGCCAGTATTCTTATTATTGTTGCTGTTCTTGTCTTGTTATTAGTTCAATGAAATGCCTACCCAAAAATTCACTCCTGAACGAAGAATTTTTCTGTAAAAACAGAGTCGTTTAGACAACTTTAGGATACATTTCCTCGAGTTCCAGTTCCAAATATAGTGTCAGATGTCTAGTTAATATGTTTAACACAACGGAATCGCTAAGCGCTAAACTTAAGAAGCGAAAAGGACGTGCTCTAACGAGGAAAATATTGACGAAATTAGTGTATCATTCGAACGCTCTCCAAAGACTCTGTAAGAACGGGTTGCACAGCAAGTGGGTCTTTTAAAAGCCTATGTTCATACAACTTCTAACTGTTAAAATTATAACCCTTCGGAGTGACTATTGTTCATAAATTACAACCTCGTGACGACAAAAAGGATTTCACAAAATATCGTTGATGTTGCTATGGACCAACCAGTGACGGTTATTCAGGTGAAGCAGGTGAAGAGGTTTTCACCTGAAAATAGCAGTATTCTATTTTTGTTAATGTTGGCATTATTACTGTCATTCTAACAGTTTAGTCACAAATTTCAACTGCTAGGAGCCGTAGCTGGGTCAGTGACCAACCCTTCTTTTGTTTGGAACTTACAGCCAGGCAGTCGGCAGGGAAAATTGGTGGGAACGCACCCTCAGGTCGGTTCCAAGGACAAGTGCAACAGTCAGGATTACGGAAGAAACTGCTGCACTAAACAGCTTGGTTGCCATGGCAACATGACGTCACGAAATAACGTACTACGGGGAAATAACACGGGCATGCACATGTTTCAGGCAAACAAGAAATATTTTCACTTGGGTAGAGGCACAGAACACGGTAGAGGGGATGGTTTCTGTTCTCGCGCGCTTAGAAGATAGTATTCGTTTACCTCGAGGAAGAGCTGGCGGTAAACTTAAAACGTGGTGTGTTAGATAACTGTGAACGGTAGGTATAATTTACGAGTTTGCTAGACTCCAGTGCTTTTAATATTTAAATTACGGAATGTAACTGTTTTGTTATGAATCCAGTAAACGATATAGTTTGCAATTTGCTAGAAACCCCATTTTCCAGGTGGAAAGATGAAGACAAGAAGGATGTTTTAAACTTTGGGCGGCCAACTGATATCATTGATGTAGCCCTTAAAAGAGAGGATAAGAAAATAAGGAAGACTTATAACATTTAATTCAAAAGCTCTTGGCTCGATAACTATTTTTGGTTATGCAGTAGCCGTAGTTTGACCGCCTCCGTAGCGCAGTTGGTAGCGCGCTTGCCTCTGGTACGGAGGACCCGGGTTCGATCCCCGGTACCAGCAGGGGGATTTTATCCCCTCTGGGAGGTCTGGCACGGGGTGCACTCAGCCTCGTTAGGTCCCGGGGGGACAAATTGAGGAGCTACTTGATGAAGAAGTAGCGGCCCCAGGTCTAGAAAACAGCATAACTGGCCGGGAAGGCTCGGGGCGCTGACCACGTCCCACCCTCCAGTGCTGCACCTCACCAATGACGCCTGTAGTGGGCAGAGGTGGGGGACGCAGCGGCTGGGCGGTAGGCCTTGGCCCTTCGTGGGCTGTCGCGCGGGGTTTACAGTAGCCGTAGTTTGCAATCGCTATTCTGTTGGCCTTGTTTACTTTTTAGCAACAAAAGTAACGTGTGGGACAAATAGAGATTCACAGATTTCATTAATATAACCTGTTTCCTTCACAAGCACAATGATTCGGCGGGGTATTTAAAAGTAAATTACAACTAAACGCTTTTGAAAAAAAAAATAGAAACACAATGGCTGACGCTCTTCAGGAAAACAGCAGACTTTTTCATGTGCGTTTCAATGGAAATGTAACATTAAATAGGCTTTTCCTGTAGTTGATCATTAAACCAACATTGTATTTAGGTAAACAAGAGCTTGCATTCTGAGGTCATGATGAGAGTGCGCTTTCGCGAAGTCGGGGAAATTTCAAGGAGCTTGTGTACTGAAAGTCCATTAGAAATCCAAAACCACTATAATTAAATTAAAAGTATATTCAGCGGTGATTCTAAATCTATACAAAATGAGGTGATTGGATGTATTTTGGAATACTTACAAACCTGAAATTAATGTCTCAGTTTTTTTTTTTTTTTTTTTTTTTTTTTCTGTTGAGGTTGACGACACTACAGATATTTGTCAATAGTCTCAGTGCTCTATCATTGTAAGATACGTAAATACAGAGAGCACATTGGTTAAACGATTTTTCGGATTTCATGATGTGAGTGTTGACAGGTCCGCGGAAACATTGTTCCTTTTGCTGCATGGTGTTCTTAAATAATTTAATTATGAACGTAAATTAGTTGCACAATGTTACGATGGAGCGAGTGTTACGTCAGGACATTTGAGTCGACTTCAAAAAAGAATCAAGAACAATGCTCCTCAGGTAGTTTTTGTACATTGTTTGGGTCACCGTTTAAATTTGATTTTAAAACAAAACTGTAGGTATATATTTGCATCCGCCATGTTTATTTCTCTCACTTACTACGCGAACTGTCATATGTATTGGAACGAAATGAATCGTAGTGTGACAGACAGTTTATTTTGTGTATAGCTCCATTGGATACAAAAAGTTCGGTAAAAAATGTTGGACCGTGGCACACCGGCTTTGCATTGTATTTTCAGCATGCTTAAGTGAACTTCTTCACCTATTTTGTAAGGCACGAGCCGCCACTGCTATGGACCCATATATAATAATTTCAGATGAGGCTTGGCTTTTTTTAAATGGCCATGTTGCCTCACGGAGCAATATACATACATATATTGTACATAGATGTATTGTAATGAGCTAGTTGTCTACGGGCCCTTAAACCCCACTTACTCATTCACTCACTCACTCACTCCCTCACTCACTCCCTCACTCACTCCCTCACTCACTCACTCCCTCCCTCCCTCCCTCACTCACTCACTCACTCCCTCACTCACTCACTCACTCCCTCACTCACTCACTCACTCACTTACTCACTCCCTTACTCACTCCCTTACTCACTCACTCCCTCCCTCACTCACTCCCTCCCTCCCTCCCTCACTCACTCACTCACTCACTCCCTCACTCACTCACTCCCTCACTCACTCACTCCCTCACTCACTCACTGTGTTGGAGAACAGAGAATCCTTGTGAAGTTCTGTTACGTGATGCACAAGTTGTTTTCTGTAACAGCTAAAAGAATAATAAAGCCCAAATTTTTCAGTGATACCGTAAATTCCAATAGATACTGCAGAAATATTCTTGCACTATTTTGTCAAATATTATCAGATGATGAGAGAAAAAATGGATATTTATAACAGTATTCTGCCACAGCCCATACTGCCCAAAATTCTGGAAGATATAAAGACAGTATTTGATGACAGGTTAACTTCTAAAAGGTTATGCCCCACATGTTCCCCTGATCTTACTGTATGTAACTTTTATTTGTTGGAAACCCTAAAAAATAAAGTTTATAGGAACAATCCGCATACCAAAGACGAATTTAACGACCATACCAGAACAGAAATACGGAAAATTATGCAAGAAGAAATATGCATGTAAATGGGAAATTTATCCAAAGATGTCAGGAGTGTGTCAATGCAGATAAACACCACTTATAACAAATTTAATATTAGTTATAATGTTATTATTTCTCATGAGCAAGTACCGTGGAAGTGTTAGATTGGAAACCCCTTTTCCCGGTGTTCTACACAGTGCCCGGAGCGCTCGATCCGCGGTCAGGTCATATCTGCTCTGTATTTGGTTTTGCTCACTGAAGTTTCACTTTTCACACTTGATGATTATTAAAGAAGCAATGCGTCTTAACTTTCGACGCAAAGAAAACTGGCCCCTTATCTCAGAAATTAACTGAATGTTAAAACATCAGCAAACATAATATTTAGCACACTACGGAAGGGGAGGGAAAAAAAAAAAAAAAAAAAAAAAAAAAAACGAACGGGCTCTGCGGTGTTTTCCCTGTCCGCTTCCTCGGCGCTCGTTGCCGTCTGCCGCTATCATAGAAAGGGAGGGATGAAACCATACAACACTTTTAAAACTATTTTTAAATATTTTGCTGACCAACTTTATGAAAGGTGCTGAAACTGGTCATCGTCGTTGTCCACATATTTTGGCACTTCTTTAGGAAACTATCCATCAATCGCCATAGTTCACGTTGAGGAATACTGGAAATTTCCTGGCGGATATTTTGTTTGAATTCTTCGAAGGTATGTGGGTTTGTGTTGTACACTTTATGCTTTAAGTTTATCCCCGAGATAGAAATCGCAGGAGGTTAGGTGGGGACCGCATGAGCTGTTGCAGGATCTTGTCGGAAAAAGGCAAAATCATATTCTCCGAAAAAGGGGGCAAAATTGTATTCACGTATGTACAGGTGTCAACTGTTGACTCGAAAAAAATTAGCCCTATGACTCAGAACCTAATATTGTTCATGGAGTAACCCTTCATGACGAAACATTTGGTGTATGGTGCGCCGTTATTGGAAAACATTTTCTCAGAGCTCTAATAAGTGAATTCTATCTCTGGAGTAACTTAAAACATAAAGTGTGCAAGACAAACGCACACGCCCTGGCAGAATTAAAACAAAATATCTGCCAGGAAATCGCCAACTTTTCTCAACGTGAACTACGGCGAGTGATGGATGGTTTCCTAAAGAGGTGCCAAAATGTATATGTGGACGACGGTAACCAGTTTCACCATCTTCTTTCATAAAGTTGGTAAGTAAAGCCTTTAAGAGTAGTTTTAAAAATGTATGGTTTCATCCGCGCCTTTCTATGACAGCGGCGGGCAGCAACGAGCATCGAGGATGCCGACAGGCAAAACACTGCGGAGCCCGTTCGGAAGTTTTTTTGCTCTCCCAGTATATTTGCTAATATAAGTTGAAAGATTAATGTGAGTGGCTCCATTCCTCGCCATTCTGATCTGATTATGGTACTGCGTATTATAGTTCTTACGGTGCTATAATATCAACAGCATATTACAGTTTACACATCTCCTGCAGTTTACAGGGTATTTCTTTTTTATGTGATACAGATGCTGCTCTTTCGTGGGTAAAAGAGGTAATGGCCCTCAAGCGATCTCCATTGGTAAGAACTGCGACAAGTTCGGCATTGTGGTGCACGAACTGGGTCACGTGGTCGGCTTCTGGCACGAGCACACCCGCCCAGACCGAGACGATCACGTGCAGATCGTTCGGGAAAACATTATGACAGGTGAGGAATACAACTTCTAGATTCTATTCACCTTGAACTTTTATTCAAATGTTGATTAGATTGAGCATTATAAATTATCTTTAGGTCAACTAATTTTAGTACTTTGGTCTCTCAAAATATAACATCTAAAAACTATTTGTTGTGAAAACTGATTCACTTGCCCATAAAGCCTTATTTATTGTTAATTAAATAATTGATTATGTAGTTTAGAATCTAATATGGTTATAGAATTTCTGCTAAAGATAAAGAGCTTTTAAAATGTTGGATTAGAGACATTCCCAATGTGATGTACCAGATTGATCATTCATTAAGGGAAGGATGATATAAATCCCAATGTTGAAAATATTTGTGTTACTTGGGGAAAACACAATTATTGCAAGCAAATCAACTTCAGAGTGAAGATAGCAACTGCATGTCTTAAAGTCATCATCAAATACCGATAGAATGTAAGGAAAAGGTAGTACATATATTGGACAAAGCAAATACATAATAACCACATTTTGCTAATGTAATTTCTTTAGTGGTGGGTGTTTTAAGTTGCACTGTATTCTAGCTCTTTACAGGCATGTGCATTTTATTATATTATAAATCCTTTGTTGAAAATATTAAATTGGGGTGAAAAAATTGTTATACTTCTGTAACAGTTCCTCCCATTCAAGTTCCATAAAAAATAATAGGTTCAAAATAACTGTTCCAAAACAAAGTCAAGTATCTTTACATCTTAGGTATTTAGATATAACCATAAGAAAAGCACTATTTAGGCTAAAATTGGTTGCTTCACTTGAATTATTTTTTATTCAAATATTGATTAAAATATTTTTTCATATCTCTATATCACATCTCGGACTTAAAATAGCATAATGGTGTTTTGTCTTATAATCAATAATGGATTCTTAGGGCATTTTGAAAATCATTGGACATTCCTCCTTAAATTCTCCTAACATTTTTCCCCTCAAAGATGTAATGCAGCAGCTATCTGACTAAAGTAGGGCTGCCAGATGTCTCATATCACATTAGATTTCTCACATTGAGAGTCTAAAATAGCATCCTGCATAAACATGGAATGGAACAACATATATTTTGTTTAATTTAATTAAATTCAAGCTTAAAATGTACCTCAGTAAAAGTATCATGAATTTTTACAATGCTAGTCTGAAATGCTAAAAAAAGGACTTTGATTTTGTTAGCCTTTTTGCAAAGCTACATTCAAATCTTAGTTGGGGTGAGTTACCCAGTTTAAGATTTCTTTCAGGTGTTGGATAACTAAATCTGCAGTACCTGCATTCATCCAAGCACTTAATTATTTTCAATTTATTCATCATCTTTGTGGAAATCAAACACAATAAGGGATGTTAAACCCTAAATAATACAAAATAATACTACCTGGGCGTCTCCCCTATACAAAGGGCACCCTTATCGCCTGGCCGCTGTGTCCTCTAGCCACAGCCAAGGCCATGGAGGAATGTAGAATGGGGTCAACGCACCGACTCCCCGATGGTAAGACGACTACTTGACCTTTCTGAGGACGCCACCTTTCCATCGGGATAGCTACTCAATTGGCATCAAAAGACCAGACCCCCACGCCGGTACCGGGGGTGGAATCCGGAGCCCTTGCGCCAGAGGCAGGAATAATACATGATATAAATAAAGTTAACTAAGTAAACTAAAAACAAGTTTTGACAATCTAGAAGACCCACGTGTACCTATTTTTGTCATTTTAAGTATCTAAAAACTGATTGTGTGGCTTGAGTGTCAAGAAATTCCTTGTTCGTTGCATCTTGACGGCCACCACGAGGCTATCCATATGCTTAATTTTAAAACTGCAGGCTAAGGTTCAAATGCTGCAATTTACCTACTAAGGGTTTCTTCGAGGGAAAATAATTACAGGTAACCTTCAGGATCAAGCACTTCAGGCTCCTTTGGACCATCATTGTCTATTAGTTCTCATCTGAAATGTCTTAACAATGAACGGAATAAAATAAGTATTGACTCTAGATCAGAATGTCCAGATTCAATGGTATTTACTCAAACTAAGTTTCACTATTTTGAATTCCCTCCCTCTAAAAATGCTGGTCGTGGGGTGTGATAGAACAGTAAGCTTAAAATGCTGCTTGGAACTGGAGCCAATGTAATAGTACAATTGAGATAAGACTGGCAGTCAACAAAAGGGGAAATACAAATGCATACATTGTTTTGAGTTAGTTTTGTTTAAAATAGTTTTAACATATCTTATAACATCCCTAGTCGACAGAGACAATAAATGAAACAATGATGATTAATAAATGCTGAAATTTGCCAAACTTTTACTTTCACAATAAAGGAAAACCCCATAAAAACCTTAGCAGCCCACTATAACCATTATGCATATTCTAGCCCTGAACGTTGGTCCTGATTTATTTTTTATGTTTTAGGTTTTTTGTTTGCTTTTTATAGTTCACTATAAAATCTATGATTATATTGAGGTCTTCGACTTGAGGAGCAACTGAGTTTTAAACACCGAACCGTCAGTAATGCAAACGTTCGGTTTTATTCATTTTTAAATCACATCACATGCATTTTTTCCCACGGTTATACTTCCAGATCCGTGGTGGATATGGACTAGTTCTGGTTAAAGAAAAATTCCTCAGCTCACCTGGGAATCGAACCCAAAACCCATGGATTGAGAGACAGAAGACTTACCACCCAGCTACAGTGGCAGTCGGTTCATAATTTGCTATGTAACTTAACAGACTGTCTCTTTTCATAGTAATCCTTTTAATAACATGGGATTTTTCTTTAGAACCTGGCCTTTTGTTTTAGAAAAAGAGAAATACTGTTTAAAAATACAAACCATCTGTTTATTATCACTAAGAAATTTAATGACACTGCCGTTCCTTGATAAAGTTTATTTACAATTAGATATTACTTTTCCTGTGTCAATTTGAATAAATATAGTAGTGTAAAACTTTGAAATGAATATAATATAAACATCATTTTTAAAAATCAGAACTTAAAATATTCTAACTGGCTCTGCCAAAGTGCTTGTTGCTGTATACTGCAATTTGACAATATGTATCCATGGATACTAAACTAATCGCAACTGGAACCACAAGTGTTATTATGTAAATATTATTCACAAATAATGAATATTAACTGCCCAATTACTGGAAGAAGAATTCACAATGAAATATATTTATTATTCAGAATGTCATTAATATTCGTCAATCATGAAAAATTATAAACCCTATTGATGAAATAACTTGTTGCAACGCATTTTACCCAAACCAGTTGCCACTCTACCAAACTTTCTACTTAGAAATCATTCAAAATATACTTTTAGATTTTACTACGGGCGACACTTAAATCTATATGTTGCATGTAATACGCATAACATTTAATGAGAGTGATTAATAGATTACTACAATTATGAACTTATGTTTGGTATGTCTCAATAGGGAAATACTTTATAAACAGATGAATAAAATAAAAAATGTGGAGGTATATTTTTTAAAAGCTAGCCAATTAAATTGCTTTTATTATTTCTTTCCACGTTAACTTACACATCAGTTTACAAGTTACAAGAATAAAGAAGAATAGTGGTGCTGGTGGTGGTGGCGGCGGCGGTGGTGGCGGTGATGGTGGTGGTGGCGGAGGTGGTGGTGGTGGTGGCGGCGGTAGTGGCGGCGGTGGTGGCGGTGGTGGTGGTAGCAGTAGCGGTGGCGGTGATGGCGGTGGTGATAGCAGGGGTGGTGGCGGTAGCGGTGGTGGTGGTGGCAGTGGCGGTGTCGGCGGTGGTGGTGGTGGTGGCGGAGGTGGTAGTGGTGGTGGTGATGGTGGTGGCGGCGGTGGCGGCGGCGATGGTGGCGGTGGTGGTGGTAGCAGTAGCGGTGGCGGTGATGGTGGTGGTGATAGCGGTGGCGGTGTTGGTGACGGCAGTGGCGGTGGCGGTGATGGCGGTGGTGATAGGGGGGTGGTGGCGGTGTTGGTGTTGGTGACGGTAGTGGTATTGGCGGCAGTGGCAATGTCGGTGGTGGCGGTGGTGGTGGTGGCGGTGGCGGTGGTGATAGCGGGGGTGGTGGCGGTGGCGGTGTTGGTGATGGTAGTGGCGGTGGTGGTAGCAGTGGCGGTGTCGGTGGTGGCGGTGATGGCGGAGGTGATAGCGGTGGCGGTATTGGTGACGGTAGTGGTGGTGGCGGCAGTGGCGGTGTCGGTGGTGGTGGCGGTGGCGGCGGTGGTGGCGGCGGCGGTGGTGGCGGTGGTGGCGGCGGCGGTGGTGGCTGTGGTGGTGGTAGCAGTGGCGGTGGCGGTGTTGGTGACGGTAGTGCTGGTGGTGGTGGCAGTGGCGGTGTCGGTGGTGGCGGTGGTGCTGGTGGTGGCGGAGGTGGTGGTGGTGGTGGCGGTGACGGTGGTGGCGGTGGTGGTAGCAGTGGCGGTGGCGGTGGTGGCGGTGGTGATAGCGGGGGTGGTGGCGGTGGCGATGTTGGTGACGGTAGTGGTGGTGGCAGTGGCGGTGTCGGTGGTGGACTTAGGTGGTGGTGGTAATGGTGGTGGTGGTGGTGGTGGTGGTAGCAGTGGAGGTGTCGGTGTCGGTGGTAACAGTGGTGGTGTTGGCGGTGGTGGTAGCGGTGGTGGTGGCGGCGGCGGTGATGGTAGTGGTCCTGGTGGTGGTGTAGTAGTCAGATGAATAAAATAAAAAAATGTGGAGGTGTATTTTCTAAAAGGTACCCAATTACCTAAATTGTTTTTATTATTTCTTTCCACGTTAACTTACACTTCAGTTTACAAGTTACAAGAATAAAGAAGAATGGTGGTGGTGGTGGCGGTGGGGGCGGCAGCCGTGGTGGTGGTGGTGGGGGTGGTGGTGGTGGGGGTGGTGGTGGTGGTGGAGTAGGCGGTGTGAGTGGTGGCGGTGGCGGTGGAGGTGGTGGTGATGGTGGTGGTGGCGGAGTTGGTGGTGGTGGCGGCGGTGGCGGCGGTTGCGGTGGTGGTGGTGATGGTGGTGGACTTAGGTGGCGGTGGTAATGGTGGTGGTGGTTGTGGTGGTGGTAGCAGTGGAGGTATCGGTGTCGGTGGTAACAGTGGTGGTGTTGGTGGCGGTGGTGGTAGCGGTGGTGGTGGCGGCGGCGGTGATGGTAGTGGTCCTAGTGGTGGTGATGGTGGTGGTGGCGGAGTTGGTGGTGGCGGAGTTGGTGGTGGCGGCGGTGGCGGCGGTTGCGGTGGTGGTGATGGTGGTGGTGGTGGTGGTGGTGGCGGAGTTGGTGGTGGTGGTGGTGGCGGCGGTGGCGGCGGTTGCGGTGGTGGTGGTGGTGATGGTGGTGGTGGCGGAGTTGGTGGTGGTGGTGGTGGCGGCGGTGGCGGCGGTTGCGGTGGTGGTGGTGATGGTGGTGGTGGCGGAGTTGGTGGTGGTGGTGGCGGCAGTGGCGGCGGTTGCGGTGGTGGTGGTGATGGTGGTGGTGGTGGCGGTGGCGGTGGCGGCAGCCGTGGTGGTGGTGGAGGAGGAGTAGGCGGTGTGAGTGGTGGCGGTGGTGGTGGTGGTGGTGATGGTGGTGGTGATGGTGGTGGTGGTGGTGATGGTGGTGGTGATGGTGGTGGTGGAGGAGGAGTAGGCGGTGTGAGTGGTGGCGGTGGTGGTGGTGGTGATGGTGGTGGTGGCGGAGGAGGAGTAGGCGGTGTGAGTGGTGGCGGTGATGGTGGTGGTGGTGGTGGTGGAGGAGGAGTAGGCGGTGTGAGTGGTGGCGGTGGTGGTGGTGATGGTGGTGGTGGCGGCGGTGGCGGCGGCGGTGGTAGCGGTGGTGGTGGTGGTAGCAGTAGCGGTGGCGGTGATGGCGGTGGTGATAGCGAGGTGGTGGCGGTGGCGGTGTTGGTGACGGTAGTAGTGGTGGTGGCAGTGGTGGTGGTGGTGGCGGAGGCGGTGGTGCTGGTGGTGGTGGTAGTGGTGGTGGTGATGGTGGTGGTGGCGGCGGCGTTGGTGGTGGTGGTAGCAGTGGCGGTGGTTGTGATGGGGGTGGTGATAGCGGTGGCGGTGTTGGTGACGGTAGTGGTGGTGGCAGTGGCGGTGTCGGTGGTGGTGGTGGCGAAGATGGTGGTGGTGGTGGTGGCGGCGGTGGTGGTGGCGGTGGTGGTGGTGCTAGCAGTGGCGGTGGCGGTGTTGGTGACGGCAGTGGCGGTGGCGGTGATGGCGGTGGTGATAGCGGGGGTGGTGGCGGTGGCGGTGTTAGTGACGGTAGTGGTGGTGGTGGCAGTGGCGGTGTCGGTGATGGAGGTGGTGGTGACGGAGGTGGTGGTGGTGGCGGCGGCGGCGGTGGTGGTGGTGGCGGTGGTGGTGGTGGTGATGTAGTAGTAGTAGTCTGTAATTAATTTATTTTGCATTGTCATGGTCCAGTGAAAATAGTTGCATGCCTTTAATAACATTAATTAATTATTAATAATTAAAATAAATAGTATTCACTGTATGTGTAGAAATGACATGAAACATTTAATTGTATTTGTGTCGACATCTAACTTGAAACAGGCTATAGTGTACTGTATATCAGTAAGGAAGTCTTGTACAGTAAAGTGATGAATTAATTGATAAAATTAGTTGAATTTAGCACACTAAAACTGCACTAATAATTATATCCCTATTAAAAGGTAACCCAATCCTTAGTTACCTTCTGTCTTCCATTCTTGTTTCCCCTCTAGTTTTAAACTCTCCTCTGTTGTTGATTGAAGGAATTGGCTAATCAGATGTCTCTGCTCGGGAATTCCAACGTTTATTAACGAATGACTATTCTTTGGTTAAAAAAAATCTTCTCCCGTGTTGTTGACTCTGGCTATGGCTTTGTGCATAGTACTGCAAATACTGTACGTTTTAGCCACTGTTCCAAAAATGAGAGCCTATGGCAGAGTTATCCACTTTGCAGTTTATGTTTTTTGATGGTTGTTAGATGGCTTTTAGGCTTCGGTTTACTTTCTCAATATAAATGTAGTGAAATTCTCAGTCTACCTGGCAAAAACTCAATTTGCTTTCAAGATAAATGTTGTCTTATTTGGAGTTTAACAAGGCTTTTAGGAAAAATCTGTCGCAAGATTCCAAAGTGACGTTGGATTCATTTAAAAGGTTCTGAAATCTCTTATTTGTCATAATGCGTAACAACGGTCAGACTCTTTTTTAAATTTGTAATTCACATCCCTCTCTTGTACATTTACATATATAATGCAGAGTTTAAATGACCATGCAAAAGCTTTATGTATATGAACTTCCCAATAACCCAAAGAGATTTGCAAGAAACTTGGAAGGGAGGCTACCAATTCCAAATCTGTTTATAAATCTTACCGTTAAAGCTTGTGTTAACATTCAAGGACTGAAACCATTTTTCCAGGTGTGATGTTCTGAATTTCTTGGAAATGCTCACAAATGTTGAATTTAGTCAATATATCTCCAGTGATCAGTCTTGTCAGTCTAAGTTCAAAGAAATCTTGAACGCTTAATGTTTCAAAGTTAAAAAAGAAACTTATCGCATTTATCCACTGATCATTTGCCAAATTGTAAATAGTTGAGCCTCTATGTAGTATACTTTGAAGCAGATACACAAATTTATAAAATTATAAAAATAGTGGCAATGTTTCAAACGTATATATCTGTAATTTTATAAACCAGAGCTGACGATGGGCCTGACTTTATAACCAGTTTTATGAGTTTTGAGTAGCTTATGCATTTTGTTTAAGTTAGCATTTCCTAGTTTTATTCCAACCTTGTCATCACTTAGTGAATACCAGGGTCGTGCATTCAGGGGAAGCAACAGAAGCACTGCTTCAACTGCAATAAGTGTGAGAATTGAACCCGGGGAAGTCTTCGCCTGAGGACCAGCACACAAGCATGGCCGAAATCACGGAGATGGACAACATTGTGACAAATGGAAACACCAGTTGGTTCTACGTACACTTTATCTCTTAGGCGCTTAGCTTAGCGCAAACATGACACTTGAGACACTGTTACCCACACTTACAAATGATCCGTTGAATCGAACCACAATTGAACTGCTGGGTCACAACCCACAACTGAACACTACTCAACTCAACTGTCAATTGTCTACACTCAGCTCAATTCCACTGTCAACTCCGATTATCTATTGTCTCGTCGAACATTATTCAGCTCCTTAAACAGGTGGCTCACATAAAGTGTTACAGGTGAATATCTCTTAAATGAGCAGAAAAAATCAAGTGCCGAGAGTTCCAAATCTTATAGGAGCAAGGGGCCCTCCAAACTATGATATGGAAAATATTTTCACTGGCCCCTTATGAAGCCCACGGGGCCCAAACTCAGAATTGTGACTGAATCCATGGTAATTTGTTTTTGTATATTCTGGTTCCCCTCATTAAACTAAGCAACTTTTATTAAAACATTTTTATAAAATGAATTATTGAGGTGTTATAGTATGTTTTCATTGAAAACATCTCCCTCAAGAACTCGTGGAGAGAATAAAGTATCAAATGAAAGAACAAGTTAATTGACTTAATATGCATTATTGGGCATTCGAAAACCTCAGATGAATGAGAACTGTGCCTTTTCAGTATTGTTGGTCGTTAAATGTTTGCTGTAGAATTCTTGACAACCTTCTTATCGGCTCTTACTTTTTTGAACCGGTTGGAGAATCCAGTGTCATTCTGGCAGGTTGTCACATTAGCTTAATGGTTAGAGCACCCGCCTGGTAAGCGGAGGGTATGTGATTCAGATCCCAGCTGTGGCATAGGTAGCATTTTTCAGTTCCATTTCTCAGAGACTTTGTCTATCTCTTACGGTTTACGAATTATGCAAAATTAATTCAGAATGAAGAGGACTTCACAGGCTATTCCCAGGACATTTAAGATGTACACTTTATTTGTCATGAGAATGTCTTAAACATATATTATTTTAATCAAAATGGTTTGAGCCATTTTTGAGAAAATCAAAATTTTAAAAATATTTCCTGCATAAACGAAAGTTTGGGATGGGGGATTTCCTTGAAAATCTTGGTGTAGCAACTCAGGACGATACAGAACTTAAATACCAAGTTTGATATTTATCGGAGTTCGTTCTTGAATTACGGTGTTCACAGACACACACACACACACACACACACACACATAAACACAAATACACACATAAACACACACACATGTACACACACCTATACCTACATACGGTTCTTTTTCTAAAAAGTTTTTTGTTTTTTGGTTCAGGGGGTCTCAAAGCATGTATTTCCGATGAAAACTTGACAGTATATCTTTGGATGGAATAGAATACTTCCACTATTTGCTTTTATGTACGTAATAAAGAAAGTGAAGATGTACAAAATAAATTCTCCATATTCAGTAATATAATAGACAACATTAATTACCTTTGAATATCTCGATGAAAATTGAAGTTTTAACATTTTCCAAGAAGTTATGAAAAAAGAAGAGTTTCTATGTAACCAAATTTGAAAAATGTGTGGTAATATTGTGCATGGTACTCTCAATTGATGAACATCCTAAGTATTAAGAAATAACCATTCTATTGTGCATGTTTTATCGCCTGAATGTTACGCGAAACGGATCAAACTTTTGATTAAATCAATTGATGTTATGAATAAACGAAAAAAAAAAAAAAAAAAAAAAAGATAATTTCTGAACACCTGCGAATTGGCCGGTTTAACACATGGAATCTTAGAAATACTAACAGTAGACTGTTATATGGAATAATAATTGAAATATCAGCCCCGATGTAGGTACGAGAAGTTACAAAACCTGAAATTTGATTTACCATATTATAATTTTGTTGGTAGGAAGCAATTTCTCTAAACGAAATTAATTCATTATTATGTAGTTGACAGTACTGTAATAGAATGGTACAAGGAGAAGCACTTGTAATGATGTGTACCTTTGTTATGTTACTCTATTGAGAATAACATGTTTTTATGAACCTAAACCGCTGCACGTGTTTGAAGACAATTAGTTACCATCAAGGAATGAAACCCATTATAACAACAGCATATTGTGAACACATATGTACGTAGAAGTGAAAAACTGGAAACGTATGTGCAAACTTTAAAAACTAAAACATCTCAAGATGGATGACGACAAAATAATGAGATTTCTGATTTTTGACGGCAAAGACCATGAAGAGTGGAAGTTTCGAATGGAGACATTTATAAAGGAAAAGGACTTGATGCAGCACGTTCAAATACGCCTTAAAAAGCTATTCCAACCCTTTGAAGCGGAAGACAAAGATACCGACGCTATTCGGGCAACAAACGAAGCCAACGCAGCCATGGTGTGGCAAACGGGAAAAATGTCATTTTGAATGGGGTATTGAAAGAAACTATTTTTATGTATCCACCTAAAGGACTGAATGTTAGGGAAGGTTTATTTTATAAGCTTAACAAGGCATTGTGCGGCGTTTGGGCGGATTTTCTCCGGGTTCTCCTGTTTCCCCCACCACTCATTTCAGCAATTGCTCCATAATCACCTCTCCCATCATCCATCATCCATTTTCGCCTGAATTTCAAATCATCCTCTTTTTCACTCTCATACCTGGTGCTTGGCTGACCACCCTCTTCCAGGTCTTCACTCTGTCCGATCCATAGATTCCTCTGCTCCCCTACAGACGTCTGACCCTAGACACTGACTTGTAAGTCCTAGGGGTGTAAGTCCTACATAAGGGGAGGATAATCAGGGAAAGAAACAAACAAACAAAGAGAGAGAAGGAGAGAGAGAGACAGAAAGAAAGAAGAAAGGAGGGAGGGAGGGAGGAAGGAAAGAGTCCTTGGTGCGCATCCTACTGCATCACTTGTGTAGTTGCCAGTACAGTAAGGTTTCTTAACAGCAGTGCGACACGTGCCAGTACACAGCTGGTGAAATGGCTGGCTTGAGCATACTTTGATGTAAATGCACGGAATCACCTCAACGTCGCGTATGCAAATCGATGGATTGGTAGAGATTGACCAGTTCCATGGCCATTATAATCGCCAAATCTAACACCTCGACTATTTTATGTGAAGTTGTATGAAGAGCATGGTGTATGGCACTCCTGTAACGTCAGCGGAGGGATTATGGCTCGAGTCCATGGAGCGATTGAAAATCTTCATAGACGTATTGAGTCATGTGCATGAGGCCGAGTAGACTCGATGTAGACCCTGCAATGTTGTAGGAAGTACACAGTTTGAAGCCCGTTTCTACTGTTGACAGCTCAATATTGGATTTATTGACGAAATGTGAACGTATACCCATCTCATAATTCGATACGCTACAGCGCCCAAACTGTGCATTTCCGGACAGGGGTTCCTGTTTGAAAATCGGTCAGTTTGCTCTCCCGCACAACATACTGAGCGTTGTCGGTGTTTTCTTTTTTTGGGGGGGAGGGGGCATCTGTATTTTTAATTTTCAATCACAAAAATTATAAGTTTTAGGCAAAAAAAAAAAAAGAAATGTAAGGTTAATAGGTATATTTTGGAGCCTGAACTGGAGACACAGGTTAATATATATATATATATATATATATATATATATATATATATATACTTGACAACACAATTTACAAACTATTAGAGCAACATGGATGAACTTTAGCCTGTAGCGTGTTTGCGTTACATTACATGTAGGGTATAAATTTAACAAAGCTAGCATTCTTAGAAATGTTCAGTGAGGCAGATACTTAAACTTAGATGATGCATTCTCAATAAACTCAGTAATTTGTTCAATGGTGTAGATACGGCCAATTTTGTTCTTAGCTGTTTTAATAGTGCCAAGTGCCCGATTGAATGACAGAAAGAATGGCCACGAATAGGGTAATGCTGCCAATTTATTTAAAAAAAACCCATATCAACTACAGCACTTAGAAATACTATTAGGCATGATTTTTATTCTGTCCACCGCAATCATCGCTAAAGAAACAATTGTTTAATATGTTTACCTAACTAGTTTTGGATTAATCACTGATGAAAGAAGCGGGCTCGGTAAGTGATTTGCGACAGTTCCCTTCGTGGTACACATTGATTTTGAAGATATTGTCTCAGAGATTGGTATACAGAAAACACTAACAGTGAGTTGCTGGTAATAAAATACTTGAGTAATACGATAATTAGTGGCAATAATGTCAGTTTGCTATCCCTGTAAATGATGCAGACTGATGACACTGAGAACATGGATAGGATAGAGGGATTCGGAAGGGGACTTAGCACTTCGACGTGTAGATCTTTTGTGCCTATGCCCCTGACGGGGCGTCCCCGGGAGGGCGGGGTGAGATGAGAGGATACGAGGGTTGTTTGGTGAGACGACAGCAGAGGGTAGGGTTCCTAACGACTACAGATTTGAACTCCTCGGTGGCAGCTCGTTCATCGGCTCCCCTCCCCCTTGCGGGCTCACAGATCTCCTCGGGTGCCCGGGACTCGTAGACCTCCTCCGATCCGGAGGACGAGAATTTACAGAGAGCAAGCAGCTGTCATCCATACCGAAACTCCCAACGACACTTATAATCCTGAAACAAGCCAGCAGATGAAGGTGAAGTGAAATGAGAAGTAAGATGAAATAGAAGTACAGGAAATTTGGGGGATGTAATTATCCGTCCTAGCATTTGCCTAGCGACCCGGAGAAACCCCCGGAAAAAACCCATGGATCAGGAAATTCGACCATGGGAATCGCATGCACGACCTCCGGAATGGGAGCCTCACTTCATCGCGGAGCCATCCCGCTCGGTAACACTGAGAAAGAAGAGCATCTGATTTGCGTTATATACGGGTTTGACCAATAAAATCGCATTTGTATGGTATTTGTCGTGAGTTTAATGGTATACTCTTATCTGAAGTGCTCTAAAATGTTGAGCATCCGGGCCAAGGCATACCGCCTGACCGCTGCGACCCCCACCTCTGCCCACCTCAGGCGTCAGGAGTGGGTGCAGTACTGGAGGTGGGACGTGGTAAGTACCTCGATCCCTCCCGGCCGGTCTTCTCGACCAGGGGCCGCTACTTTTCAATCAAGTAGTTCCTCAATTGGCCCCCTAAGGACCTAACGAGGCTGAGTGCAGCCCGGACCAGGTCTCCCAGCGGGAGAAATCCCCGCCCCGGTACCGGGAATCGAACCCGGGTCCCCCACTTGGTAAGCAGCAGCGCTAACACCGCACTAAGGGGACGACCGAATACAAAGATGGTTTATTAATATTAAGTTTGCAAGAGCGAAGAAAGGTAGACAGTGCCATGCGCTTTACAATATCGTACCGTAGCTAGGAGAGGAAAGATATGAAGCTGGAATTTGAGCGCTGTAAGACCACTTGTTGGACTTGTATTGCACTAGCAAGAGAAGTTGGGATTGCACTCGGTGGGTTCCACGTAGTCTTAAAGGAAAACACACAATTCTCCTGAATTCTCAACATGGTGCTCGCTGTGATTAATTTAGTTTCTGGATGGAACTGGGAAATTCTGGAGTATCCTCTATACTCCCCAGGTATAAGTCTATGTGATTTCAACCTTTATGCGAAAAAAATAATACTTAGGACTTAGAACCTCACAGGCAAATATAGCAGCAGTAGAGCAGTCTGTTCGAAGATCAGTGCAGCAAGTATCCGTCGGCTCCCTGGAGTGTGGCGACGGGTTCTTAATGATGGAGCACAGCAACAATTGCACTGTTCCAAAACAAGAATCTTTGTTGGTAATTAAAATATTGCCACTAATTATTTATTGAATGACCTACGTATATCTTGTACCGGTATATCTGGTAATGAAAGATCATAATACAATCGAAGAACAAAGCTGCCACAGAATCATTTTCCACACATATTTCTCTGTTTTCTTTGAGTTTAGCCAAATAACCACGTTGTCGAAGGGCTGTTTATCCCCACACACTCTTTGAGTTTAGTATAACATCTTTTCCTGCTCCTTTTGTGTATCAGTAACTCCTCTACTGCAGCACGGTTTGCAACCTCGTTTAGTGACAGACGTTTCATTTTAACATTGAGGGTTGGGCCACTTCGTCCGCCATAATGGCCTCGCCGTAGCCGAGTGGTTAGACCATTCGCTTCTCACCAAAGTGGCCCGGGTTCGATCCCAGGCAACCACTTCTGGGATTTGTGGTGGACGAAGCGGCGCTGGGGCAGGTTTCTTTCGGTTCTCCGGTTTCTCCCGCCATCTCGTTCCGCCGGTGCTTCATCTTCATTCCATGCATCATCATTGTCACCGCCTGTGGTGCCGTATCTAGTAAAAGCGAGCGTTAAACACTACAAACAAACAAAAATTCGGCATCGCCGTAAGTAGATAGCCCTTTGTGCACTAAAACAATTGCAGTAATCCACGGCGAGGCCTGTTCTGTCTCTCAGTGAAGACGTGAGGTGAGAGTCAGTTGAACTAGCGTGTGTAGTCCGTGATAATAGAGAATAACTGTATAAACAGCCGAAAAGGTCTCACTTTATTACAGGAGCTTTATTTTCCAGGGAATAAACTCACTCCTGTATGTGGTGCTATACAAGTCTAACATTACGAAATTGCAAGCATGAGGGTATTGTCGTTTATTATTATTATTATTATTATTATTATTATTATTATTATTATTATTATTATTATTATTATTATTATTATTATTATTATTATTATTATTATTATTATTATTATTATTATTATTATTATTATTATTATTATTATTATTATTATTATTATTATTATTATTATTATTATTATTATTATTATTATTATTATTATTATTATTATTATTATTATTATTATTATTATTATTATTATTATTATTATTATTATTATTATTGTGATTGTGATTATGATGACGATTATTATTATTATTATTATTATTATTATTATTATTATTATTATTATTATTATTATTATTATTATTATTATTATTATTATTATTATTATTATTATTATTATTATTATTATTATTGTTGTTGTTATTATTATTATTATTATTATTATTATTATTATTATTATTATTATTATTATTATTATTGTTATTGTTATTGTTATTGTTATTGTTATTATTATTATTATTATTATTATTATTATTATTATTATTATTATTATTATTATTATTATTATTATTATTATTATTATTATTATTATTATTATTATTATTATTATTATTATTATTATTATTATTATTATTATTATTATTATTATTATTATTATTATGTAGGAATAGGCGTGGCATCCGTACAAAGTTCACCTCAACCAACAACTCTATTGCATAGATTTTGCCCATAGTGTGGAATAGTGTACAAGGGCGACACCCCTGGCTTTCTTGAAAGTGTTCTTTGAAGCAATGAATGCTATTTCACAACAAGCAATACAGGACCCCTCGGAATAACCACTGGGTACAAAAAAAATTTGGTGTGGTACTTTTGAGGTCAATGTTATCGGATTTGTCTTTCTCCCAGCCAGTCCATGGTATCTGGAATTCCTGCAAGGTGAGATTCAGGATTTTCTTGATGAAGTTCCAGTACGACTTGTGTTAAAACAGTGTTCCCAATAATATGGTGTAACACCTTATTGTGAACCAGTAAGGGCCCACTTCAACCAGTTGTACCCTGGTCGCTGAATCCTCCTAGGTGTCATACCAAGAATATTGCGTTTGAAACAGATCGCCTCAATGTAGAGGTCTTACGTCAAAGGATCGTTAAAACATGTGCCTCTGTCACACCCTCAGTTCTCAGAAACATCCATATGGATACAAGAGGACGGTTGGAACATTGTATCAATCAACAAGGCATCATTTTGAACACCTATTCTATGAATGAAGTCAGCATATCAGTAGCGTTTGATGCTCATAATGACGATAAAAACAATATCATAATAATAAACTAGGGGCGGTGCCGTGGCCGAGCGGTTAGAGCGCTCGCCTACCACCTAGGCGGCCCAGGTTTGATCCCAGGGACCAGCATGTGGTATTCGTGGTGGACAAAGCGGCGTCAGGGCGGGTTTTCTCCGGGTGCTCCGGTTTCCCCCGCCACTCATTCCACCAATTGTTCCATTATCACATTTCCAAGCATAGATTTCGCCTGCATTTCATACCATCCTCTTCCTCACTATCATACCTGGTGTTTGGCTGACCACCTGCTTCCAGGTCTTCACACTGTCCGGTCCAGAGGTTCCTGTGCTCCCCGACAGGCGTCTGACCCTAGGCACTGGTTTGTAAGTCCTAGGGGCGTAAGTCCTACATAAGGGGAGGGTAATCAGGAAAAGAAGAACAACAAGAAGAAACTATAACACTAACAAAAACATTAATATTGATATAATAATGATAATAATACTAAAACTAATTAAAATTTACAATCTTTAGTCCGTAATGTTAGACTATAGCACCATATATAGGAGTGAGTTTATTCCCCGGAAAATAAAGATCCTGTAAGTAAAGTGAGACCTTTACGGTTGTTTATACTGTTATTATCTATTATCACGGACTACACACGCTAGTTCAACTACCTCTCACAACACGCCACTGCCCTCTCCATAACTAGAATCGCGCCGTGAACTTCTGCAACTGTTTAAACGCACGAAGGGTTACCTACTTACGCCGATGCCGGATGAAGTGGGCCACTTGGTAGATCAGTCAATCTGAGACCTACTAAAACGTACGTTAAACCTCTCTTTGAAAATCTTCTAGTAGAATCGGTGACTAACTTTGGCTTCAGTGTGCTTGATATTAAACAAATTATGCATTCCTTTCAGTGTTAGTTTACACTTAAGTAGGTTATGTCCTTGTTCGAGTAGGGAGAAGTTTTTTGAGGAAAGCTTAAAATATGGACCTTCATGAATTTGGTACCCATACTTTTTCGGGTATAGCATGCTGAGCTGGAGCCGTTCCCCTCATGTCTCCGCTTTCAATAAGTTGCACAGTCTTCTGAATCGATCAAGGCCACACCAGAAGTGATCAAAAAGCATATTTGCACACCTTCAAAGTAGACAACACTATGTAATTTAATATGGTAATAAAAGTTACAGTGCGGTTGCTTGAGTTTGTTGCATTTTTACTTTCTCTACCACGTATAGTAAGTAGGGGAATTATTCCATTCCAGTAAAAAATTCGATGAGATTTCACCGAAAATACATGTTTTGAGGCCCCCTGAATAAAAAAAAAACATTTTTAGAAAAAGGCTCGTGTGTGTGTGTGTGTGTGTTTGTGTGTGTTTGTGTGTGTGTGTGTGTGTGTGTGTGTGTGTGTGTGTGTGTGTGTGTGTGTGTGTGTGTGTGTGTGTGTGTGTGTGAGTGTCTGTGAACAGTATAACTCAAAGATGAAAAGTCGGTTAAAAACCAAAGTTGGTATTTAAACTTAATATCTCTCAAGGATTCGATACGAAGATTTTTAAGAAAATTCCTCCATCCTAGACTACCCTTTAAATGGAAAATTTTGGTTTTCTCGAAAATAGCTCTAATGATTTTGATCAAAATGGTGTATGTTCAATATATTTTTATGAAAAATGAAATGTATATTTTGAATTTTCTGGCTATAGCCCACGTAGTCCTGTTTAGTCTTGATGACTTTTGCATAACTGGTAAATCGTAAGAGTTAGAGCGAATCTTGCCATACAACATATGTAGATTTCGTTAAAACACAATTTGTGTCCAAATGCACTTTTTTGCATTGAAGGCTCGTGGCTGTGAAATTAGGCGAAGAGTTAGTGGGAAAGAAAAGTATACCTATATTTATAAAGATTATTTCAATAACTGTACTACCTATTTCTTGTACACCAAATCAATCTTTCGGTCCTTTAAGGCTACAAACTTTTCAGTGATGTCTTCATAGAATGGCTACGTTTTTATTAATTGCACTAGAAGTTCTTTCGGAATCGAAATATTCGCTAAAGAAGAAAGTCTCTTCTGACATTGCATTCCTCAGGCATGTTTTATACGCTGTAGACAAGAAAAGCTTCGTTCTTCCGACGCTGTAGTAGAAGAGATTGACAAAATAAGGGAGAACAATTTATAAGTATCCGAAAAGATGTGCTTATCCACATTAAGCATTTCTAAGATCTTTCCCAAGGGAATATTTCTGTTCTTCTCATTGGCATACACAATAGAAAGTTCATTTCTTAAACTTCGTGTCTTGGGGAATGTAGGCCCAAAGAAATTTTGCAAGTTTTCAAATGCACTTAAAGGAAAACAGGTGTAGTATTCTTCAAATTTTGTAGTATCGGCCAGGCAAACAAATTTAATTTTTTCACAATCACGAAATCTCTCGTTCATTTCCATCAAAACGTGATCCATAATTTCGTAATAGAAGGCTCGACACGTTCGAACACGCTTTTTCTGAGAAAGGGAATGGTACTTTCGTGAGAGACGCACATCCACCATTCTGCTGGCTTTTTCAAACTGTTCATTCCTCTTGTTTCTTGGCATTTCACAAGTGACCCTTATTTTTGATACGCAGTAGTTTACATCCAATGACCTCTTCTGCAAAACATTGAACAATATATCTGTCAAGTAAAATATGTCATGAAACACTACTGTCAGAAACGCAAATTCAAAATTGTTCATGTCGTTCAGAAAGACCCTGGCAAGCAGAATGTAATTATCATCAGACTGTTCACAGGAAACTATGGCTACAAAAACCCCTTTCAGCTTTTCCCAGTCGTCCACAATTACACGCAACAATTTTGAGTTGGAGCTCTAGCGGACAGGTGTTAGTTGGAATGCATGGTCCCGATACAGAAGTAATTGTGTAGGTTCTCTTTGATGAGTGACGATGTGCAAAATAATGTACAAATATTGCAAAAGGAGTTTTTTCTTAATTTTTTTTCTGGAGTCCATTTAAATGGCCAGGCACATCGTCTGCACCATCATAACACTGCCCTACTAATTTCTGCTTGTAGCCAAATGGTTACAAGATGTTTTCCAATAAAATAAAGTGTTTCTCATGTTCTGTCAGCACGTACATCGTAGAAACCTAAGAAACGCTCCACAACAAATCCTTCAGCATTAACGTACCTCACTATTACAGAACACTGAAACACCTGTGTAATATCTGGCGTATCATCTACCTGGACAGAAAAAATCAACAGTTTCCAATTCGTTTTTACAAATGCATTAATGTAGTCCGAAATGCAATCGAATCGTTCATTTTGTATGCTTTTTGATTCACCACTAAACACACTTTTTATCTTAGAATATTGGTTCTGCATTTCTATGGGACTCCTAGACACCAGCAACGTCAGCAGTTCCTTAAAATTTCCACGATTAATTGAGCCTGATGTTTCATTGTGACCGCGGAGTGCTAATTCTTGCTTGCTTAAATACAGTACTGCATCAATCGCTAAATGCAGGAAAAGACTGTTCAGACGTACATTTTCATTGATCTGCACGGTATACATTCTCCTTTAGTGCATCTGAAATTTTATTTCGATTTATTTCAAAAACTTTCAAATTAACCTGGCATTTTGAATGCTCTGCCGAATCCGAGTGTTTGTGTAATGAAGGTGTTATATTCAACAAAGCAGCAAGTCCTTCTCTGTTCCAAACGTTTTTATTGCTAAAAAGCAATCATGGCCAACAAAACAATTTCTGCAGAGTTGGGAAGGAGCACAACCATGGAAATTCCACAAACCACGGTTGTTTGAAATTGAGATTGTAGCGTTTTCCTGAATGATTCGCTTCTTTCGTACCAAATATTTGTAGAGATTCAGTAGGGCGCCTACAATTTAAAACTTCCTTCTTATGTTCGTCTTTCCACCGTGAAAAAAGGTGTTTCTAATAAAATACACACTATATCATAAGCAGGATGCATAACATTGCTGCACTAAATGCAAGCAACAATAGACTACTCCACGTGCTTCACAGCCAGGGAGCAGCGACGAGAAACAGGTCCACCTTCTTCACTTAATGTCCCCTCCAAAAATTTATGCGGGTGCCGTAAGCTCCGCCTCTCTGAGGTTGAACAGGAGAAAGCAATGTTCACTTCACTTCGAGTCCGCAGTAAGAATCTCTTAGATGTTCCGTGGTAAGAATGCGCGCTTGCTTCTACAGCAGAGCACCGCGTAGTACAAAAATAGGGAAATAGTAAAAACCCACATACCTTTGAAGATAAACATATTTTTAAAATAAGTGTGGCAAGATACAAATATTGGTGAAGTGCCATTCCACCTACTACCCCTGAATAGCCGTCCCTGCTTTTCTGTGGAGTGAACCATTTTTTGTAATATGTGTGAGTTTTACAATACTTATATTTTTTCTCTCAAATGCAAGGTCGTTGTTCAGTTCTTTTTTTTTAATATATATATATATAATTATATTATTATAATATGTATATTTTATATATTGGCCGTGCAAAGAGAACGAATTTTAAAGTCTTCCCGGCTCCCGGTGACTCAGTTGGTTAGACGTTGGCCTACTGATTCCAAGGTCGCGAGTTCAAATCCGGCCCAGACCGATGGTTTTTAAGTGTGCTTAAAAACGGCAACTCTATGTCAGTAGATTTACTGACATGTAAAAGAACTCCTGCTGGGCAAAATTCCAGCACACCGGTGACGCTGATGTGATCCTGGCAACTGACAGCACCGTTAAGCAACAAAATAATTTAATTTCAAAGCCTTCATAAAACGACCAGCTTTAAAAGATTTGACTGTCGCTCAAAGCAGGCGTCGGCAAACATGTACTCAATGAGGGGTGAGTATGACGTCTCAACATGCAACCCGCAATACACATGACGTAATGTAGAACAGGGGATGGCATTGACCTTCGTTCAGTGTCAGTGCTGGACTCGCTCGCTACACAGTACAATAAGGAATAGTGCACATACTTGAATCCAGCTATTATGGTCTACGATACTTTAGGTAGGCCTAGATATTTGATCAATATATTTCAATTCACTTCTATTTGCAATGTACCATGAAAATCTAGTGATATATCACAAGTAGCCACTCTCAGGATAGCACGCAAATGATAATTAATCTGTTAATCGCAATACAAGATTTTTTTGCATTCAGTTTCTTTCCTTCTACATATTTCTTAAATGCTTGAGATAATTCTGTCCCTGTTGTATGTTCCCTAAGTGGAATGACTTCAAGCACATATTCGTGTATCGAGAGGTTGTTAGTAACTCCACGAGTGAAAATTACCAATTGTGCTGTGTCATCGTTGTCAGTGCTTTCATCCAACGCGAGAGAAACGGCTATATATTCATGGACCTTGGTTTGTAGTCCTTTTTTCGGCTATTTCTCCTATTTTATATATCCTTCTCTGTATGGTTCGTGGTCATAATGCAATATTACTAAAAATATCATATTGTTCAGGGAAAATTATGTTGGCAACTTTACTCTCACATTTCTTATGAAATCTCCATCACTAAAACACCTCAGTGACTGAGCAATCTCCAAAGCAACAGCATAGCTGGCGTGAAGTTGTAATATTTGAATTAATATTAAGTGTATTATCTGAATATTGCCCTTTGAGCTGTTGCAGTTGGTTCGTCCGATCTAGATCTTAAAAAGAAAAAGAAAAAAAAAAAAAAAACCGAATGAAAGACATTACGTCAGTGTTATGCTACTTTAAATCGTGGTATAAATTTATGAATACATGCTTGTCTATAATTGTATGGTGATCTTATTACATGTATCATAATGCCGCTTGATGTTCCATTGATGAGTGCCTTTTTGAACTTTAGAGCACAACAAACACCTTACGTTCCTTACATGATGAGAGAAGAAATAATCAAAGTGCTATTCTAGATATCAAATTTAATAGACTAGGAATAATTACATGCGCTCTAAAGCGCAGAAATTTATCTTTAAGTCTTAGTATTAAATTACACTTTGACAGACATGTTTAGAAGTGCAGGTAAATACGAGAGGACAGTTCGCCCGTGATCGGTGTGTATGCAGTGCCAGTTAAGGCTGTGAGGGAGGGAGGGGGAGGCAGAGTAAGCGCTGCCCCCGACACGTCATAGCTGCGAGGTCTCATTGAGTACATGTTTGCCGACGCCTGGCTCAAAGCCTAGGTAATGTATTCTGGAATTCCCCATTTCTCCTACGAGAAAACTAACAATGAGATAATTTCAGCAAATGTTTATATCGGCTAACATGAAGAATATAGAGGAAAAAGAGTTTGTGAGAATGGTAAGCACAAGAGTGGAGAAAGTCATGTGAGTGCAAGACAGATTTTTTTCTTGCTTAACTTCTTTAGTAATGAGTCTTTGGAAATACAGATCTTGGCCATTTTTGGAGTCAATATCCCAAAAGTTTGAAAATGATGCGACTCTTACCTCTCCAATTATTCTTGCACATATTTTTGTTGCATCTGTAACATACCACCTTAGTTTTGTTTTCAGGCAAATTGTTCTAAGGTACAGTCAGTAATAAAATTATAAGCAAATAAAAACGTTCTGCTGTAGGTAGTGCTTCCATGTGAGTTTTAATATGAAAGTCACTTTCTACTGAATAAAATGGAAATCGAGCGTACACAATAATGTATTCATGTTCTAGGCCTAACGCAGACAAGAGATAGTAAACAATTTGATGTGTTGCACTCACATAACGTTCTCTACTCTTGTACTAACTATTCTTATAAACCCTTATTCCTCTATACTATTCATGTTAGTCGAGATAAACATTTGCAGAAATTCCCTTGCTGGTAATTTTCTTGTAGGTGCAAGGGGAATGTCGGAATATAGTAGGCCTTGAGCAATAGTCAAAACATTTAAAGCTGGCCGCTATATGAAGGCTCTGAAATTCCGTTCTCTTTACACAGCCAAGAGATAAAAAGGCGAATAACGACCTTCCAATTGAGAAAATTACTATTACAAAAATCACGCAAATAATGAGCAGTATCTCTGAAACGGTTCAATCCACAAAACAAATGCATTTGGACAAAAGTTATGTGTTTTAACGAGATATATGTATTTTGCATAGTAAGATTTGGTCTATTCCTTACGGTTTAGCAGTTATGCGCAAGTCATCAAGAGTACGTGGGCTACAGCGAGAAAATCCAAAATATACATTTCATTTGCCATAAAAATATCTTAAACATGTGGCATTTTGATCAGTCGTTAGAGCCATTTTTGAGGAAATCAAAATTCTCGAAAAATTGTCCATATACAGGGTAGTTTAGGGTGGAGGAATTTTCTTCAAAAGCTTCGTGTCGCATCCTTGAAAGATATTAAACTTAAATGCCAATTTTGGTTTTTAGCCGACTTTTCTTTTTTTAGTTATGCAGTTCAGAGAGAGATACACAGAGGCAGACACACACACACGCACACACAGACACACACACACACACACACACACACACACACACACACACACACGGACCATTTTGTAAAAATGTTTTTTTTTTTATTCATGGTGCCTCAAAACATATATTTCCGGTGAAATCTCGATATCGAATTTTTGGATTGAATACAATACTTCCCCTACTAATACATAGTAGAGCAGGGGAAGACAGGTATCGCTGCTATGACGTCAGCTCACTCAACTCACATGCTCCCAGCGAAAGCCAGTTGAACGTGTGACGTCACAGCGGGCAAGAGGAAATGGCATACGGGACATCGTAATTTTAATGCTGGCTGTTTCAATTACGGAATAGTCACAGATTATAAATAATTACATTTCGGCTTTATGCCATATGCATAAATTCTAGTTTATGTGAACAGTCATGTTATAACGCCAATAGAACAGAAATTATAACTATTTTGCCTGAGCTAGAGGAGAGCTAATATACAGAACAATTAGGTGGACATTTTCCGACATTTGCCGTTTCGCTTTTCTTTAACTAGTTTGTCAATGTTAGGGCGTAATGTACGACACAATTGTAACCGAAGGCTGCATGTTAGATTGTGATCTCACAATATGCTTCGGGATTTTGACTTAGAAAGGTTCATAACAAAAAGAATTGTTTGAACACATACGTAGAATCAAACATACATAATACCCGTGCAACAAGGGCATATAACCTCAGAAATTTGGTTTGAGGAACATTCTTATAAAAATCAGCCAAGTCTTCCTTGTGTTTATAATTGTCCTTCAGCAAATCGTCACACTGTAAATTTATCAATTCAATTTGCTACCTGCTAGAAATGAATACGGAGTCGCAAAGATCTGAAACGTAGTTGACATCTTGAAGCCTGGTCTCAAACTAGTGTGAAACACGGGGAACTGAACACAAACACAAAAGCACTACACACAACACTACACAACGTCAACAAAAACACAAAACAAAAACAAAATTCGCACTAACGCCGTTAAGATCCTTCACACAACAAATAAAAATCCTCAGACTAGGCTGAAGAGGGTTCTCCCTAAACAGCCCGGGCATGTTTTAAACATGTACAAATAACTTTTGTCATATTCATTTACTTTCATGCAAGTAGCGCCACTGATCTAGGCAGCATAGCAATACACCGCTCTAGCCTGATGTCACACGAACGTACAAGCTGGCTCTTCGCTTAAATACGTCACACGGCCCAAAGTTGTCTTCCCCTGTAGTAGAGAAAGTAAGAAATAAATGGTTCACCTGACCAAACTAATACCACACAATTGTAACCTAGAAAGCCTAGTAAGAGAGGGTTGTCAGATCTACACAATTCTTTGATTAATTAAAAGAATAGCACTATATCATGTTCATACAGCACCAGAAACATTCATACTATTTAGCAATTATTGTTTATTTATGCCAACAAACTTATTGTTGGTGTTTTTAAGCACACAAGCCATGTGTGGGCATTATTTGAGAAGTAGAATTGGAACTGATAAATTCAATGCCACAGCTGGGATTTGAAGCACAGGTCCTTTTTTTTTTTTTTTTAATTTATTCATTATTTAAAGTCGCTTCAACATAAAAGTCATATCGCAACTAAACATTGAGGAATACATTGAAAATACAGAATAAATAAAAATACACAGATGCATTGTTTTCAGATCCTTTGTTTACCGGGAAAGATACGAATTGGCTGGAGAATTCAATGTCATTTTGGCAGGTTGTCACAGTAGCTTAATGGTTAGAGCACCCACCTGGTAAGCGGAGGATCTGTAGTTCAAATCCCCATTGTGGCATTAAATTTTTCAGTTCCAATTCTACCTCATTCATATTATTTGCATGCAATTTGGGCCAATTTGAACTTCAGGTTTAATAGTTCCTTTGAGGTTAGCGTAAGATTTTCGTTTCAATTTAGCCTTTTTACTTGCTCATTGTGGAAAATATTGGAGAGCAAGAGGATTAATGACTTCATTGTCAGAAATCCAGCATTAGCTAACAACAACTTGCTCTACTGGTAAGTAGAGGAAGTACCTATTGTATTCCACCCAAAAATTCGATGTCGAGATTTCACCGGAAATATATGTTTTGAGACATCCTGAATCAAAAAAAAAAAAAAAAAAAAAAAAAAAAAAGAAAAGTTTAATGTCTTTCAAGGATGCTACACGAAGATTTTGAAGAAAATAGCCCCACCCTAAACTACCCTTTACAAGGAACATTTTTCGAAAATTTTTATTTTCTTGAAAATGGCTATAACGAGTTTGATTAAAATGCCATAGGTTTAAGATATTTGTATGAAAAATGAAATATATATTTTGAATTTTCTGGCTATAGCCTATGTAGTTCTATTTACTCTGGATGACTTTTTAATAACTTGTAAACCGTAAGAGATAGACAATATCTTACTCTACAAAAAATGTAGACCTTGCTAAAACACACAATTTATGTCCTAATAAACTTTTTTGTAGAGTAAATCATTTCAGAGATATTCCTTGTTATTTGTGTCAGTTTCGAAAAGCAAAACTTTAGTGAAATGGAGCATCGTTCATTTTTTATATGTTAGGCGTCCAAAGAGAACGGGATTTCAAAGCTTTAAAAGATTTGACTATTGCTCAAAGCCTACTGTGTTCTAATATTCCACTTGCACCTACAAGGAAATAAGCATAAGATAATTTGTACAAATTTTTATCTCAACTAACACAAGAAGATATAGGAATAAAAGTTTGTAAGTTTGTAAGAATGGTTAGTACAAGAGTAGAGAAAGTCATGTGAGTGCAACACATCAGATTTTTTCTTTTTCTTTTCTTACGCACTTAATTATCCTCATTAGCTACATTTTCATCACCTGAATTAACCGTCTTGTAACAGAATACTCAAAACAGATAATAGTAAGAGCAATAAACAATATAACAGAGCACTGATCCAGTTGAGACAGGAATCAGCATTGATGTGCGACGGCGGTGCTGTCAGCTGGTACAGCAGACTACTTTATTGAAAAGCACCATAAGTCATGCCAGTTGTAGGGTTTTTACAATAAATTATTTCAATATATTTCTAGGAAGTAAATGTGTAATATCGATATTGTTAGTAGTGAAGATATAAGTAAAGCTAACAATTCAGTTAGAAAGGAATAAGTAAAAGTTAAAAAACTATTCTTTGAGAAATAAGAAATACAATTATACTTGATCGTTAATGTAATAGTTTGAAAGTACAAATTAATTTGTTATTGTTGAATCATGTACATATTTTTCTAAAAGAGAAGATTTGTTTAAATTTTCAGTAGATATCACAAGTTGCAAGAATAAATGATACTAATATTGATACCTTAACTTGAGTTATTATTCAAGAAGTGATTACACAAATAACGGTGATATCCAACTCCAGTACTACATATCTCTTACTCTAAAGCTAGCCAGCAAAACAAACTAATTAAAACATATATACACCCACAAACATCTATTGCATATATGGCTTCCATATATGTGGCGAACTAAAAATAAATAAGTATTTATAAACAAACAACCATTCCATAAATGGTGCACAGCTGTGTGGTACATGAATAGGATTTGCAAAAGTCAATAAATCAAACAAAGAAAATAATAAAACTTGAACAAAAAAAGAAAGCAGGTCTACTAGAACACCTAGAAATTCAAGAACTCCAATACGTCAGGGTCTTCTGAAGTCGAAGGGTCTACACAATATTGAGGGACTTACAACAGAGCCCAGGGATCCCAAAAAGGAAGAGAAGAAAGAAGACACCAGTAATATCTGGAACTTCATAACAAGGACCAAGCTAAAACTTTTGGCTCTTCTTTACTTTGTGTCCTGCAAACATTTTTTCTAACTTCCAACATCAGTTGATGTATTAAATCTTATAGGAAGTCACAAATATGATAGAAACATATAAAACAACTTTAAATATGCTCTAAACAGTAGGAAATACATACATTTAATTGAAATAAAACAAATACAAGCTAACATCAAATCTATTTACTGCACATGCGCTGAGTTGGTGGCACACGATAGTTGCCTTGCTCCCACAATTACCCAAGTCTTTGTTGCCAATGTTACAAAAACTCAATACACTGTAATTAAAAGAACTGGCAAAAGTTGCTTTTGATAATGTGTTTGTTGTCCATTAAAGATATACACACCTCATGGCAAAAGATGAACCAATCAGCTATTGGAAAGGGTAGAATGAAACTGAAAAATTAATGCTATAGCTGGGATTTAAACCACAAATCTACCGTTCACTGTCTAGCTGCTCTAACCACTAAGCTACCATGGCAATGTGCTGACATGACACTAAATTCTGCAACTCACTCGCATTTTTCCCAGTAAACCGCACAAGATCTCAATTCATATGAGATAACATCTTTAATGGTGACTCACAATATTGTAAGTACATAAGTCCCAGGCTTCTAGTTTAACCAACTATAAGGTCAATCAATGCAATTAATCTTGTTCCATACAAGAGCCACCATCTCCTACACATGGGTATTGTGTGAAAGGATGTAGTACATTCCTCCAGTTCGCCTTCTTCTAATGGGCAGACAGTATTTGGGCTGGTGGTAACCTGGAGTTCTCGAACCAACTACCCTTTGAGGACTCGTAGCTCGTAGCTGTGATCCTATTTTTTAATATGAAGGAGCAGCATTACACTTTTGATATAATTGCACATTTTGAATAACCTTTCATCATATAGGGACTGCATGTATTATTCATAGTGATACAATAGTGCATAATCAACAGTATCAACGAATCTAGCCATTGCAGTGAAACACAACTTACACTTACGAAATTTATTTACTGAATGGCAAAGACTGAATAGTATATTTATTTTTACAATAAACAGTTAATGGTAGTTTGTTTCTAACACTGGTACAAGTGGTTAATACATGTACAGTTTCTATATCATCTGCAACTGACATGTTCAATGTTCACTGGTCTCCATGGCTACTTGTCAACTCGCTGAATGCAATCCAATCTAATCTAATCTGATCTGGAGCACTGGTGCAGAGGTTGGCAGCGAATGGCTCTGCAGCTATTGAGGTTACCTGCTCTGCTATTCCTCGACAAGTTTGGCAGCTTCTATTAGTGCTCGTTTAATCATGTCCAGTGTTGGACTTGGAAATAATCTTTGCAGAACCTAAGAAAGAATATCCAAACTTTTTAAGCAATCACAATTTGTAATGTATGCGTTTTATAGAAAACTATTCCTTAACAGCATTGTGTGCATTTAAGAAGCAGTAAAGTAGTACAAATTAAATAAAAAACATTAGTAGAGAAACAGAACAATAAATGAATGTCACAGGTCATCAGGATAGAGCTGAACAGGTAATGTTAGCCAGGAACATCTGAACATACTTAATTTGTTGAGACAGATGAAACTGGAAATGACAGAAATTAGTAAAGAACAGAAAAAGTCAGCTGATGACATTACTGAAAAACAGAGAAATTAGCTAAAGAACACAAAGAATTAGCTAGAGAGATCACTGAAAACAAAACAAAATGGTCAGTGATCAAAAAGAAATGTCCGAAAATCAGGTCCGATATAGGCAGGGAAATCTCAATAAAACAAGTTCAGCTTGCTACTGAAATAAATAACAGACAAAGCCAGTTAGCAGCTGATATAAATGTCAGAATCAAATCTGAGCAAATTAAACTTCACACAGAAACCATAATTGAGGTGAAAAATATGTTAAGAATGAAATTAATGAAATTAGAGAAAATTGAACTGCAAGGATCATAATTATACATATTGAAATTGAGAAGTTAAAATTCAATAGTGAGAATACAGCTGATAGTGTAGTTAAAAAAATGGCAGTAGTAACTGAAAGCTTAGATACCACTACAACAGAAATGTGTGCACAACAAGACTTGGTTACTAAAGAAGCAGATAACCAAAGCAAAATTAAAGAAGTGGTAAACAATTAAAAGAAATCACAGAAAAAGTAAATCAGTCTAATGAGAAATCAAACAAATTACAAGATGTTGTGCATACTTTTCATGTTTGTCATGTACTATCTTTGACGAAAGTAAATACCCAACTTCAGTGAGACCTACGCAAAGGGTCACCTAATTCACAGGTGTGCTTGCATAGATGGTATGAGGATTAAATTAGTCATATGTTTCCTTGCTGCTCAGAGAACATGGCAGCCATGTCACCCCGTACCTCACCTCCCAGTTTTGAAAAGCAATATTCCAGCAATCCTACATCAATGGACAAACATTGCATATTTAACTTCAGTGCACCTGCAGAAAATATGTTCTTATAGTGTTTTATTAAGTTATGGACTAGGACTAAAATGATTCCAGTGTTGGGTGCTAGACTTACAGACGTGAGTTTAATCAGTGAGACAAAGTTTGTGTGTTCACTATAGCGGAACTGGCTAAGGCGTGTTCATTCAAATCAACAGCAGTGGGCTAATGTTATTTTGAATTCAAATTTAACATTCTTATTTTATTTCCTATTTTACTTTCTCTACTACATATAGTAAAGTTGAGGAAGTATTGTTATCCACCCAAAAATTTGATATTGAGATTTCCCCAGAAATATGTTTTGAGGTCTCCTGAATCCAAAAAAAAGGCATTTTTAGAAAAAGGTCCATGTATGTGTATGTGTGTCTATCTGTGTGTCCGTCAGTCTGTGGAAAGCATAACTTGAAAACGAAAAGTTCTTTAAAAACCAAAGCTGATATTTAAATTTGATATCTTTTAAGAATGCAACACAAAGATTTTGAATAAAATTCCTCCACCCTAAAGTACCCTTTACATGGAAAATTTTGACTTTCTTGAAAATACCTGTAACGATTTTGATTAAAATGCCATATGTTTGAGATATTTTTATGACAAATGAAATGTAGATCTTGAATTTTCTGGTTATAGCCCATAAAGTCCTATTTGCTCTGGATGACTGGATGACTTTTGCATAACTGGTAAACCATAAGAGATAGATCAAATCTTACTGTACAAAAAATGTAAATCTTACTAAAACACTCAATTTATGTCCAAATAAATGTTTTTGTAGAGTGAACCATTTTGGAGATATTCCTTGTTATTTAACATTCACTCAAAGCCTACTTTATAACCATATTCCCCTTGCATCTACAAGAAAATAAACAATAAAATAGTTTCTGCAAATTTTATTTCAACTAACATGAAGATATAGGCATAAGAATTTGTAAGAATGGTTAGTACAAGAGTAGAGAAAGCCATGTGAGCGTAGCACATCAGATTTTTCTTGTTTCTTTCTTAATGGAAACATCATTATTGTTGTTGTTAGCTAATGCTGGATTTCTGACAATGAAGTCATTAATCCTCTTGCTCTCCAATATTTGAAGAGAGCAATAGCAGTAACAGTATCCATTTTTTTTCGAGAGCACCATATTTTTATGCCTTGGAGGTCACATTGCTCTCTCACAACCCCCAGAATGTCTGGAGGAACACACCTGTCATTAGTTTATGGGTCTCACTGACCTGACCAGGAGAATTATCAAAATAAATACCGACCATATCCTCTGATTACCAATCAGAGGATGTATACATGCCATGACAGGTCAGCATGTTAGGGGTTAAGAGCTTAGAGAGAAATTAAAGAAATGGAGAGGTTGGAAAAATAAAGACTCCCTAGCCCTCAGGAACCCTAACAGCATCGGAGTCGGAAGAGAACAAGAGATGACCAAGGTAAGGTCAGATAGAAAAGCTACAGTGAGGAGCAAAACACCAGTAAGTGGAAGTAATGTTCTGCTCAGCTTGGGTACCTTGTGGTCGCCATTCACATATCCCTTAGACGGAGACCCCTGAGAAAAAACGTTAAATATTGTAATATATATTTGATGCACTACTGTGTTGTGAACACAAAAAAAGAAAGTTGACTTAGCTATCTTAGTCTACCCCAGGACCTTCTAGATACCGGACCTGACACTGGGATTCAAGATGGCGGTCTATGTGGTGGGAACTCTATCAATAATATAAACATTTTTCCCACACTGTTGACCCCAATAATTTTGTGCTAGTTTTAAAACCTTGATAACTAGATTGATATGATCACACGTACAAAAGTGGTGAGCTATGGCTGATATATCTCTTTGTATTTGATATTTCTGATGTGTTCCTTCATTCTGGTTTACACACACACATATATATCGTGGCAGTCTTCACAGTTGACATGGTAGATTCCTGATAATTTAATACTTGGAGCACTATTTTTGGAGGGCGATTCAGTAAATTCTCCCACTATACTGGTTTTGCGGAGTCAGTGTTATATTTTAATCCTTAAAAACTAAATTGAATCTGTTTAAAAATTTTGGATGATATGTGAATTTATAATTTAGCAACCATGAACACATCATTGATTCTAGTATATCTACTTAAGGGCAACGAATGTAAAATTTATTTTTAAGTACTACAGAAAGAAAGAATCTTTAGAAATCCACAGATATGTTGTCTTTACTTTGCACATCCAAGCTTTAGGTGTTTTAATGGAAGAAGTTATTTATCGTGGTTGGATTGTTTTTATGTGAAGTAACGTCTTCTCTGTAGATTACATACAATATTACAATAAAATGTAAAATGAAGCTATTTCTGCTATTTGTAATGTGTGCAGGTTTGATGTTTACACTTTATTAATATTCCCAATAAATAAAAATTGTATGGAGATAGGTAAGGGGAACGAGGTGGTCACAATCCTTGATTAGTTATTCTGTCACCATACCCACTTTGCAATTCATGCATAGAATTACCAGCAGTGTGTGCTATAGCCGAATCCTACTGAAACCAGCCATTCAATCTTTCATTTCTTGTTAGTTGCAGAAAAAGAATATTTAAAATAGAATTTACATAAACATGTGAATCAACTTTTGTGTCATGAATATGAGACTGGTAATTCCAAATGTGGTGAGAAATTTAATGAATAATATGGTGATTTTCGGTAGTCCAGTATCAATTTTTCTGAGTAGAAACTGACCTTGAAGATAAAACCATGCTTCATTAGTGAACAATGTTAAAGATGGGTCCATGTCGCCATTATGAACAGACTGCTAAAACCAATTGCAGTAATTAATCCTACTTACAGAATCTTGTAGTTGTAAAGTTTCAGTGAAGAATATTGGAGAGCAAGAGGATTAATGACTTCATTGTCAGAAATCCAGCATTAGCTAACAACAGTTTCAGAAGTTGCCACGGAAGGTGACGTCTTGGAAATATTAACCTCTTCTGTTAAACACCTTAGTGGGTTTTATTTGTGTGGAATGTTAAAGAATAAACTGTACACATCAAAACTGCACACGTTACATGAACTGAAGGACAAAATCACGAGAGAAATAGACAACCAGTCTACTTGAACTTTTGCAAGTACACCAGAACTAGATTTAACCATTCTTCTTTAATTTTATTTTTGTTTATAGTAGGTTAAATTACATTGTTTTTGAGAATAAATAAATTACTCATTATTCAAATGTTATAGTTTCCAAACGAATCCACCTATGCAATCACCTGGCTAAAATATCTGATATTACATCTTACTTGATTGCTGGATCGACAATCTTATCTGTTTATTTCTTTAGCTATAAGTATGACTAATTGGCACAGGTCTACCAGACCCTGCATATAAAATTATAGAAACTAATGAAATGTTTCTAATGTTTCTGCACAGCGCTCTAACCTTTCCCGCCTTCTTATGAATGCTGCAGTATGATTGTAATTTTAAAACCGAATGCTTTATAAGATATTAATTGCAATTACTGAAAATAAAGCAGAGAACACACCTACCTTAACTGTCTATCATGCCTCTCGAAATTAATATTTCCCTTTAAATATTCACATTCAAAAGCATCTCTATAAATCTCATAGAGCAGAACAGAATGCAGTTGTAGATTAGTTCAGTGGAAGCAACCTTTACACCTAGCAAGGTTGTCATGTCGTTTATTTCCAAGCACTACACAAAGTTGTCATGTCCCCATTAAGTCAATTTCTAGCAGTATGCTTTCATCTGATTGCCAGTTCCTCATAAAAAGCTGTAGAGAATTAAACACATTTGTTAACTTTGTATTTTAGAAAATAAACATGCGAAAGGCAAGGATCAAACCCCCTGGAGCAGGAATTTCTGAATATTAATATTAGGGAAATATTAATTTTGGGAGGCATGGTTGAAGTTGAGATAGGCATGTTCCCTGCTATATTTTCAGCAATTGCAATTAATATCCTGTAAAGCATTCAGTTTTAAAATTGCAATCGTACTGCAGCATTCATAAGAAGGTGGGAAAAGTTAGAGTGCTATGCAGAATAAAAATACCTAAAGAAATAGATTTTTTTAGTCTCTATAATTTTATATTTCACACAGGTTATATAACTAGTTATGCTCCCATTAAGAAAGAAACAAGAAAAAGGGAAATAAAAAAAATGTTAAATGGGATTCAAACTAATGTTAGCCCACCACTGTTGATTTGAATGAACACGCCTTAGCCAGTTCCACTATAATGAACACACGAAGTTGGTCTAACTGATTAAACTCACATCTGTAAGTCTAGCACACAACACTGGAATCATTTTAGTCCTAGTCCACAATTTAATAAACTGCCATAAGAACATATTTTCTGCAGGTGCACTGAAATTAAATTTGCAATGATTGCCATTTAATATAGAAGAATTGCTGAAATATTGCTTTTCAAAACTGATACACCAAGTAGTGGTACCAGAAAGGCCAGAAGAGCCAAGAGGGCGACATCTGAACCCAGAGATGTTCAGAGGTCACCAGTTAATATAACGGTTGGAGACATAGAGAAGCCCAAGGTTAACTTGGCGTTAGCGAACAATCTGGTTACAACGGATGTCACTCAAGAAGACAGCCAAAACCGAGAAGTAGCACCATCTGTATCTGATAGCTCTTCAACTGACCAGCAGCATAGAGTGACACAAGAAGCAGCTGACAATCACCAGATTAGTGGAATGACAAACAAGAAGGCGAGATCGATATCCAAGAAGACTAGGGAGGAAGTGTTGAATGTTGTGATGGATACCACGGCCCCATCCGAGGACCATTTACCTTCTGTGGAAAAGGATAAGATGGATGCACACCAACATCTGTTAGGGCTGGAGGAGGTCCTTCACCAATGTGACAAACTGCCCAAAAGTCAAAAATTGCAACTTAGGATGAGCTTTTATAAGATTATAGAAGAATATCATCTCCTTCAAGGAAAAACTCTAGAGTTGGAACAAGAAAACCAACGATTACGAGAGGAGAACATCAGGTTTAAAACATCACCAGTCATACAGCCTCCTTCCTATGCAATGATGGCAGTAAAGCCACCACAGGGAGACTGTAATTGAGAGGACCCTGGCATCCCAAAGCGGCATGGTGCTTTGCACTTCGAAGGCAAATGATACGGCAGAGCAACTACAGAGGCGGATAACTGAAGCTATTCATCCTGCAAAGGATCAGATCCGGATAAAGGTCATCAAGAAGTCCGAAAGTGGGAAAGTACTAATTCGTACGGAGAATGAGGAAGATGTGGAGAAACTCTTGATTCACCCCAAGCTTCAGGAGATGGTTACTGTTGAAAGACCTAGAAAGTGGAGACCACGACTAATTGTGTATGACGTTCCCAGATGGATCACACAGGAGAAACTCCAAAAATTGACCCGTGAGCAGAATTTCCCTGATTATGATCAGGAGCATTTCCAGAGTGAGTTTGAACCCAAATTCCTCACCGGTCCTAGGGAGAAATCGACACTCCATCATGTTGTAGAGGTTGCCCCCGAAATGCGGAAAGAGATTCTAAGAAAGGGACGACTCTATTTAGACTTTGGGTCATACACGGCAAAAGACTATCTGGTGGTACCACGCTGTCACCGTTGTCAGGACTTAGGGCACGTCCTTAAAAAATGCCCCGTGGACAAACAGGTCTGTGGCCATTGTGGCGAAGAAGACCACCTCAGGAAGGACTGCCTGAAAAGAAGGCAAGCGGAGATCTGTGTTGCATGCAATGCACGTAGCAAACACTCCTGTGGAAATCCTAATGGAAGAAACTGTGCCACATACAAAGCGTTGCTGGATCGTCTCATCCTAAGAACAGACTATGGCCAATAGCACCAACAACCATAGGAGAGAGGACAATTTAAATATACTACAAATAAATGCTGCCAGGAGTCGCCTAGTAATGCAAGAATTACGTCGACTTGCAGAAGAACAACACAGTGATATCTGGTGTATTCAGGAACCCTATGTTATCAATGGCATAGTTCCCTACATGCCGGTGTCATCCAGGACAGTTTTGACTGGTGCGACTCCTATGGTGGCAATAGTGGTCTTCAACAGGGACATACGTCTTAAGTTACAACAATTCAACGACATCCACATGGCTTGTGTGGAGCTAATGTACAGGGACCTTCACATTGGACTGGTGAATGCATACTTTCAACCCAGTCAGGAGATTGAACCTCATTTGCAAAAACTGGGATCAGTTCACCAACATCTTGCACTACTACCCACAATCTACACAATAGATGCAAACGCCAAATTGCCCCAGTGGTATAGCCACTGTCGGGATGAACAAGGAAGTAGACTGGAGGAAACCTTAATGAGTCTGGGATTGCGGATTGCCAACCAACCTCACAACCCGCCAACTTATGTGGGGTGGATAGGGGTGTCAGTGAACATAGATGTAATGCTTACTAATTGTCAGGCCGAGAACCTTTTAAGGAACTGGAAGGTGGCTGACCAGCAAACCACGAGTGACCACAATGTCATATTTTTTCAACTCTACAAGGCACAAATCAATAACCAACAGAAGGTATCCTGGAGGTACAATTATAGGAAGGCCAACTGGAGTAGATTGAGAGCTACATTAACTGTGCCTAATTGGATGTCACAAGGAGTGAACATTCAAACAGCAACTAATAACATTGAAAAGGCCATCAGGAGCAGCATGGATGCCGCCATACCTATAATCAGTGCTAGTTCGCATAAGCAGAATGCCCCATGGAATGATCATTTACAAAGGTTTCGATGTAATACTTGGCATGCTAGGAAACGATACCAGAAGGCAAGAACTCCACAGGAGAGTGAGACGTGGCTCCTAATTTATAGGCGCAGGAATGAGGTCTATGCAAAACAACTCACACAGACTAGGCACAGCTGTTGGAAGCGGTTTACAGAGGATTGTCTACAACGGGATCCATGGGGTGTACCGTACAGAATTGTGCGGGATAAGTTTGGAGGTGATGTCTCCTGCACGCTTCTTCGACAGGACGGTACAAGCACGAAGAACTGGAGTGAAACCATGGGTCTTCTCCTGGACACATTGGTTCCCCAAGATGACGAACGGGAAGATAGCCAGACGCAAAAAGAAGCGAGGCTGCAAATGGCAAGTGAATATCGTACAGAGGGAACATGTGATCCTTTCACAGAGGAGGAGATCCTCATTTACATTGACCAACTAAAGAACAGAAAAGCTCTTGGCCCAGATAGAATTGGCAATGAGGTACTGAAAGCCCTTGCTAACCTCATAACACCTTATTTGTGCAATCTTTACAATGAATGTCTGAGATTGGGCAAAATGCCAGAGAGTTGGAAAGAGGCGAATTTGGTTATTCTTAAGAAGGCTCCTGAAAAAGATCCTAGAGAACCCAGCTCATACAGGCCTATTGCGCTTCTAAATGGTATGAGCAAGTTACTGGAAAAGCTCATATGCAGTAGGCTCCAGACAATTAGGGAAACAGCAGGTCTTACATTAACCCAATTTGGTTTCCAAAGAGGAAGATCTTGTGAGGATGCTATAAATCATACCATCAATATAGTGGAGGAAGCTGACACCAAGTATGTGTTGGGTATTTTCATTGATATTGAAGGGGCCTTCAACAATCTACGGTGGCCTGCCCTATTTGCTGAACTTCGTAGTATGAACTGCCCTGGGAACCTGTATCTGCTCCTTCGTGATTACTGCTACGGTAGAAAGGTAACTTTATGCGATTTTAAGATCTCGAGAGCAGTAACCAAAGGCTGTCCACAGGGTTCAGTATGCGGGCCTGTGCTGTGGGATATCGGTCTTGAACCTATACTAAATCAACTAAATCGGACTTCAGCAATCAGTGGGCACACTGCATATGCAGATGATGCAATCATCATTACTGGTAATTGTAGGACAGTATTAGAACATCGTGCTGCTGATGCCCTGGATGTCTTTCACCAGGAATGTATGGAGCTCAAGCTGGCAATCTCCCCGGTAAAGACTAAATATGTACTTTTGAAAGGCAAGCTAAAAAGAGATCCAGCAATATCCCTTAATGGAATAAGAATACAAGACATCTGGGTGTTAACTTGGAAGAGGGCCTGTTGTTTAGGCAGCATATAGCTGAAACAGCAAAAAAGGCACTTGCCATAATGGGTAAACTTGCGCGTCTAGCACGCAACTTTGGGACAATCCCTTATGGAGCTATTCGCTTATATAATAATGCAATCCTGGCTTCTGTGATGGGCCATGCTGCAAGTACCTGGGCACATAGACTGTATTTAGTCACTGCCAAGCGAGAAGTGCGCAGTCTTCAACGAAAAACACTGATTTGCTTGAGTGGGGCTTTTTCAACAACCCCAACAGATGCCCTATTAGTCACCTTAGGTATCCTACCGCTCGACTTGGAAATTAGAAGACGTGCCACCTGCTACTGTCTTTGCCATCAACACCCGATGCGAGCTGCACAAATTGCAGGAGCTCCAGTACAAATTGAACTAGATATTAGAGAACGACTTATCAGTGAATGGCAACATGAATGGGAGACGAGCACCACGGGTAAGAGAACCTATGACATTTTCCCAGATGTTGCTGAGAGACTCCACATGAGATACTTCAAGCCTTCAAAAGGATTAATTCACTACATCACGGGACATGGACCCTATGGTGTGTATCTCATGCGGTTTGGTCTGAGGGAGAGCGGCAATTGTTGCTGTGATGCCGTAGACACGCCCGAACATGCGCTATGGGAATGTCCGCTGCGGACGAGTGGGAGGGCTACGGCCCTCTCATACCTACAGGACAGAACTATCTACTCAGTGGTATGTCGGCGAAGACTGTGGACGTGGCTGGATAAACTAGCGAACTCCGTTTCCACAAGAGAGGCAGCCAAATTTAGAAGAAATCCATGACCACAGAGAAGACAACACTGGATTTGACATTCACCTGATTGGATCTACTGGACATGACATTCGTAGTTATAAGCTTAGTTAGGACATAGGTTAAACATTAGTTTAGATTAATATACTGTGTATTCTGTTTTCAATTGTATAAATTGTGGTATTGTTCAATAAAGTTAAATCAACTGGGGCATAACATGTAGCTATATAAATGGGATAACATATAAGTTATGTAAAATATAATTAGGTTATATATTCTTAATATATGAATTGGTAATGTAATTATATTGCATATTTAAAACTGTATGTAGCACTGAAATCGTGGAATAAATATGAAAATAACTGGGGGGGATAACATTTAATTACGTTATGCGTAGACATTATGTATGTATTAGTATATTCATTCCTTCCTGTAATATAAATTATTGTAGCATTGTAATTGAGGAACCAATAAAGATGCGCAGATAGTTCAGAGTATAAAAAAGACACCGAACTAAAAAGATACAGGAGCCCTCTAACCTGCGGTTGCGCAGGCTAGGGGGCTTTTTTTTTTTTTTTTTTTTTTTTTTTTCAAAACTGTGAGATGAACTACGAGGTGACATGGCTGCCATGTCCTTTGAACAGCAAGGGAAGCATATGACTAATTTAATTCTCATACCATCTATTCAAGTACCTATGCCTGAGAATTAGGTGACTCATCTCACTTAAGTTGTGTATTTACTTTTTTGAAAGATAGTACCTAAGAATTTGCATAATAATTTAAATGGTGACAATGAGGATGTATTCAAAATAATGAATAGGAAATGCACAACAATTACAAGTTGTCACAGATTTATGAAATGTTTCCTGAGAAATCAAACATAAACCACACACCACACACAGGCAGAACACAGCCAGAAACACAGTCTGCTCGAAACTAATGTCTGAGATTGTAGCTCCAACTTCTGATGAGCAGGAAAACCCATCCGAAGCATAGAGAGATTGAGGAGTACTTTAAAATTAAAATAATACTGTAGTAACTAAGGATGTATGTGATCAAAAAGAGCCTTAGAGAATGAGCAACTGAATGGTTACATATGGCACTATGGCTTGCTGAAATGCATAGCACGTTTAAGAATTTCTTCCTAACATGCTACTGGGGCAACCAGTTCAAAATCAAATCAGAATCAAACTTACCACAGGCAAATACAACCCTGAAGGCAGTATAGCAATGACTGATTATTTTATGCATATACCAAATAGACAATGAATATCTGATTCACCTGTGATCAACAAATTATTTACACACTAACCTGAAACTTCCCAGCAAATATAAGGAACAATCTAATAGTAGCAAAACCTATAGATTTTTCAGATGTGATCGAACTGCTAGCTAGCATTTCAGACGAAAGTAAGACAATGCACAAGCAATCAGGTGTGTCTACCTAGGTAATATGTAGTAATAGATCAGATAATGAAAAAGAAACACTCATGATACAGTACAGAACAACCCAAGCCAAAACCCCATGCATTTTCACAATCAAAATTCCCGGAGGGAAAGTAAGACACAAATACCTCACAGAAATGACCAAACTTATAATGATGGAAGAATGTGCTATCGGAACACAATGCCACGATCTCATGGGATGAGAAGCAATTGATTGTCACCACTTGAGATCCAAAATTGGTGTGGAAGTAAATTGCATGGTGTTTCAAAGTCGCAACAGCATCTGTGCAAATCTACGTTCCAACCCAGATATAATCCCCCAGAGACCAAGGAAAACAGCGGTTGCAGCCTTCCGACTATTGAAAAATCATGACTGCTTAGCAAGTCATCTCTACAGAATAGGTATCTCAGCCTCACCAATATGTGTCCTGTGTAATGATCCAGCAGAAATGAATGAAGACCACTTGAAGACCTGTGAAGCATTAAGATCAGAAGAAACTACAGTTCAAAAGTATTCAAAAGCACGAATGCTAATGGCTTCATTGCCAGAGGCAAGGCACTAGAAAACAACAACAACAACAACAGTATACGGTTTCAAGGATCTTAGAGTAAGTATCAAACTCCGATACCGGAAACACAAGAAAACTCTAAATGGAACAAGATGAAAACCTCTTATCTGCTGCAAATGATACAGCATAAGCAATTGACAATGCTGTAATAATTCCAATGAGAACCGGAATGACAATACAGGAAAACTAAATGCAGGTTATGCCAATACTCCTGGCGTACCCTAGAACCGCATAATTCTGACACATGGAGTCCCTTAAATATATGCAACAGTATAAACATGAATAGGAAACAGAATGACAAATATAACATATATATGCTCCTTCTTTATCTGATTACCCTCCCTGTATGGAGAACTGATATCTCCAGGACTTAAAGCCTGTGCCTAGGGTCCGATGCCTTTTGGGGAGCAGAAAAATCTGTGCACCGGACAGAGTGAAGACCTGGAAATGGGTGGTCAGCCCAGCACCAGGTATGAGAGTGAGAAACACACACAGGCAAAATGGATGAATGGAAAGATGATGATGGAGCAGTTGACCAGATGCCCCTTTGTCCACTACAAATACCACATGTGGGTCCCTGGGATTGAATCTGAGCTGCCTTGGTGATAGACAAATGGTCTAACCTATTGGCCACAGCGCCACCTAACACAGATATGCAATTAGAATCATCATATCCACCACAAATAAAGCTAGAGATCAATGGTACACTTGGTAATGTAATGATAGATGCCGGCGCATTAAGATCTATATGCAGCAAGATATTGTTTATAGTTTATACCAGTCTAATAGGTACTTACAATGCCTCTATATTGATGTGTACTGTAGTGTAGTAGTTGGAAAACATAAAGAACACATCAAATACCAAGTGATGTTAAATGCAAAAATAAATGTAGTATGAATTTATTTTGCTAGTAGTACCTACAATACAAGGTGATACTAGGATGAGATCACCTATTCTATTTGAGAGCCAGGCTAGACTTTGATGACCTAAGGGAAGTAGTGAGAGATGTAAATAAGAAGGTAACACTTCCCTTATTACAGGAACAATAAAATTTCAAGTGGGAAAATCATGCTACATGGATGATTGGGAGCAAAAGTTAGACAAGAACGAGTGATTCTTTGCTGTGTACATGAATATTTATAAAAATGATATAATCATTAATGAAATTATGCCATCAAATGTCAATGACCTACATCATGAAAAAATCCTGTGATAAAATACATTGCATATCGTACGTCAGAGAGAATTATAAAAATGCTCCCAACACAATATCACAAGTCAAAGCTGACAACAATGAATGCCAAGAAGAAGTAAGTATCAGTAGGAAATGTACAGAAGCTTAAGTAGAGGAGAATAAAAATCTAGATTTTCAAAATACATGACAGCTCGAAACAAAAATGTGCCTATATTCAGAAAGAAAAACCTGGTGCTTGTAAAGTTTACAAACACAATTTTGAGGTCATAGACTTAAAATCATTTAATCATAAAGCTAGACCAATAACAAATGCTATCAGGACAGAAGCTGACACAATAATTGAGCAAATGGTTGAGATAAGGCCATAGATGTGTCAAAATCAGAATTCCTTAATCCCACATGTTGGGTTCACAAACCAGAAAGGACAATAAATGCCCAAAAAATAAATCCATACATGTATCAGAAAGACTAAAATGGACCAAGTATTTTTTTAGTATTGATTTAACCCCTCATTTTGGCAGATATCATTACATCAAGAGCCAACTTACAAAGTTTAGCGTTTTTGGCTTTTCTAAGCGTAGCAGTGCTCTACTATGAGCGCTACACAAAGTATTATTTGGTGACATAGTACAGTGGGAGTGAGAGAGTGAGTGAGTGCATGTGAGAGACAGGGAGTGACGAGTAAGAGAGAGAGTGAGTGAGGGAATGAGAGAATGAGGGAGTGAGAGAGTCAGAGTCACAGGGCGAGAGTGAGGGAGTGAGAGAGAGAGTGAGTAAGGTTTAAGGGCCTGTGGACATCAATGTCATTTGGGCCCAGACACAGCAGAAGTATTTAAAGTACCATTTATAGAGAATTTCCTTACGTGCAATGATAATTTCGAAAACTGTCTAGAACACACAGAATATGCTCTAAAAGAGATTACATGAATGTACTATACCAGGAATGTAAATAAAAAAAATTCCTCTATCTTCTTCATGTTAGTCCAGATAAACATTTGCAGAAATTTAGTAAAGTTTTAAAATTCCATTCTCTTTGCATGGCTAAGAAATTAAAAAGTCAATAACGACCTTCCATCTGAGAAAAGTTTAAGTAGTGTAAAACTCACACAAATAACAAGGAATATCTCTGAAATGGTTCACTCCACAAAAAAATGCATTTAGACATAACTTGTGCACTTTAACAAGAACTACATTTTTGTATAGTAATATTTAGTCTATCTCTTACAGTTTATCAGTGATGCAAAAGTCATCAAGAGTCAACAGGACTACATAGCAAGAAAGTTCAAAATATACATGTCATTTTCCATAAAAATATCTTAAATACATTGCATTTTAATGAAAAAGGTTAGAGCCATTTTTGAGAAAATCAAAATTTTCGAGAATTTTTCCATGTAAAGGTAGGGTGGAGGAATTTTCTTCAAAATCTTTGTGCCACATCCCTGAAAGATATTAAACTTAAATACCAACTTTGGTTTTTAACCAAATTTTTGTTTTTGAGTTATGCTGTTCACAGTTACACACGCACGCACGCACGCGTGCACGCACACACACACACACACACACACACACACACACACACACACACACACACACACACACACACACACACACACACACACACACACACACACAGACACACACACACAGACACACAGACACACACACACAGACACACACACAGACACACAGACACACACAGACACACACAGACACACACAGACACACAGACACACAGACACACACAGACACACAGAGACACAGACACACACACACACACAGACACACTCACACAGACACACACACACACAGACACACACACACACACACACACACACATGGACCATTTTCTAAAAATGCTTTTTTGGATTCAGGAGGCCTCAAAATGTATATTTCCAGTGAAATCTCGACACTGAAATTTTTGGTTGAATACAATACTTCTTACACATAGTAGAGAAAGTAAAAGTGTAAGTTTATAAATAGAGAAACTAAATTTTTAGGTTTCTTAATTTTGCAAGAAGGAATAGAAGGAGATCCCAAATATATGAAAGCAATTCATGAAATGGCTTCTCCAAAGAATCAGAAGTAAACTTAAACAATTATTAAGAATTCTACATAAGAAAGTAAATTTGTAGTAAAATATTGCAGACAAAATTGCATCACTTAGACAATTGTTGAAGAAAGAATCCAAGTAGGCACCAGAGCATCAACAAGCTCTTGAAAATTATTATTTATTTATGCCAACAAACTTACTGTTGGTGTTTTTAAATACACAAGACAATTACCCCAATGGTGACTTACTATTGTAAGTACTTTATGTCCCAGGATTAAATAACCTTCAGATGGTAATTATTATTTATTTATGCCAACAAACTTACTGTTGGTATTTTTAAATACACAAGACAATTACCCCAATGGTGACTTACTATTGTAAGTACTTTATGTCCCAGGATTAAATAACCTTCAGATGGTAATTATTATTTATTTATGCCAACAAACTTACTGTTGGTGTTTTTAAACATTGCCCACACACGGCTTGGACATAAAGTACTCACAATAGTAAGTCACCATTGGGGTGATTGTCTCTGATGTGAGACTACCTTTGTGGTTTACCAGGAGAAATACAAACTGGTTTGAGAATTCAATGCCATTCTGGCAGATTGTCACAGTAGCTCAATGGTTAGAGCACCCGCCTGGTAAGCAGAAGGTCTGTGGTTCAAATCCCAGCTGTGGAATTAAATTTTTAAGTTCCAGTTTTACCTCTCAAGCTCTTGAAAATCTCAAAATAGTATTCCAAAACACCATTTTGTGAAAATGAGCAAATCCAGATTTACCGCTGTACATATATTTTGATTGGCATATGCAGCAGTACTTGCATAAGAAAGCAACAATGAGAAATATGTGATTAGTATTGTATCAAGGTTACTGCCAAAAATAGAATCAAATACCTGCGTCACAGAACTTGAAATAGGAGCAATGTATATCAGCTTGCAAAAATTTATACAGCATATCTATAACTGTAAAATGATTGTATATACTGGTCATATTAATTTATCTTTCATACAAACATGTAAACTAACAAACTCAAAGATCTCGCATTACATATGTAGGAATACTTCACATATCGTAGAGGTAAGATATATATCTAAGGAAAGGAAAGTTTCCCAGTGACCGGTTATTGAGGATACAGCAAGAACAGATTCCTGAAACACTAGCCAACTCATATAACAATGTGAAGGTAATGAAATTAAATTTATAGGGAAAAAAGAATTTTCAAACTAAATGAAGTAAATGCAAAATGCAACGCAAAAACACAGAATTAAGTAAACTATTTATAATGCACCTTAAGAGAAACAATCAGAATACTTAAAAGTATAATCTACAAACTTCTTAGAAACCACAAGAAGAAATAAAGGGTACACAGGAATAAGGAGGAATGTCAATGTAAAACAGTAAATGAAGTAACACTACCAAGGTATGCTACTTTATGGGTGGGAGAATAGTTTAAAATAATGCCCAACCAAATAAAACAAAATGTCGCTGAAATATAACACATTTCAGAAGTCATGTACAACTGATGAGAGAGGGACATCACCAAAAAAGAATAAAAGAAAGGGGAATGTCAGTTTGGTATGTGGCAGCACTATTTTACACAACCTGCGTTGATAGTCAGTTGTCTCATCTCACCATGTTTTAGTTGTTCATGATTGTGGTTTGTTGCTTATTTTGCATATAATTACAATATCTGAGAAAGAGAACAGTAATGCAAGTATGGCATTAACCAAGAAGAAACATAGTTTGGGCGAATGATTGAGCTAATAAAGAAACTTGGACTGTTTTCAGATTTCTTCACTCTGCAGTACATCATGCCAAACACCTAGATTCTGCAAAAATAGTGTTTGCAATTCATGGGCACTTGTACTTAGAGTGCAATAGAAACATGGCACTCCTTAATCAGAAATTTGCAGCTGAAATGCCACAAGATGGCGTGAATCATTTTAGGAGTGCCAGAAATAAGCCCTTCCCTTTCCATGTAATTGAAGTTGATCAACCAATAATTGAGGAGCGTTTATTCAAAACTCGATAGATGCAAAATTTTACGAAATTGAGTTATATATATATATATATATATATTCTGTGAAATCAGATTTTGCAAAATTCAATTCTTGTCCTGTGTAGAAGCTAGGGAATATCAGCAGTTTTTTCAAAAACTTGATAGATGCACTTGCTCAGTTAAAGCAAAGGTCGATAGATGCAATTTTATGATTTTATAATCCAAAGTGTAGCAACCTCAATTCTATGAAACGCATGCAGGCATTGACTGCCATCTCACTGTTGCGATTCTTGGAATTCTCAATCATTTCTGCAAGCTTTGTATACTACTGCTTTGTTGGAAATAACTGCGAACTCAGGTTGTGCGCTTGGATTTCACATTCATTTCTGCAAGTTTTTTGTTCCATTTAGATCCTGCCTTTAACTGCAGAGGTCATATCGGCGACCTTGCCTATTGGCAATGGTGTTACTCGTTTAACAGTGGGTTTTTCGGTCTTTGGGGGTTTTTATACGTTGAATTCACACACACATTCACGCTTTCATTCATACTTCCAGACTCAGGGAAGGATGAAGTATAATCTTGGCTGGATAAAAATTCCTACCCCCCTGCCAGGAATCGAACCTGGGACCCCCTGTACAGCTGGCAGGTGCTTCTACAAGCTTTGTTATACTTACATGGCAATTTTTTTCTTAGTTGAGACACTGCACTGTACTATGCACAATGGACAGGCGCTCAGATTGTGAAACTGTACCAGTCGTAGAATGCGCTGGAGGCAGAAATTGCAAAAACGAGGAATGGAAATCAAACTGCAAGTCAAGGAAAACTCATACTCCAGCAATTACATGTTCAGATAGTCTCGAGTGCACTCCACAAAATCTTAAAACTAAAGCTTCCAAGGAATCACAGGGGTGTCAAAAGTTAGATTATCTCTCCTGACTGGAAAATTTCACTTATATGGGAATGCGCCAAAGGAAACCATAGGAGGTGACAGAACAGGAATATTACAGAAGTGCATTACTGTTGCTATAAAGCAAGATATTAAGAAGTACAGATGTAGAGAAAGCCACTATGGAAGAGCAAAATCAATTAGAGGATATTTACCTCCAGAACTTAATATCAGAAAAATGTGGACCAACTTCTGCAACGAAAGAAGATTAAGAAATCTACCAGTCTGCTCATTGTCAAAATATAAAAACATATTTTACAACTTCTTCAATCTTTCATACTGTACACCACACACTGACACATGCTCAACCTGCAAAATGGGACTGATGAAGATTAAGACAGAGGCAGTGGAAAAGAGAAACGAACTAAGATCCATGTACAGACTGCACAAGCACTAATAAAGATGAAAGCTTACTTATTCATACTGTTTGAAATTTCTTTGTGTGTATTTAATATGTTTATTATATAAATAAAACAAAATTTATTGTGAATGTAGCAGTACCTAGTTTCCAAGTTTATACCTAATAAAATAATCCTTATAAACATTAATGTGTTGGTTGTATAGTACATTATGTATTATAAAGAGGTGAAAATAAATAAAAAAATAATAAATGCATAAATAAAATGCAACAAAAACAATAAAGGACAAAAATAACGAAATTTCATGTCTTAATTTCTTGCTCACGCAGAAAAGTTAATCAGCATCTATCGGCTTCTGAAAAAACTCCGCATTTTCAAACCCCAAAATTGCACCTGTTAAACTATGCTATTTGTTTCTTTTTACATTCAATGAGACAATATCAGGAAGGAGAACTGAATGATTAATATATTTGCTGTGCTAACCAATTAGTATTGCCAATAAATAGAAAAAAACGTTTTTCTCAGAAACGCATTTTGTGCATCTATCGAGTTTTGAAAAAACGCTCCTCAATTCGTCAATGAACCAAGTTTTTGGATCCCTTATACAGAAAAATTTTCCCTTTAAACACAAGGCCTATAAAGGAACTTATGACCTCCACTGTGCATGCATGATTCATGGAGTACAGAAACAGTTACAATGGCCTGTTGTAAATACTCCAAGATCAACCCTGCACTTCCGAGAAACATCAGATAGTGTGTTTATTCTTTCAGAGACCTCTTATGAACATAAGAGCAATAGTTAACTGTACATGAAGGTGCTTTACATTCGCAAACATGCTGGGAATATTGAGGATTCCAATACAGGTTTACATCCAAACTCTAAAGCAAAATTTACCAATCTGCAGATCATTAGATCATTTTGTGGACCAGAAAGAACATCCTTCATTGATACACTTCCTCACTATGAATTGAGAGATATAATAATGCTATTTGTTATGGTTTGTTAAAAGTGACATTCCTCTTTATTTGTATGATGCTGTGTTGATAACACTGGCATTCCCCTTTATTTTCATGACAAATGTGTATTTACTTCATTTTCCATTTTTTCAATTATAAACATTAATTCTACATTTTCATTATTATCCATGTATAATACCAATTCATTAGGCTAACCTTAAATAATATAATAATATATATACAATTATCATAATAGACAACATTAAAGGTTGAAACTTTCAGAGTTAACTATCTCAGTGTGTTGAAAATATGACATTCTCCCTTTTCCCATGTACTCTTCAAATGTAAAGCAATTATTCCAAAGAAAATGGAAAAAATTATAATCAGAACTTTCCAAAACTAACTCACTCTGGGAGTGAAAGAGCAGCACTTAGCACTAGCAAAATTTTGTATGTAAAGCATTTACAGAAAAAAGTACACAACTACATTTCTGCATGTGATTTATGCAAACAGCAAAACCTAAATATTCAAGACTTAGAACCACAAAATAATATGCAGAGAAGTAAATGAATCTGGAGTGATAGATATGCATGGTGAACTTCCTGCTGCCTACTAATTAACTTCAAATATAAATATTTTGTGTAAATGTACATATGTGTGGGTGGGCAGGTGGGTGGATGGAGGGATGTGTGTGTGCATATCTGTGCACATGTTCACTAAATTTGCAAAAATTTACACTTTAAGAAGAGTAAACAGTAAGTCATGCTTAGCAAAAATCATAAGGGATATATACCAAAATACGGGCATGCATGCACGTGCACGCACACACACACACACACACACACACACACACACACACACACACACACACACACACACACACACACACACACACACACACACACACACACACAATAAAACTATTTACAGAAACTTTACACCAATAACAGTTTGGCAAATGCATTTGTTGGCAATGTCTTTGCTTATTCCCTTCTAGGCACCTCCCCTATGGAGAGGGTGCCCTTATCACCCAGCTGCTGTGTCCTCTAGCCAAAGAGGTGTGCAGAATGGAGGTGGCAGGGGTCAGCATGTTGATCTCACTGACTATAAGGCAACTACTTCACTTTTACGGCCATTGTCTTTCCTCAGTATAGCTACTCAGTTGGCATCACGAGGCTGAGTGCATCCCAGAGTGCACCTCCAGTGGGGAGAAACTTTGCATATAAAAAAGTCTAATTTAATATTAAAATACATCCATTGAGTTTAATCTGTTTTAGTTAACAATTTTAAAGAATACAATTCAGAATGGATATATACTGATCTGAAAACTGAAGAAGAATGACAAAGAACATCATGCTAATTTCAGTTTATTGTTCCAACAATAGCTTCTTAATTCCCAGGATAGAAACAGATACCCACTATAAAATTGATTCAATTTTTCTTTAACAATGATTTAAAAATTCTAAATCTAAATTATCAAAGTATTAAGTTAAAAGTGTGGCTACTTTATTTACATGTGATTAAACCTTGCAGAGAATTTATGCATTAGCTCTGGACTATAATTTTATCTTGAAGCATCACTGTTTAATATAAGTAAACAGTGATTATTATTAAAAGCAAATAAGCATAACATTCAGATGCAGTTTGTAATACAATATGTATAATATTAAGATATTAAAGAGCTCAAAGTTTATGTGATGGTACATTATCTTAGAGTTCATTAATTTTTTACACATCAGATATTAGTCCAAATGGCTTTGTGTCTTAGTTGAAGGAATGATTAGATCAGTGTGTAATTTTGTATTTTTAATATTGGTTTCTGGAAGGCCAGGAGTACAACTTTAATAAGCTGACAGAAGAGGAAGTGAATTCACTAGGACTACCTTATGATTATGACTCTATCATGCACTATGCTCGCAACACATTCTCCAAGGTATGTTTCCAATTGTAAAATATTCTACATGAATGTTTTACCTGTTTACTTCTTTGTCTCTTTGCACATTTTTACTTCTCTCTTCCTTCACTCTTGTTCTTTGCTGTTTCCTCTAATGTGCATTTGCCCCTACTATCCCTTTCCTTCTCCCTCTCTCTCACTCGCTTTCTCATGCTCATCCTCTATTGGCCAGCACTGTAAGAGATAAGAGCCTTATACCTTTCAAGTATTTGAAATTATACCCTTTCTCAATTAAACAAGAAAACAACAGAATGTATAGAATAACTGATTCACTAAATAAAGAAAAATTGATGTTAAAGCTAAATGCTTATGATTAGGATGAGGCGTTTCAGTACTTGCCTTGAGTTTAGTACACACAAAATGCCAGGCAGCAATGATATAAACAAAGCTGCCATGCGTGCACTCAATCAAACAACATAAGTTGTACCTGTAGATGAGCAGTTAATTTGAAATTATGTGCAGAATTACAGGGTAGCCATTAAATTTCATGTTGAGATATGTGAAAGAGACCATACAATAAACAATTCAATTATATGTGGCAGATTGAATTATTTATACCATTCATAAATTTATACATAAACATTACTAGTATTATTTTGTATGTATATGACCATATACATTTTCAGTACCTCAAAAATAAAACTTATAGAACATACCTCACATGTTATATTTTCTCCATCTGTAGAGAAATGGTTTGAATCTAACTCCTCCAAAATGTTGTACATCAAATTATAATTAGAATCCTACACTTGAGACATAAAGATTTATTTTTAATTGCATAATTAATCCAGAGTTAGGTTTCCTAATCATAACTATTGCACTATACTGTACTATGCATCCTGGAGTGGCTGTACGTAACACAGCTAGTGCCTGTCCTTCCCCTAATGTCCATGTGCTTGTGACCTGCTCTACTCTCCTGGTACCAGAGAGGTAAGGAAATGTCTTACTCTGCTCACTACACTTCAATTTTTTTAAGGAAGCAAATTGGTCAGTAAAATTATGCTAATGAATTTTTGTAATGTAAACTTTTTCACAAAACTGAATACATTATACGTATTTATGAAAATGAAATGTTCTCCCACACGTCTTGTGCAACTTAAGTTAGAAAGGTAGAAATAGACTCAAAACTTCAATGTTATAGCCTGAATTTGAACCATGGATCTTCAGCTTTTTGTGTTGTTCTATGCAGTTCTGTGCAGTTAGTTCAAGCAATAGCACGGAAAGCTAAAAATCCATGGTTAAAATCCCAGCTATGGTATAAAAATTTTCAGCCTCATTCTACCTTTCCAAAATATATTTGTTTCAAGTTTTACACTTTTAGCCTATTATAAACCCCCTATTTCAGGAAAGAAATTATGGTACCAAATATAAAATTGTACAATAATTAGTTCAGCCATTCTTGAGTCAAGAATGTCACATACACACACACACACACACCCACACACACACACACACACACACACACACACAGACACACAGACACAGACACCCCCACTCCCACACACACACACCCACCCCCACCCCCACACCCACACCCACACCCACACCCACACCCACACACACTTTTAAACATGTAATTTCTGCTTCAGTGCAGTTAACATTGTTTACTTATGCTGAATGAAAAATGTACGAAGTTTTATAGGTAGACCTTATGTTATCTTATTTTGTAAACTTTTATATAATATATAGTTGTATAGTTTAGCAAAAAGACAACAGTTGACCTGGGTGGTTCAGTTGATAGGCACCAGCCTACTAAATTCAGGTTCAAACCTGGCCTTGGCCGATGGTTTTCAAGTGTGCTAAAAAGTGTCAGCACCATGCAAGATTTACTGGCATGTAAAAGAACTCCTGCAAGGCAAAATTCCAGAACACTGGTGGTGCTGATATGATCCTGGTAATTGGCAGCATCATTAACAAAGGAAATATGTATTTAAAAAAACAAAACTCTAGTGTGACACAAATTAATATTACTTTTGGCATTTCTTAAAGGATTTTAGCATATTTTGGAGAGACCTGAGCCAGTTATTTCAGTAGTCTGCAAAAATTAGGCAAATGCACAAGATTCATGAATAACATAATTTTGAGAAGAAAGGAAATTACATTGCTCTGCTCAGCTCTTGCTTTGTTTTCTATTTTGGACTTGCAAAGAAATACATTTTTCATTGTAAAATAATTTTGCTAAAACTGGCAATGGAGAATTAAAAGCCTTATTGACAATAATTTATTCTGATATCATAGTTTATTGTCTGTTCAATCATCCATTTCTACCAGGCCAAAGATAACCACTAATGTTCTCTCTTCCTGTCTCTTATTGTTTCAATTCACATTTTCACTGTTAGAAGTAAAACTAATTACATTCCAAAATATTTCTTTTTCTTAGCTTGGTTACAAGTAAATGTTTCAACTTGTTTGCAGGGAACATACTTGGATACCATTTTGCCTTTGGAACGTTTCACAAATAAACGGAGACCAGAAATTGGACAGAGAATTCGACTAAGTGAGGGTGATATTGCTCAAACAAATCTGCTGTACAAATGTCACCGTAAGTGGATTTTATTTCCATGTTTCATGATATTCTATATTGAATAGCTTTTCAGAAAGAGATGATAACGCAAATTGGACAGTTATTTACATTAAGTGCAACTTGTAAGTTGAATATTTTTTAAACTAACTTTATCAGAATGCTCTTTCTAATAATGTCATTCATACCTGCACAAAGATGATGCATTTAATTGTTTTATTTTCAAATACACATTTGTTTTCACATTTTTTCATACCTTTTATGTTAGGTATATATTTATTACACCAATAAAAAATGCATTGTAAATTGTAAAATGCATATGGAAAGGAAAGTTTATATTTCAATGATAATAATTGTTTTTCAGTATGCAGAAGGCCAACATATTAAAATTTGTATACACTTCACCATTATTCATTGGCCAAAGAGAGAATAAATGCATTTTGATTCTTTAAAGCATTATAAATGCTCCTAGTAACCTGTAATATCCATTGTTGTCTTTTTTTCTCAGCTAGTATTTATTTTTGTTGGCCTCAAATTTGAACTATACAATAAAACAATTTGCACTGTTCTCCATTGTTCCTGCATATCAAATAGAAGTGGTATAAGAGTTAGAACTTTTGCGGCAAATGTTACTAATAATTGCTTCTCGGGTGATCAGCTGCGTCAAATTTATAAAACTCGAGCTTTCGGCCATTTGACACTCCATGGCCTTCATCAGGAACTAATAGAAGTGGCTTTCAGATAATCTGAACAGTATGAATATCCAAAAATATAAATAAGTTTTCACTGAAGATGATTGTCTTGTCCTTTTAGAATCTAAACATATTATGCCTTTGCATTTCCTTTTAGGGGGTGAGTTAAGTTTGATACTACAATTTATATTTCATGCACCATATAATAGAAAGAAATTTCCATTTAAGCACATGTACATGATTGTTAATATTTGACATAATATGGTAAGAAATTTCTAAAGTAAGAGAAAGAGAAGCTAATTTTTTAAGATATATCCATATGTGAAATATTAGTATCCTATATCCTTTTAAAGAAAAAGCATTCTTTATTAAATACAATTTTATAATGGTAATTTTCATTCTCTTTTTCTTAATATCCTTTAATCTTCATCTAGGTGATTATATAGCTTCTCTGCATTAATGTTCATGCATTCACATAACCTTTGCCTGAAATCATAACTGTAATAGTGGGCATCAACTTGAAATATTGCAAATCCTCTCCCAATCAGTTAAAAAAGGCATTCAGAGCCTTCAGCGGAGTTTGCATAATTCACTACATCAAGTGCTATATTACTGTTCTTGTAGTTTGCAGTACTAATGCAACTTTTCCCCATAAGAGGTCATGATGAACTAATTTTCTAACTTTCATATTTCAAAAGAACAGGTTATTTGCATTTGAAAGTAAAATTTATTGAACTGTTCATTTGATAAGTACCTTCTCCTTCAAAGTAAAAATCAAATCATAATTTTATATCATTAAATGTTCAAAAGACCTTTACTGGCTTCTAAAGGCTTCATAAGAGGACCAAAACTCAAAGATCCATCTGTGACCTTCAGTCCTTCACAATGGCATGGCCCTTGCTGGAACATTTGTTCTAAGTTACTTGGCACTCATTTTGAATGTTTTAAAACTGCAATACAGGTTGTGGGAGAACATATCAAGATAATGCTGCCTCATTTTCCTCGCCAACATATCCAAACTCCAGTCCTCCAGCAGAAGGTGAACGCTGTGAATGGAGAATCACAGCCACTCATGGGGAGCGTATTGTACTTAACATTACAGAACTGGACATGTACTACTCTGAAGGATGCCGTACAGATTATTTGGAAATTAGGGATGGTTATTGGCACAAATCACCTGCCCTTGGTAAGCAGTGATTATTTCATCCACAGTCATTCTATTGTAACAGCCAAGACAGTTGCACCAAATTTTTAAGTAGTCCAATATTAAGATTTCATCAGAATTACATGCTTTGAGGTCACTGAGCCCATCACAAAGAAAAACATTTTTAGAAAAATGTCTGGGATTTCATTGAACATCACAATATCATAATTTAAAAACAAAAATATTTTCTTACTTGAGTGAGACACTGTTTAAGCATGGCAGACAAATACATACAAGTGAATTTTCTTACCACAAACTACCATTTACATGGAAAAATGATCTTTGTTCAATTTTCTCAAAACTGGCTCTCATGATTTTGATTTAAATATGACGTTCTTAAAACATTAATGATGCAAATTAAATGTATACCTTGAATTTTCTGGAATAGCCTATGAACTCTTCATATTTATGAAGTTTTTACAGCATTATATAACTATTAAATCATAAGAGATAGACAAAGACCTACTGTAGGAAAAACATATAGCTAATTAAATTACACAATTTACATCAACATTCTTCATAATGCTCCTTGTTTGAAATGTTCTCAGTCACATATATACACTTTATCTAGCTGTCTACCCTACATTGCAGGATGATTTAATTAATTTCATTTACCTCTTCCCAGTGTTTATTAAATTAATGTATGATGACCTAGAAAATTTTTATTAGGATTCTTCCCAATTACTTCTAATAATAATTGTAATTACATACAGTCCTAACTATTCTTAATAACATGAAAAATCCCCTGGCATTTATGTGAAAGTATGCGAAATATTGGCAGAACATTCTGGCTTCCTTAACCTTGCTACACAATCTTCCAAGTCCTGGCAATTTTGCATAGCCTATAAATACACTTTGGTGGTGGAACAATTATTGGTTGGAATGGTAATTTTTTAGATAATCACAGAAGGCAATATTTGAAACATTGTGCCTTCTCTTTGGTCCCATAGTTGTTTTTATAGTACATAGACCCTTGATGTGCAATGAAAGAGGTGAGGCTGGTGAATATTAAAGATTCCCATTCCCATTTAATTGCTTCAGAAAGGATACATCTTCTGCAACCATTGAGGAAAATAATCTCAGTTGTTAATTATAAAATATTAGTGGACTGATTTATTATGTTAGATGGACACAATTTCAGTTTATACATTCCCTGGTAATAATCTTGATTATATTCAGCCACATTAATCATCATACATTGTAAATAGCATCATGTCTTGACAATACCATGTAATATTTTTGCAAATGGTGAATAACATACAAAGGACATAAAGCAAAAGGTTCTTACTTGAGGGTTATTGAAACATGTTGGCTTTAACAGATTTGATTCTCTTTTGATTTGTTGTGTCTTAGTGGCTAAATGGGGTCCATCTACTTATAAGTTGTTTGGAATGAAATATCTGCAGCATTTGTCTTTATTTTGTGTCTATGTTCTGTGAAGTAACAATAACCATTCTCTGCTACATGGCATTCTCAACTAAAAGTCAAGGCCTTCTTCACAAGCATGTATGTTTATAGCTCCAAAGTGTTCATATGCAAGTACAAGGGCTTTGCAAATACTTTTTAATGTTTTATTAATTTATGAAATAGAATTAGTAGGTGTATTATAGTCCCATTCCATCAGAACAGCATGACATTTTTAATTGTCAAAGAATTGTCGTACTTGGCTCAGTGGTTTTTGAGATAACCAACATACGTGTGCATGACAACAGGCAAGCGCATGCACGCATGCACCCATACACACATGTATTCTTTCTCTATAATATTAATATAATATCATCTGATGGAAATGCTTGAATGTTTGTGCCTCTGCAACAGAGCCCCTCCCGTTACCATAGCTAAACATATGTATGTGCTGCTTCCTCCTGTATGTTACTAAGCACTTGCTCTTTAATTTTAAATAACTTCTGGGTAAAAATACATGTGAAGAAGTACCATGATTTTGTTAACAGTAGAAAAAGCTGTGTGTATGTTCACATCAAATTTTTACTTCCTCTACTACATTTAGTAAAGTAGAGGAAGTATTGTATTCCACCCAAAAATTCCATGTTGAGATTTCACTGGAATTATGTTTTGAGGCCCCCTGAATCCAAAAACAAAAAACATTGTGTGTGTGTGTGTGTGTGTGTGCGTGTGTGTGTGCGTGCGTGCGTGCGTGTGTGTGTGTCAGACGGTGGACAGCATAACTCAAAAACTAAAAGTTGGTTGAAAACCAAAGTTGGTATTTAAGTTGAATGTCTTTCAAGGATGCAACACAAAGATTTTAAAGAAAATTGCTCCATCTTAAACTGCTGTTTACATGGAAACTTTTTCGAAAATTTTGATTTCCTTGAAAATGGCTCAAATGATTTTGATTAAAATACCACATGTTTGAGATATTTTCATGACAAATGAAATCTACATATATTTTGAATTTTCTGGCTATCACCTATGTAGTCCTGTTTACTCTGGATGAGTTTTGCATAACTGGTAAACTGTAAGACCTAGACAAAATCTTACTGAACAAAAAATGTAGATCTCGCTAAAACACACAATTTGTGTCCAAATAAATTTTTTTGTAGAGTGAACCATTTCGGAGATATTCCTTGTTATTCATGTAAATTTTGGAGAACTTATACTTCTGTCAAATGGAACATCACTATTCATTTTTACTTTCTCTACTACTAAGTAGAGGAAGTATTGTATTTCACCCAAAAATTCGATGTCGAGATTTCACTGGAAATATTTGTTTTGAGGCCCCCTGAGACCAAAAAAAAAAAAAAGCATTTTTCAAAAAAGGTCTGTGTGTTCATGCGTGCGCGTGTGCGTGTGTGTGTGTGTGTGGTAGAATTGTGCAGTGTGCAGTGGTAGAATTTTTATACATCAGAACCTTTTTACTCACCCCACATTGCTGCGTCATTTGTGGCAGTGGGCTCTTGATGCGGTGGTTGTATTTGGTCGCCTCAAGTGAAGGAGCCAATACATTTTAACTCATGTTGGCCCTGCATTTGGAAGTCTAAAATATGCAGAAACTCAAACTTTGCCGTTAATTTGCCAGTCAGCTAGTCAGCCAGGTGTCATTCCAGGGTTTTACAGGTGCAGAGGAATTACTCAGAATACTCTAATAAGAATCCAATTATAACAAATATTTTTAATATCATCCACTAGTAATACACTCGTTGAGTATAGAAAACATTTTATGCAGTTATTATTGTAACCATGGCAAACAAGTGAAGCACTAACTCCTGTTGCCTCTGTTTCTGTGGCTTTTAAGGTAAATAATTTAGAGGGCTTGGACAAGAGACAGCTTCAAATGTCTCTCATTGTTATCCAAGTATTGCACATTATTACTGTTAATATTGCTATTATTCTTAAATTGAAATACTTGGAGGACAATGACCTATTCACATTTTGTGTAATACAATATAATATTAATTTTTTTTAAGATACAATAATTAATAGTTTACTTGATTTCTGACATAACCTGTTCACGTATTTTCTCTGTTTGAAATTAATGGTGTGAAAGTTAACAATTACTTATAACTCATGGGAATGCAAGTAAAATTTCAAAATTTGCACAGTAACTATAACATGATATATTGTTGCTCGTATCACAGGCATTGTTTCCAAATTTTTGTTTACCCTCATCATACAGTGTGTATCAATTCATCACTTGAGATGTAACCCAAGATTGCATCTGGTTGCTCATTCGTCTATGCTCATCTTTTTTCTTTTTTTTCATAGATTGTATGAATACACAAGTCTCTTCAATACTAAATACAGCTTCTTTCCATATTATACACACATTTTGCATTCTACTGTTAAATTCTTCATTAGACCTATGAAACTCATCATGTGATTGCATTTCTGAGCTAATACTTTTAATAGCATTCTTCACATCATTTATTTCTTCAGTAACTTGGTTTTTTGTTCTTTTATTCCCATCGCTAAATTGCCTTATTTCAGCATTAATCATGGCTATTTCTTGCCCTATCCTATTTTCCAATTGTTCTGTACATTCTCTCTGTTTTGCTAGCTCTTCACTTTGACTAACCTTAAACTTGTCTAGTTCTTTACTGACATCTAACCTTATTTCTACCAATGCATTTTCTTGTCCTAATTTTATTTCGGCGACTAAATCCTCTATCTTACTCTCATTTTGCTCTATTTTCCAAGTCAAACTTTTATCTAACAACTTCATATTCTCCCTACATTCTTTTTTTCCAAGCTCTACTTCCTGTCTCAAACTACTTAAGCTACTTGTATTGTTTCCCATTTTCTGCTCTAAACTACTCATATTCTTCTCCATCTTCTGTTCTAAACTACTCAAACTACTCATATTCTTTCCTAAGCTTTGTCCCAAATTTTCAATCATCATCATCATTAGTTGTTTTATCCCCTCTATTGACACTTTCTCTGTTCCTACTACATCACATTCTTTTTCAACATTATCTGCCCCTTCCTCTACTTCCATCTCTGCTTTATTCTTACTTTGTGAAGCATTACTTTGATTAGGCTTATCTATCTTAAAAGTTCTAACCTTGTACCTAGTTCCATTCCTACTTCACCTTCACTTTGCGCCATATTTGTCCTTATAATTTCTAGTTTTCTACCGCTCCTAAGAAACATATATAAAAAGAAATTTACTGGAATATAACATTTTAGATCCTACTTTTATTTTGTTGTTTATTCTTTTCTAGATGTCCAGATAACATTGATTCCAGGAAACCCTACGTAGAGTGTTGTGTTCCATAGCTCAAAGTTTTGTATTGGTCTCGCCTGAAGTGCATCTTTAAAATGTCTGTATTATTATCTGCTTATCTGCACTATCTCTTGTTGCCTCTGTTTCAGTGGTTTTTGAGGTAAATATTTTAGAGGGCTTGGACAAGAGACAGCTTCAACTTTCTTTATTCCTGTACTAGCTATTCTTACGAACACTTATTACTCAATCTACTTCATGTTAATGGAGATAAACATTTGTAGAAATTATATTACTGCTGATTTTCTTATAGATGCAAGGGGAATATGGGAATACAGTAGGCTTTCAGTGATAGTCAAACATTTTAAATCTTTGAAATCCATTCTCTTTGCATGGCCAAACAGATAAAAACATGAATAACAACTTTCCATTTGAGAAAAGTTTAAGTACTGCAAAACTCAGAAAAATAACAAGGAATATCTCCGAAATGGTTCACTCCACAAAATATGCATATAGACATAACTTGTGTGTATCTTCTTTATTGGAAGTTTGAAAACAGTGTTGTAATAATCAATTTAAACCAAAAAGGTGGGTCAATTAATAACACTACACAACTCTTATAATTTACCATAACATGTTTCAGAGGCACACAGACATTTTTCTAAAAGTGCTTTTTTTTGGATTCAGGGGGCCCCAAAACATATATTACCAGTGAAATCTTGACATCGAAATTTTTGGTCAAATACAATACTTTCCCTACTTACTATATGTAGTAGAGAAAGTAAAAAAGAATTTAAAAAAAAAGGTTTAGATTTATTATATGAAAACTCATCTATTATTTACAAAAGCATTTACAATGTGTTGAATCACAGTACTTCTTACTTGGAGTCAATATTATCAAACTTTCCAGCTTTAGGGCTACAAAAAGAGTGACTTGAATAACTTGTAGATTCCAGTTGCACTTTCACTTTGTGCTAATCTCTTATTAGCTTTTCACTCACTGAAGAATCTCTTTCTGCAGCTCGATTACTATTCTGTTCCATGAATGCCATCACTCTTAGTTTAACATTTACTATATAAGTTGTATATTTCCCCATACTGGTGTATCACAAAATAAGCACTCATTAGAATAACTATAGAAACAAACAGCCATGCACAACTGAAGAATAAGATGGTTATTGACTTGCACATGTTAACCAAATGGTTCACATTCCTGAATATTAATGCAATGATTATGTAGTGAAATATGGTATTTTCTTTCACTAAAATGGGAAATAACCATTTTTATAAGTTTCTTAAAATAACCCCCAGGCTGCTTTTGTATGGTATGACAACAAGCTAGTATTACCAACATTTGTAATCTCATACAACAAATATTAAGAGTATAATTTGATAATAAAAATATTATATTAATCCTCCAGAGAGTGCACCTCTGGTAGATATAGCCATATATTTTAATTTACACTCGCTACCATGATGTAAATGGACATTTCTTCATAAAGATACTTTTTATTCCAAATATGTAGTGTCAATGTTTATTATATTTGCACAGTCATTATTTGTAATGATTTAATCAGTTTTTAATGCCAAATGACATCTGCAGTATGATTACTTCCTCATATACTGCAAAGAAAGAATTTTTTGGAGGGGTGCTTAATAGTTCTTAATTTGCAGTACTGTCATACTGCTGGAGAAGCACCTTTGTTATTGGTTGCTGGTTTGAGCCAGACAACCAAAGTCCAGGTTCATTAAAACTTTCTACATATGAACAAGTGAAGGAGGTTTTGTTAATCATTGTCAAAGAAAAATTCAAATAATACTGTTTGAGGGAGAGTCTTTATTGAAAATCAATGGCAAAAGTGTTTCATTTTGGTCAGGAGGCTTTGTTAGCTGTAAGTTTTGACTATATTGAGAAAATTGAATTTTATTGATGGGCATTCTTTAACGACTATGGTTCTCAGCGTCTCATTTTAAAGACTGCTTATTTTTGCTCAGAGGCCTCTTTATCAGGCTTGAGGTTCTTTTATGTGCCATAAATTTATGATATAGGATCATCAGCAAAGGAAGCCATGCTAAGGATTTTTATGCCCAAAAAAATCCTTTGCCCTCTGCTGGATTTGAACCCGCAACCTCAAGAACCAGAGGCTAGCCTATTATCCCAGACCATGGAGGATGACTAGTATACTGAGACAGCAACAAGTCACCCCAATTAACTGTTACACATTGTGCTGGCCATAAATTATAAATCATTTTAAATATTTTATGAACATTGTCAATTAATCAGGCTGTCTCAATACCTGGGAACATATTAACAAGGTACCTAAATGTTAATTATGTAATGTAAAGCTGTAGCAATACCTTTCTATCTCTAAGAAAAATCAGTTTGAATATCCTGGGAATATTGAAAGAATAGTAGGACATTACATGTGTAGATGCACAGAGGAATGGAGGTAGAAAAATAATTTTTTTAGCATTATTAGAAAACCTACATAAAAAGTATTTAAAAACATAACTGTGAAAATAAAAGGCTGGAAATGTGCAATTTTTCATTTCTGTTATTAAGCTTACCAATAATGTAACATAAGAAACTTATTCAATAATGTATTTTAATATTAAATAATACTCTGTATATTGTTAGATTCAAATATTTTGAACATTTCTATAAAATAACAAAGTATTCACTGCAAAAAGTCAAACTCCAAAAAGCCATGTGACTGAGAATCAAATATATGCAGAATCCTGAAAGGTATGATCTGCGTCTTGAGCAAAGGATTCCAGGTTTTCTTAGACATTCTGATTTAAATGTGTTTATTTACAGGAAGGTTCTGTGGCAACAAGCGTTTTCTTGATCCAGTCATTTCAACTGGAAGTCGCATGTTAGTGACCTACATTACATCCACTAGGCAGAATGGGCATCGTGGGTTCACAGCAAGCTATGAAGGTACAGTAACAATGGCAGTGCTAAGCATCAGAAGCCTGCTTCTTTGACAAGCAACTAACACCTGCAAGCAAACCGGTTTTTCAAAGACATTTCAAGTCAAAACATATAGGTACCTACTTTAGGAATTAGCTATTGCTGAAACAGCTGCAAATCTTGAATTTATTGTGGTAAAAGTGTATTACATTTACATAACGGGTGATCCAAAAGACTCTGAACCAGCTGTGCTGTGTTCTATCTGTATGCGTCCTCAGCACTCGTCGCCGACTGCTGCTGTCATAGAATAGCACAGATGAAACCATACAACATTTTTAAAACTAATTTTAAAGGCTTTACTTACCAATATTATTAATGGAGATATTTAAACTGGCCACCATCGTTGTCCATACATATTTGGCACCTCTTTAGGAAATTATCCATCACTTGCTGTAGTTCACATTGAGAAATGCTGGCAATTTCCTGGTGGATATTTTGTTTTAATTCTTCCAGGGTGTGTGGGTATGTCTTGTACACTTTATGCTTTCTCAGAGATAGAAATCGCAGATCACCTGGAAATCTCTCTGCAAATCACACTTTTCAGATGTTGACTAAGTTAACATATACAAACCATAAATAAATACACTCTGTGCAGCAGAAAACAAATGCTGAGCCATAATACACTTTTTGATTAAGTACAGGACAAAATAATAAAGCACGCTGTAATAATTCAACCACATGATATCACCGTCACCTCTATACTGTACTTCCAGAGCAGAGAAAAACGAGTCCTCCGCGTGACCTTGTGTACATCGGGTGCTGTTATCGTGTTTCTGTTTGCACAGTGGAAAAACACTGCGTAGTGGTTCTCATGTTTTTGGGTCTCTCTGTAGATTCCATATTTTGTGCTTTAAAATGCATAACATTGATGGCTTAAGTTAATTTGGCAGAATGTATTTGATTACAAGTATAGCATATATTGTGACAAAATGATGAGTACACTCAACTGAAAAAGCACAGTGCAGCAAATTGATATACAGATATTATGTGCTCTTTGTTCATACCTAGGCAGTAATAGGTGGAGCTATGAGCTGACCTGGAGATTGCATTACCACTTGAGACACTTAAAAGTGTACATAAACAAAGCAATGCATCATTGTGGTTTGACTTGCCCCATTTTCTGTTGTTCTTCTTCTACACAGGATGAGGCAGAATAACACTGAATAATTTTCAGGCACAATATAGGAGTTATAATCCAGTATTTTCTTATGAGGAATGTATGTCTGTAAAGGTCTTGCAATCAAGTTGGAGGGCATTAACATCTTTGAAACACTGCATTAGATTAGATGATATTCTGCCGAGCAGATCACCATGCATGTTTACTACATGGCATTAGCACAGTTTTGAAATAAGAGTAGCCATATACCTTTAATTTAAAAAAGAAATACAATACAAAACTCTCTTTTGCATCTTGATTTAATTATATGGCACTATATGTGCTCGGAACAGGTACAGTAAAACCTAGTTTATCCAAACTAACTGGGACCAAAAGTAATCCGGAGAATAAAAAATCTGGATAATCCAGGTTATATGGGTAATAAGTTCGATCCCCGGTACCAGCATGGGGATTTTATCCCCTCTGGGAGGTCTGGCACGGGGTGCACTCAGCCTCGTTAGGTCCCGGGGGGACCAATTGAGGAGCTACTTGATAGAGAAGTAGCGGCCCCAGGTCTAGAAGACCGCATAACCGGCCGGGAGGGCTCGGGGCGCTGACCACGTCCCACCCTCCAGTACTGCACCTCACCAATGACGCCTGTAGTGGGCAGAAGTGGGGGACGCAGCGGCTGGGCGGTAGGCCTTGGACCCTTGTGGGCTGTCGCGCCGGGGTTTAGAAATATGGGTAATAAGCAAAACAAAATTAATACTCCTTAAATAAGCAGACTTGCTGTTTATGACAATAAAAAGCTATGTCTTGTAACAAAATTATGTACAGTACATAGTGTGTATTATTTATAAGGCATTAAAAATACAAAAATCTTAATCACATAAAATCACATAATTTCTTAACAAAGAATTGATCCACGGTCTTCTGTTTTAAACACGTGTGGCATTTGAATGAAGTATGTTCATGTAAATTCTTTATCACTAATAGTTCCGCTGGACTGGTGTCGGGCTGACACTACAAGTACACCATAATGTTTGTCAGCTGGTACACAGTAACTCCCAATTCAGCAGCTATTTTCTTCAATGTTTTTCTTTCATCAATTCAATTAATAGCATCCAACTTTTCATCCATTGAAACCACAACCTTCTTTCGCTTTGGTGTCATTTTAAATTTGTACACTGAATTACACTCCTAAACACTTTAACAAGATGCAAAAACAATCCAACTGAAACACACACAATAAACTTTGACACAGCCATTTGAAAACTGAGGAGATTGAGGAAGGTGTAGTGATGGGTAGGCACCGAAGTCAACACTTTTCTTCTGGCACTATTTATAGCTGGTAAGACACACCGCGTCAGCACCATGTGACACACAACTAAATCTTTCATAAACTCAACAGGCAGCACTTTACAGTACAGTAAAGTACATATTACCATAATTTATTGTATAATTTATACAGGAACCATACACTGAATCAAACTAAAAAGTGAATATTTGGCATACATACCTATAGTTATGTTCTTGCTATCATAGTTAAATTTATTATCTAATGTGAACATTAAATTTAAAAAAGCATCTACAAATCTGATCTGGATAATCTGGAGTAAAACCTTTTAACCGATCTACAATATATGTTATTTTAATAACATATGCATATACTATCAAATTGGGTCAAATTTTCTCCATCATGAAAAGGCTTTAAAGATGGTTAAAATAAGAATGCATAAGTGTTAATAAATGATGTTCAAAATACCAGTGTTGGATTTCCGAGCACGGTTTATAGGATTATAGTAACTATTGCTGAGTTCCTTAAAAAATACCTGGCGTATCTCCATTAGCATCAAATACTACAAAGATCCTGACCATTAGCTACTCTTCACTAATAACTGGCACTGAGTACACAAGAGTCTGAACATGTCTCCAAAATGAAAACATCCAAAGGGGTTGGATCTGGCAAATATGCTGGCCATGATATTGGTGCTCCTCTATGCATCCAGTGATCAAGATATGTTACACTTAGAAAATCCCTTACATCACCAGAATAATGCATAAGTGCCCCATTGCCTTGGAGCCACATTAACTGGTGTATTCTTAAAGGAACATCTTCCAGAAGTCCTGGCAAAGTATGTTGTAGAAACTGTAGGTAAATGTGGCTCATCAAACATGGAGGTAGTAAATAGGGCTCTGTCGGTGTGTCATTCACAATGCCATCCCAAATGTTCACTGCAAACCGGTAGTGATAATTTGTAACTCGAATTGCTCTAGGGTTGTCCTGTGGCCAAATGTAGCTGTTATGTGTGTTAAACATGCCCTCTCATTTAGAAACCTTGTCACCCATCCACAATATGGTTGTAAGAAATCTTGGTTAATCAATGTGTTTATGAAGCTAGTTAAATTGGAAAGTCACCTGGCCCCAGCACTTGAACTTGGGTGAGATGACACAGATGCAATTGATGTTCATGCAGAATCCTAGTAACCAAAGACTGGCTTGTATGCATAGCATGCACTATTGCTCTTGTACTTATAGACAAAGAATTCTGAACCCAGTCAAGAACCTCCTCTTCTAGAGCCACTGTTCTTATATTTCTTTGGACTCCCAAACAATGTGCTTGTTTTTGGAAAGTTTCAATCTCTCACAATCATTGATGTATGGCAGCAAATATGCTATGATGAGGCAAATGTCTCCTTGGTTAAAGCTAAGCATAAATATCTTGTGCCCTTTTCAAATATCCCCATACAGCACCAAAAGTATGCATCTCTGCTAGTTCTGCATAAGTAAAGTGAAACATTTTTATAATAGACTGTAAAACTGAAAGTCCTTCCAGTAAACAGAGCACTTTAGTATTTAAGACGGCACACATATAAAACGGCTTGGTAAATTGCATACAGCTCTGCAATAAAACTGGAAGTGCTGTTAACATAAGCACATCCAACACTGCTGGTGCTATTTGATCCATCAGTGTTAATAAAACGTTGGTCAATGTAGTCAATTCTAAAAACCAAGTGCAGATACTTGAGCTAGGCGTTGCGTACTTCTGGTGTATGGTCATCCCAAGATCTACATGGGCTGTGCCAGGTAACCAAGGGGGGGTAGAGCTTCTCACCCTTGGGAAACTTGTTAGGCATTTCAATTGCAAGCTTCCTTAGAAGCTCCTAGAAATGAAAACCTGCTGGCTTAGGACTAAGGATGCTTTTCCTATATTGTTTGCTTAGTGCGGTGGTGAAAAATGAAGTGAATGTTGGGTGCTTAGGCATACATCTAAGTGCACAACCATTTGCTAAGAAAATCTTGCACCGATATTGCATAGGAGGTTCCGCAGATTTGGCATAAAGGCTCACAACTGGGCTTGTTGGAAAAGCTCCTATTGCCATGCGTATGCCCCTATTATGGACCACGTGTAATCTTCTCTGCACAGATGGTCGTGCTAACTTAAATTAAATTATTTTGTTGTTTAACGATGTTGTCAATTGCCAGGATCGCATCAGAACAATTAAAAACCATTGGTCTGGGCCGGATTTGAACCCGGGACCTTGGAATCAGTAGTCATGCTAACGAATAAACAATACACCCATAGTTTAGTTTGGATCGGACCAGTGTACAATACATTTGCAACAAAGTTGTGCAATCCGCTCCCCACGATGTACCATTTAGTATCTACAAAATATTCAGGAAATGATCACATCATGCTCTTAGTTGTGCTATATGCAATGACCAACTAAGCTTCCTATCGAAGATCAATCCCAGGAAATGCATCTCATTTGCAAAGGGAGGTAAATCTGGACTGAAACAGTACAAAGCTGTTAATTGTCTCCTACGGTGCCAGAAATTAATGCAGATCAACTTCTCAGTTGAGAAACGAAAGCCTTTTTTGAGCTCCATTCTTGAAGGTTGCCTAAACATTACTGCAGGCACCATTGTAAGAACACTGTGCTGAGAAGTACAATAGAGGATGAACTCATCCACGAATAGGCATGACGAAACTCCAGGTGGAACACATTTCCAGATGGAGTTAATTGCTATAACGAAAGGCCTGACAGTTAGTACCAAACCCTGAGGTACTCCCTCCTCCTGAACAAAAGAATTAGAAAAACCAGGCTGATCCTTACTTGGAAAAAGTGGTCTTTCATAAACTCCTGAATGAAGAGTGGTAAGTGTCCACGTATGTTCCACATATACAGGTAACGTAGAATACCTGCTCACAAGCACTTATCATAAGCCTTCTCAAGGTCAAAAAATATGCCAATGGTTTGACAGTTCTTCATAAACCTGTTTATTATCTGTGTTGATATCGACACAAGATGGTCTACAGTTGAATGGTATCATCAATATCCACACTGGATGTTAGTAGATTGTAAGCTTCTAGTCACCATACCAACTGTCCATTGATCGTGTGTTCTATCACCTTGCAAATGCAACTGGTGAAGGAAATAGGATGATAGCTGGAGGGAAGGTGATGATCCTTTCCAGCTTTCAAAATGGGTACAATGGTGGCTTCCTGCACTGTTAACCCAAACACGATTACAGACCTCAAGCAGGAATGCCTTTCCTTCAGGAGAGAGCTGTTGTAACATTTGTACGTGAATACCATCTGGTCCTGGTGCTGTTAACCATGAGGATCAAAGAGAATGTTCTAACACTGCCATAGTGAAAAGGCGATTGTAATCTTCTACGTTTTTCGAATAAAACTTGAAGCCTTGAGATTCCACCTGAGCTTTAATTGGAAGGAACTCAGGAGAGTAGTTATCTAGACACTTGAGCAAAAGCAATGCCAAACGTGTTGGCTACATCAAATGGATCAACAACAGCTCTTGTAGCTGGATCAAGGCTTCATGGGTGATCAGCCGTGTCAGATTTATAAAGGTCAAGCTTTCGGCCATGGAAGCCTTGATCTATAACGTTCGCCGTGAAAGCTTCAAATCTTACACAGCTCTTGTAGCTGTTTTCAGTCACGCTATGGGTATATGGTTCAATTTACTGGCTACACAACCAAAGAAGGTGTATGTTGGTTAAATGAAGTTACTAATTTGCTCTATGATGTCTTTTTGCTATCCTTAGTGACTTGTCTGGACCTGGCATGCATTTTCTTGTATTAGATTAGGTTATCCAATGTAAGATGAAGTTGAAAAGCCCTAAGAGCACAACTTCGAGTACAAATGGCATTCCGACATTCATCTGCCCATCAAGGAACAGGAAAACAATGAGGGTGGGAAGCTGACCATGGAATAGATTGCTCAGCAGCAGAAAGAATCCTCTTGAAGAACTGCTGCGGCAAATCAATAATTCACTGAGTTTGGCTTGTTGTAAGTAAACACAACCAACTGGGTGTAAAGGTTCCAGTTGGCATGGTCCAGACACCATCTAGGCATATGAGTTGAACATGAATCTTGTGTTAAGAGACTAATAAGACACGTAAAAAGTGGTCACTAGTGCAAATCAGAGATGGCATTCCATTATAATGAGACTGCCAACAGTGGTAAACAAACTGCATTTTTTTTTTTTTTTTTTTTTTTTTGCAATTAACGTCCTCCAATGCAGTGTCATATCGGATGGTGAATGAATGAAATGGATGAAATGATGCTCAAATGAGCCCGAGGTCCATGGAGCTTTAAGTTACCCGACATTTGTCTTCTCAGGATAAGGGAAGATTCTAACTCGCGACCTTCTGAATGTGAGGAAGACACACTAATCATCACACTACAGAGGTGGGTGCACACAAACTGCAATGTCATGGTGTGAGAGACTATTAAGAGAGTCAGAAAGAAATGTAGGCTCTTGAGTGTTGAGGAGAGCTAGGTTGTAACTGTCCAAGAAATCAGCGATGAGCTTGTCTCTCTCACAAACACAACTTGAACCCCAAAGTGTGTGGTGCGCATTGAAGTCTCCCACCAACAGAAACAGTAACTGGGAAACCAGATCTTCTAAATCAATAGGCGAGAAGACATGGGACGGAGGCAAATAGATGTTACAAATGGTAAACTGGATGGTTGGCAGTAGAATCCTTACGGTGACTGTATATCAAATCTTAAGGGTGCAGATTTCATATATACATCATCTCTAACAATCATCATAGCCCCACCATGTGCCGAAACACCCTCTTCTGGTGTAACATCACTCTGTACTGGGGTGTATCACTTTAGCTGGAAAGCGTCTTGTGGATGCAGCTTAGTCTCTTGCAAACATGTGAACAATAGTTTGTTCTTATTGAGCAAAAGTTCTAGTTCTGGCCATTGTGTTCTAATTCCACCTATGTTCCATTGTAGGATAGCCATGCTGAAAGTTGTATTGGATAAGTACTCCAAAGTAACTCTGCATTATCTTGGATTAGACAGTGGTCAATTCAATTTAGCCCTTTTTTTATCTCTTGGGCTTGCAGATTTCTCAGTTTTATCCTCCCGCTCTTTCACTGGCATTCTCCCAGTGTGGGCAGGATCTTCTTGCATCTCCTCTATCAAGAAGGTGTGTTTCCTCACAGCAAATTTCAGCTCTAGGTTCTTGAACCAATTCAAAATGGAGACCGGCAAAGATGAAAGTCACTGGTTTGAAGCCATCCCAGATTCCTCAGAAGAGGATCTTTAGGAGATGATTTGGGGCTCTTCTTTCCCTTTGATGTATTGGAAGCAAATTTGTCATCATCCTTGAGGAAGTCAAATCAATTATATTTGTTCTTAAACCTTATCGGTGAAGCATTGTATACTACAGGTCTTTCAGTCTTTTCAAATGAGATTGACTCTTTTGTTGGCAATCTTGGTGATCTGATCTGTTCATCTATGGTACTTGTAGAGGCAGATACAGTGTTAGGCGAAGTTAAGCGCTTTGGATGTGACTTAGCTACTAGACGTTTTCCTGAATATTTGGCCCCATTTGGATCACTAATTTGAGTTGCAATTGCTTGACATGGTATTGGTTTAGCTGCAACTGAGCTATAGGTACCAGCCTTCGTATAGAAGGTTGGTGCAAGCGCAAGAGTTTCCGGGGTTCTGAGGACACCTTCTCTCTAACCCAGAACTCCTGGATGGCTCTTTCTTCCATATAACGGGGGCATTCTTGGGAACTTGCAGGATGATCTCCGCTGCAGTTAGCACAACTGGGAGGTGATGTAGTCATCATCATACGCAATGCCTCCACAGTTGATGCAGGAAGCTCTACTATTACATAAGTCACTTGTGTGCCCAAAGTGTTGATACTTGTAATATCGGTGCAGATTCAGTATAATGACCTATCTTCATTGGCCTCATACCCTGCTTTAATTCTTTGCAGGAGATCTACCCTATCAAAGGTAAGGAGGAGGATATGTGTGGGCTGCTATTCACCATGCCCCTTTGGCTGAACTCGATACACCGATTTCACACCTTGTTCTAAATTCTCCTGAATCTCCTTATTAGACATACACAAGTGTTTATCACACCAAGCGAGGAGTTCAGAATCCTGTGCATCTCTACTTGAATTGGATAGCTGGCTAACAAACTGGCTTTTAATACCCTGGCTGCCTGAGATGCTGAATTAGCTTTGACTAGGGGCATGCCAATTTGTGATCTAGTGCAGTTTTTGATTGGACCAGCTATTTTGTCAACACCCTTCTATATTACAAATGGATTCACCATAATAAATTTCCATCCTTCCTCAGTTCCAGTAATTACTAAGTAGCGAGGACCACTCGACTCAGCTACTTCCTTTACATTCATCTTCGTGTATTATTTAGGGGATTTTAGTGCCATGGCGCATTAATCCTCCACCATTGCAAATGTCTCCAATGGCATGCTCACATCCTGGGCACCACCCCGGCTTAAGTGAGAGCCCTGGCCTAGACCTTGTTCATCCTAGGGTTACACCTCCCAATTGATAGACAGAGGGCCCCAATCGCCTTCAGGAGTGCATCAGCTCATGCAATGGCCCTTCCCCAGGACTGACTTTTATCAGCAGATGCGAACACAGATCCTACATGATAACCAGGGGCTGGGAATTACATAGTTACCCACCTCTTGCGTAACCCCGTCCACCTACAACCCACGTGTAGATTATCCATCAGACTGTGTTCAGGAAGGTATAAGGTGGGAGGTCAAACACAGAAGTGGACCATAGTTGATTGGGCATTTAGCATATGCTCTCTTACCCCTTAAAGGAACCCAATCGAGAGTATGGCTCAGGACCCTGGATGCACCAAACGTGTACCTACCATAGTAGGCCCCCGTGGGAGTAACAAAATAGAGGTTTTAAGTTAATGGTAATATCAACAAATTTAAAAACAGGATATAAGCAATATTCCAAAAAGCAAAGAAAAGAAAACAAGCAATATTCCAATGCCAAAGGGAAAACACGGATCTGTATGACAGAATTTCATCTAAACTGATGCAGGGATTTAAAAGCATTAAGGTCCTCTAGCTTAATAAAAAGGCATTTGCAGACATACATTTCCGATAAGAAAATACTCAAATAAAGCATCTGAATCATGCCTTAAAATTATTTGGTGTTATTCTGACTCAGCCTGCACATTTTACATTACCATTAAGACATTCAATAATTATGTAAGACACCACACTGTTTGAAATGTTATCTCTGAACCATGATATACTGTGGCCAAAGATAATAATGATGATTGATAAGGATGACAATGGCCATAATATGAGTGTCATACTGAAAGTCATCACAAACAATTTTTAAAGCTTTTAATCCTTATTTTTAGACAAGTCAAGTGAATTATCTTAATTTACACTTTCTGTCACTTTTCAAGATAGTCTCTATTTCCTTGCATGCATTTTTCCCATTGTTCTACTAGTTTGAAAATACTCTTACAATACATGGTTATTCATAAGTCCATGAAACATGTTAAAGTTTCACAGCAAGTTAAGTAGACTACAGATCATGGTAATTGTGGCAATAAAGAGAGAAACCCTCCTAGCTTTTTTTATAACAAAAAGTCTGTGCTGAGTTGCTACAATTTATTGCTAGGTGGCAGCAGTTATCAATAGGGGGAAAATATTGTTCACTAGATGTGAGCAAGCATTTTGTGTGTTGGAGTATACACAAATCTAATCAGTTCTGACTGTGCAGAGATGTCTGTAAGTGCAATTTAAAAAGACACCACCTGTGTTCAACAGTATCAAGCGTTGGTGTGTGAAAGTTTGTGGTGAAGGGTGCCTGTGCATTGCTTCTCAAAAAAAGATGTCCGAGATCCAATGAAGAAACAGTGCATTGTGTTACAGAAGCTTATCAATTCAGCCGTCATAACTCATAAAGGAAATGACAGAATTGTGTGTCATAATTTGTGCATCAAAATGCAAGAAAGGCTTTGCTCACATACTCATCTTTGGCTACAAAGCAACTGTCATCTCTCTGAAAAAGTGAATAGGCCACAAAAATTCCCACACCATCATAAAGCATGTTCAAGACTCACTGAAGTTGAACAACTTCTATCCAGTGGCAGCTGAAGCATGAATGCACTGGTAGTGCCAGAATAGTTCCTCAAAATAGCTTGTTTTATAATGCACGACAACTATGACTATATCTACGGCTGCGACCACCACCACCATTACGCTGAACTAAATTAATTTTCGGAATGCGCCTTTGTTATTTGAGTCCTTTGACTCATTGTGTCTGCATAAGCAAATTCTAACCTTCTATAGGATCGTATGCAATTGATTATTAAATTTAGCATATACCTCTTTCTGTCTACTTGCTGGCTATGTTTTAGGATGACTTGCTGATACTGGGAGTCCAGTTTAGCTCCCAAATTTGTTCTGCACCTAGGTTCATCACATTGCTTATACCTATGCTGCTTGGATTTCTCATGGGTCTTTTTTTTTTTCCAAACATGAACTAAATCCATCACATCTTTCTTTTACCAATTGTTATCACCACCAAATAGATGCATGGAAAGCAAAATAAAGCGTTTTTCATGTCACTATTAAATTTTCTAACACAGTTGCACTTTTTTGTTCAGTGTTTATATGCAGATCAGGAGTAGGTCTTCCCGTGGATTTTACTTTCACCTTGTCTTCCAACGTTAACATAGAAAATGGACTGCTTAGTAAAGAACTCACTTTATTAATTTTTCTTAAACAAATCAAACTGCCACCGCACTCGTAATCACTTATGCACTGGACAGTGTGTACCACATGTTTACTGTTCCTCTTTCAAATGTGCAGGATTACTGGCAGGCAACCAACTTTACAGAAAACAATTATTTATATAATTGTAAGTGTAAACAATGGAAAATTAATTATATAATAAGACACGATTTTCTACTTTTAGGCAATAGTAGTGATTGATGGCTTATTTCTCATTTCGTAATATAGCACATTCTGCTAAGTGTGTGATAAAGTTGGTACAAATAATTTGCATGTGCTGCCGATGGTAGCTGTGACAGTTATTAACTGGGACAAATATGAGCTATTCTCCTTCCCCTCCACACCCTGCTAGTGCTGAGAGGATGCCCAGAATATTATAAATCCATGCCAGATAGAATGGCATGGATCCATAGAATAGTAGGTAATATAATAAAGTTGCAAACTTGTAACTCGTTGGTGCTTTCTTCAGCTTCTATGGTTTTCCATTGCCTGAAAAGTCATTTCATTTCTCCTTTAAGAGTAATAAGATTAATACTCATATACTCAATGTAACCATAGAGTATACAAATCATTTAATAGACATATTTTTTTTCATTTTATTAAGGTAGTGCCATGGCACGGAAGCACTATCCCTGGAGCCACCCCAGTTTCTGTCCCATTTTCAAAAAGAGAGTGTAAGGGTCATATGACAATAGGATGGTTTATTTGGACAGGGTAGAAACCTAGCTGATGCCTCAGCTGAATGAAGACAGCAATTATTTCATCTTTCAGCAAGATGGTTGTTCCAGTCACTATCACAGTGACATGCAAGTCTGCCTTAGTGAACATTTACCACAGAGATGCCTCGGATACATTGGACATGAAGAATGCATTAATGATGTGGCCATAATAATAACCAGATTTAACTCCATGTGGCTTTTTCCTGTAGGGATTTGTGAAGGGCATTGTCTATGTGCTTCTGCCACCCACTAATCTTCAGGAACATTGCCACAGAATTACAGCTGCTTTGGCTATAGTCAATCATGAAGCTGAAGCATATATAGGAGGAGATGGATTACTGCATAGATATTTGCCATATAAGCAAGGGTGTACACATTGAGCATTTGTAAGGTGTAACAAGCAAGCAATAAAACATGGAGAGTTCCTCTCTCTTTTAATGTAAACAATTTTGTTATCCGTTGCGTAGTTCAGTAGTTATGAATTTTTAAAATGTTTCACAGACTTCTGAATAACCCTGCAGAATTCCATTCCAGTTGCTTGAGGACATTGATGCACTGCTTTCTGAATATCCTCCACCACCTTGTAACATTGGCCTCACATCTGTTGCTTAACAGAACCAAAAAGATGGTAACCAGAGGAATGTAAGTAGGATGTGGAAGAGTTTCCCATCCACATGTCCTGATCTTCTTCACAGTGACACAAACAGTGTGAGAAAATCTGCATTATCCTGTAGCAGATTATCTTCTTTCCACAGCATATATTGCACGATGCACACTGGAGCTTAAAGGTGCCTAGATATGGCAGCCAGCACTATGGTTTGTCCAAGTTCAAGACAATCAACCAGAATGCAACTCTGTACATTCCAGAAGACACTGCCTATAACTTTCTCAGCAGATTGCACTGTCTTCACTTTCTTCTTTGATGGCAGATAAAGTGGTACTTCCATACTCTGGTGTTACTTCAGGCTCGTGATGATGGAATCAGCTTCCATCACCTGTCTTCCAGGGCACGGAGACCCCCTTTGAAACATTTATACAACTCAAAGACTTGTGTTTTGCCTAAAGCTTGGTCCTTGTATGCTTGCTGCACCATTTCAAAGGTTTCTGTAGGAGTTTTGTCTAACAGAACACAAAATGTTATTGATGCGCGTTGCTGGAATTTCATGTCCATGGTGGGTGCAGTAAACACGACCTCACGTATCGGGCTCTAACTCCCAACTGATTCACTCTGCATGACTGGCACTCACAGCACTGCTAGAGGAAGGATTCACCTTTCCACCACTAGCAACCATGGCACTCCAGGGTATATTTAAATACAATTAAATTATTACTAGAAGATATTTCCGGGCTGTTATGCCGTGGTCTGCTGGAGTTAGAACTGCCAGACGTTTCGTCCACAACTGCGGTAGACATCTTCAGTGGCGCGGACGTAGTCTCCTCGGAGAAATAAGCGTAGCGTATGAGGTGTCGGCCCTGTATGAACTCTGGTCTGCGATATTTCCCCTGGGTCTCATGTTCCTTTTAGGTTCCTCTCTGGACATCTATGTCATCCAATATATATAAATATGTATTTGTTTAATTAAAGCAATTTCAGGGTGCACATAGAAATGTGCCTTAGCGACATCTAATAACTGTACCATTTTCTATAAATTTAGCTTGGTCATTCTTTATCTTGACGATCCTGGACTGGACATTGGGACAAAATCATAATGATATTGTATTCTCATGGGTCATAAATGCGTGTGTAAATTTTCAAGTCAGTCAGACAACTCTAAGTTGCTGAAAATTATGTTGAAAGATTCTGATACCTTGATAAATGCATCTAAGTAATTATATATGCAAAAAACCAGAGTAAATTGCCATTATATAGCTGTAATAATAAAACTAAATTACCCAGATGTATGCTATCTAAGTCTAAATGTTTAACAACTGCAGTGTTCAAACACAGTAGCAATTTTGTCAAAGGTTATATTCAATTCAGTTTTATTAACCATTTTAAATCAACTACTGCACATGGTACACTGACAGAGGATATGTCAGTTATACAATCTAACAGTTACTGCAGAACTGTAGTTGGAACAACAACAATAACAACAACAACAACAATAATAATAATAATAATAATAATAATAATAATAATAATAATAATAATAATAATAATAATAATAATAATAATAATAATAATAATGATAATGATAATGATAATGATAATGATAATGATAATGATAATGATAATGATAATGATAATGATAATGATAATGATAATGATAATGATAATGGTGGTGGTGGTGGTGGTGGTGGTGGCGGCAGCGGCTGCGGCGTAGGCGGTGGCGGTGACGGTGACGGTGATGATATTAATAATTAATAGCAATAATTAATAGCAGGGGCAGCTCCGGGGATAGTACGTCCGTGCCATGGCACTACCTTAATAATACCTACGGTTACATCGAGTATACAAGCATTAATCTTATTACTAATAAAGGAGCAATGAAATGGCTTGTCAGGCAATGGAAAACCATAGAAGCTGAAGGAAGCGCCAGTGAGTACAAGTTTGCAACTTTATTATACAGTAAAACCTGACTAAACCCGACCCCCTATATACCAGAAACCGGGACAACCGGAAAATAAATCTCGGAACGGAGCCATTTCCTATGCTAAATAACACTCTAAACCGGAAAACTGCCTAACGTGGAAACGGGATATTTTTTCTAGAACCATTTGCAGCAGATATTGCTGCTGGAAACAACAGTTGTGAAGTCATGGAAGGAATGGACAACAACGACAAAGCCAACAAAACGGAGCCAAAAATACACACTTTTAGAGAAGCATTATCTCTTGTGAATGACCTTCAGGAATTTTCAGCTTCCAAGAATGTTTCCATAACTGCTGCAGCGGATACAGAATGCAAAGGAGATCGTAGAGCATTCTCACAACAGTGCACTTTGACGGATATGTGGGGGAAAAAGAAACTAATGGAGAAACTGCAATTATGTATGACAATGTAAGTTGAAAGTACAGCAAAACATACAATTGAACCTATTTTTTATTTACAGAATTTTATTTTAAATTATTCCTTCAGTTTAATTCTATACGTCTATATTTTTTGTAATTTGTTTTACTAAAATGTGTGCAACCCTTTGTAAGACAGAAACCCATGAAATCGGAAAAATATTACTGGGACGATTGCATTCCGTTTCAGACAAGTTTTACTGTATTACTATTCTAGGGATCCATGCCACTTCTATCTGGCTCGGATTTACAGTGTTATGAGCATCAAGTCTCGACACTAGTGGGTTGTGCACATGGGTATCGCGAAGGGGGAGCAAGAGGGGCTGCAGCCCCCCCCCCCCCGCCCCCTTGGAAATTGATGCATTTACTGTGCAGTCAATTACTATTAGACTATTGTTTTAATTTTGATGTAAATAACAGCTTTTATTTACCGCAAATTAATATACTCACCACAACAAATACTATAAGTCATACCTGTTTTTAGTTTTTGGCAACACAATAATGAATGAATATTGCTTGATTGTAAACTTCCAAAATGCGGCCCTCCCCTGAAAAAGGTCTGCCAATGCCCATGGGTGTGGAGGGGAAGTAGAATAACTCATATTCATGCCAGCGAAAAATTGTCACAGTTACCATTGGCAGCACATGCAAATTATTTGTACCAACTGTGTCACACACTTAGCAGAATGTGCTATATTGCGAAATGAGAAATAAGCCAACAATCACTACTGCTGCGTAAAACTAGAAAATTGTGTCTTATTATATAATTAATTTTCAGTTGTTTACCCTTACAGTTATATAAATATTGTTTTCTGTAAAGTTGGTTGCCTGCCAGTAATCCTGCACTTTTGAAACAGGTGTGCTAGGAACAGTAAACACATAATAAACACTGTCCAGCTCATCAGTGACTACGTAAGCGATGGCAGTTTGCTTTGTTTAAGTAAAATCAATAAAGTGAGTTCTTTTTTAAGCAGTCCATTTTCTACATTATCATTAGAAGACAAGGTGAAAGTAAAATCCACAGGAAGGCCTACTCCTGATCTGCATATAAACACTGAACAAAAAAGTGCAACTGCGTTAGAAAATTCAATTGTGACATTTACACAAAAAAGATATGTATCTGTGAATGTGACATGAAAAACACTTTATTCTGCTTTCCATACATCTATTTGGTGGTGATAACAATTGGTCAAAGAAAGATGTGGTGGATTTAGCTCACGTTTGAGAAAAAAAAAGACCCACGAGAAATCCAAGCAGCATAGGTATAAACAATGTGATGAACCTAGGTGCAGCACAAATATGCAAGCCATCCTAAAGCCATCCTAAAGCATAACCAGCAAGTAGACAGAAAAGGTATGTGCCAAATTTAATAATCAACTGCATACTATCCTATGGAAAGTTAGAATTAGCATTACGCAGACACGATGAGTCAAAGGACTTGAATAATAAAGGCGCATTCCAAAAATTAATCTAGTTCAGTGTGGTGGCAGTGGTAGCAGTGGTGGCAGTGTTGGCAGTGGTGGCAGCGGTGGTCGTAGTCGTAGCTGTAGTCGTAGCTGTCAATTTTGTGGAATTATTCTGGCACCATCAGCACACTTATGCCGCCACTGATTAATAGTAATAATAATAATAATAATAATAATAATAATAATAATAATAATAATAATAATAATAATAATAATAATAATAATGATAATGATAATGATAATGATAATGATAATGATAATGATAATGATAATGATAATGATAATGATAATGATAATGATAATGATAATGATAATGATAATGATAATGATAATGATAATGATAATGATAATGATAATGATAATGATAATGATAATGATAATGATAATAATAATAATAATAATAATAATAATAATAATAATATTAAGAAGAAGAAGAAGAAGAAGAAGAAGAAGAAGAAGAGGAAGAAGAAGAAGAAGAAGAAGAAGAAGAAGAAGAAGAAGAAGAAGAAGAAGAAGAAGAAGAAGAAGAAGAAGAAGAAGAAGAAGAAAAAGAAGAAGAAGAAGAAGAAGAAGAAGAAGAACTTCTTCTTCCTCTTCTTCTTCTTGTCCTCCTCCTCCTTATTGTTGTTGTTGGGTTTTTTATTTATTTTTTTATTGTCATTAAGCTTATACAAGCAATAGATGTCAGTACAGTACTTTATAATATAACAACATTACAATTGTTTATATATATAACCAAATACCATACACTACAGTACATGACATTTGTTCCATTCACAATGCTATTCAGAGGAGACAAAAAGACAGTAGTGCCCCTAGTGGCAAATCCTGAAAACCTGGCGGAAAATTTAAATTTAACCTAATGTATTTGGTACATATCATTATTTTCAAATGCACATGGTTTTATACCTATTCAATTTACTACACATATAAATATACACAATATAATAATAAACCTATATCTTGTAATAATTATATGAATGGGAATTAAAATATAGAATACAAAATACCATGAAAATAGAAGTTTTCTCTTTAATAACTTCAAAGGATTGTGTGAATTGGTTACAACTCCTCAATTACAGTTACATAATTGTTTTTTTTTTTTTTTTTTTTTTTTTTTTTTTTTTTTTTTTTTTTTTTTTTTTTTTTTTTTTTTTTTTTTTTTTTTTTTTTTTTTTTTTGCTTTGGCATTCTTGCTCATACATCATTTGTTCTTTTTTCAGTTTCTTGGCCCAAGAAGCACTGGATTAATACATTAATACAGTTATTAGTAAAGGCAGTAATATATTCCTTGTACGTGAAGGTAAACAAGTCAATTTCTTTCATGATACTCACATATTATTTATCTTAGCCCTCCTTAGTTTTTGCAAGGGAAGGTTAATTTTCACCTCACTATTTCTTGCTGCTTGTGCCTGTCTTGTATCAGGACAAGTCTGTCCTTTGTTCTTCAAAACAATCTTCTCTACGAAGATCCCATACATGATCATATTCTTCTCATTTTCTCTTATGAGGACCTTCTTGTAGCTGGGTGTGGAGCCGGTAAAGAACTACTTGGGAGATTCACTGATGGAACAAACTCATACTTTAGTCTGAAAATAATAAGTAACAAACCCTTTTTAATAATTGCAAATATAGTATATTTGGCTTAAATGTATTTTAGATGCAATTTTTTCATTAATATGAGATATTATACCTTACATACCATGGGTGTCGGCAGACTCTTTTTCAGGGGAGGGCTACATGTTGGAAGTGTGCAATCAAACAAAATTAAGCCATTATTGTGTTGCCAAAAACTGTAAAAGGTATGAGTTATAGTATTTGTTGCAGATAAGCATATTAATTACTACTAAACAAAAATTGTGCTTTACATCAAAATTAAAACAACAGTCGAATAGTAATTGACTGGATATTAAATGCATTAATTTCCAAGGGGGGCTGCGGTCCCCTTTGTTCTCCCTTTGCAACACCCATGTTACATACCCTTGACTACCAAGTGGATTTCTGAAATCAGTGGGTAGAAAATGGTCTGGACACATGTAGTGGGGGTTTAATTTCTTGGGGCCTTCTTATAAACACCATCCAAATCACTCCTTTTACATTTCAAAACCCATTCATCACACCTAAAACAAAGAATAATTTAAAACGTAACCTCAAAAACCAGGTGCTTCTCTCGAAGAAAACTATTCATAATAAATTGATTTAGCAACATTCAGAAAATAAAAACAGATAAACTTACAATTTCTTGTCATGATGAATTGGACAAAAAGTCTTAGAATCCTTCTCTCATAATTATTGCAGCCAAATACAGCACATACCCTGCCAGCCATGCTGCAAATGGTTTCACCAGGACTTACAGCTAGATGGCCACCTAGTCAATGTCCTGCAATGTATCACAGAATCCTGTATTATATAGTATGGTATTTGATATAACTCTTTCTGAATACCAACACTTCTTTGAGTTTACATCACAAAATAATTGCATATTGAACACATATAACATCTTCTGAACACACAGTTAATTTGTACTAATTATTCATTTAGATCAAAGCATTCATTCATGTTTATTATAGAAGGGATTTTCTGTTAAAAATCATACAGTTTTCTCTTAAATATGTTAACTGGTTTGTTGGATAGTTCAAGAGAGAGATTATTGTAAAGTATGATACCCAAAACATCATAGCTGTTTGTTACTTTGGTTAATCTATGATATGGTATATCAATGTGTTGCTTGTTTCTTGTATTGTATGAGTGTATGTTATATCTATGTTGCATATCAGGCACTTTATTTTTAATGCATATCAGCACAGAGTACATAAACAGATTAATGACTCTAAGTATTTTTAGTTTCTTAAACAGCAGCTTGCAATGAGTCATTTTAGGTGAATTTGTAATTATTCTTATTATATTCTTAAGTAATATACATATGTCATTATGCTTTGAAAGAATGCAAAATAAGTGGGCCTTATATGTTATCCCTTTTGAACCATACCCGCACGATCGTGCGAGTTAGTTTTTTATTTTTCTGCAGTCAATCCACGGCTTTTTTCTGGCTCAAATCAGACTGCAGCGATCGTGCATGTTTTGCCCTACGTTGCAATGTTGTTTTTCTTTATCTTTTGCGTCAGTAGATGGCAGGAAAAATTAGAGAAGTTGGTCTACACAAAAGCAGCATGGGGCGTCGTGGTAAGTAAGCAATTTTACTGATGTATTTATACAACTTCGTTATTTGTGATAGTGACATCTATTCTTTATTCATTTAAAGTGGTAAATATATCAAGTAATGTCCACATATTTGAATTTTCGAGTTGTACTAAGTGCTCAAATTTGAACTAGCACAATCGTGCGACTTCGGCTTTGCGTGAGCAGTTTTGTAACCTCAAAATGGAGTTTGTATTTTATTTGTTTTCGAATTGAGGATGTAAATACCAGTTTGGTGTGCTAAAACAAGTCTTTTGCTTGTATAGGTCTCTTGGATGAAGAGATAAGAAAGCTGTTAGAGGAATCAGACTGTGATCTTAGTGATTTTTCAAGCGATGAGGAGTGTGAAGGTTAGGAACCTACTCAGTTCAGAATTCCTGTTCATCAAAAGGCATAAATGCTAAAAATGTTATAATAATTGTATTAAACATGTTTTCATTTTCATATTGTATGTAATATTTTCATTTTAGAGCAACTTTTACTGTATGTAATTTTTTTTTCATTTTTAGAGCAACTTTTGCTGTATGTAATTTTTTTTCATTTTTAGAGTAAATTTTATTGTATTTAACTTTTTATCGTTGTTTCCAAATGTGTAATACCATCTGAATGATGCCTTCATATTGTTTTTGAGGTAGATAATCTAAACATACAATTACTGGGCACATACCATTTGAATAGCAGTAGAAAACAAAAAAAATTGTTTACTCGATAATTAATAAAATAAATCCTGACCCACACAATTGTGCTAGGGCATTTTTGAAAAAACTATCACAAGAGTATTATTTTCCTTATTTTTTCCTAGTTCTCCATCCAAATTATAGGGTATTACATCCATCAGATTGCAATTTTTCAACAAAAAAAGTCTCAGGTCTGAAAGGGTTATCAGGAACATACTGTTTAAGGCTCCTTATCAAATATATAACTCTAGATAGTTTACCAGTCATATTTTTGATGTGCACTTCCCAGGACAATTTCCTGTCAATATAGATGCCTAAAAATTTAATATTTTCACTATGGTTTTCATCTGGAGTGTCCCTCTAGGTGAAGAAATTTTTTTGCATTTTATCTTTATTTAATAAGAAACAATTTGCACTGAACCATGATGAAAGTCTGTGCTAGAGTTGAAGAAGGTAGTATCATCTGCACACAGGATGGAGTCAGTATTTATGTGGGACGGCAGGTCATTTATCATTATAAAAAAAATAATGGTACCAAGACCGAACCCTGTGGGACTCCATATTTAACCTCAGTTATGTAAGAGAATTCACTACCTGTTTATGATTTGCTAGGTAGGATTTAAAAAAGTTACGTCCTGTGTTCTTAATGCTGTATATAGTTAATTTCTGTAAGAGGATCGAAAGCCTTATTCAGGTCACAAAAGGTGGCCTGGGCTTCTCTTCAAAAATCTGCATGACTCTCTTTATCATCAAATATACTGCTTCATTGGTGGATTTACCTCTTCTAAAACCAAACTGACATGGGCTAATTAAATTATTTTCTTCAAGATCCATATATTTGCATTTTTACAACAGACTCAATAATTTTTGAAAATATGGGAACAACCAAGATGGGGCACTAGCTAGTTGGAGAATTCTTATCATCATTTTTGTACACAGATGTAATCTTTAAAATTTATAACACTGACAGAAAATTTCACTACTAAGATGTGCATTTATGGAGAACATAAGTGGGTGAACTGTGTCATAAATGACCGTTTTAATGAGATTAATAGACACACCATATATATCTACTGTTTCTGAGGGTTTAAGCTTTCTTACGATGTTTATGGCAGTGTCAACAGAGACTATGGTGAGTATAAAGCTATGCTTTACTTCAGGAATGTACGTTATCTGAAACTACCTTATTTTATCGCATAAGGCCCCCCCCCTCGCATATTTCCCTCCCCTATGATTTTTCATCACTAATTAAGCATCGCATAATTCCCTCTCCTGGTTCGTTCTTATTGTAGTGGCCTTCAAATAACTTGATAATGGACAACAATCAACACAGTGGTGCCTGTCACGGACAACAATGGATGCAGTGCTTGCCACAAAAATACTCGTATTGCCTTTGTCACAACGTATCGTAAAATTGAAATGTGAAGTTGCAGACATGTTTCTAAGTCAGTTTGTTACAAGTCGTCATATTGTTGAGAAGAGTTTTAAAAAAAAATGGTATTTCTTGTGCCATTAATGGTTCTGATGACCTGTTGTGGAATAGTGAAAATGAAGATGTGTTATCTGAGCCAGATATGAATGAAAATAGTGATGATAGTGACGAAAGTGAGACCACAGAATAGTCAGAGAAAAGAAACAATACATTGTAGGCCTAATGAAACCATGGTATGTGTCCAGTTCATTCACAAATTACTGTATACCTATATAACTTTTACATAATACTACATGGTTTCCCTTTCTGAATTCCTAGAAGCACCACTCGCATAATTCCCTCCCCAGTGTTTTCAAGCAAATTTTTTGAGAAAAAAAAAGGGGGGGATTATGTGATAAAATAGGGTATCTTATTACATATTTCTTCTACAGTTGAGACAAAAAACTTGCTGAACTCCTCAGCTGTTATACTATGGTCATTCACTTTAATACTTTTGGCTATTGTGTTAATGATTTTCCACAGTTCCTTACATTTATTGTTTGCTCCTGAAGCTAAAAGCCGTTGCTCGCTTCTCGTTGTCGCCAGTTGATTCGGTTCTTTCCCGCTAGCTCAGCTTGAGATCTCTTTATTTTATCTCGGGTCTGCGTAGGTGTGTGATAGACAACCCAAGAAACCTTTGCATACTATTTATTGCATCTTCGATACTTGCGGGAGCTATGCCGATCTGCTACACGCAGAAGAATCGCACTCACGTCTGCACTCCACAACGTGCGGTGCTGGTCTGGGTAGTGACCAGACGCTTTCTCTCTTACCCACGCTAAGAAACCGTTCGCTCCAATTTTGAATGTCATGACGTCATCCAAGAAAGCCTCGTATCCAAAATGCTATTTCCTTTTCCCGCAATTTAGAAATGTCCCTTTCTATTATAACATGTTCTTTTATGAATTTCGAATATATAATTACCTTTTTAGGATTAAACGATGTTTACTTTATATTTTATTAAATATATCGCGCGACTTTTAAGGTTGGTAGACTTGAATTTTGACTGACTTCAAACTATGTAGTATGACGTCATGACTCGTTAATTTCAAACCAATAATGCGTTTATACTACAAATTTAACGACTATTATTTACTCATATCTTGCCCACCTTACAACACTTCCTGCTCTATTATCTATGTATGTTATTACTCAACACTTATCGCAAATCTCACATCCGGCAATTAAATTAAAACGTGTCTTTATCAAGCCCATTCGATTGGAAATCTAAATTTCGGTATCAAATGCCCCCATTTATGTTATTTTATTATTTCATAATAAAATAATGTAAATGTCTTGCCCGAAAGAAAAATTAAAAATTACTCCTGTATTTTGAATAATCGGCAACACTCCCATTATATACAATTTTCAATTACACTGTTTTGAAATTGGTTATTAACATATCTTCTCATTAATCTTTTTAACATGACAAACAATTGTATACTTGACTAAACATTAATCCTTAAATACTAATTACAATATGTTATGGTTTCTTCTGTGAAGCTTTTATATAAAGGTTAAATTTCAAGAGTCTTTCTTTATACTTCCTTCTTTTAGTTCATGTTTGCTCACTTCGCTCTCACTATCACTTGCACTGTGATTTTTCACTTTTGTTATTGTAACACATATCTGTACTAGATCCTTTAAGCACTAAAATGTACATATATTTATATAAATCCATTACACTCTTCAGACAAGTTCTTTCTTTGTCTTGTGGTGATAACTATCTATACATCTAAATATTTTAACAAATGTTTACAAAGTAAATATTCGGTTTTCTCTCTATGCGGAGATGAACATTTTAACAATCTTTCTGAAGCTGTTATTGTGAGCTCTATACAATATATTTTTAAGCTCTTTGTAGTATATAGCAATTCACATTCTGCATTTTTCATGATTCGTTCAAAAGCAATTTTCGCTCTTTCTTCTTCATTTAACTGAATGTCATTAATTTTCAATGTTTTTGGTACCCCGATCAATATTGGTTCTGGTTCAATTCCTAACATTAATTTTATTGGGGCAAACCCAGTAGTTACATTAATGGTGTGATTGATAATCTTTTCTATCAATGGACAATATTTCACCCAATCCTTGTGATTATGATGTGTAAGTACACGTAAATAAATTCCTATATCTCGGAGGACACGTTCTGTTGGATTCCCTAATGGAAAGTATGATGAACAATAATTTAGTTTTCTCTCGTCTAATGTCACCCTAATCTTCCATTGGCCTTATTTACAATACATAGGGGATTCACAAATTCTGAATTCGAAATCTCAATAACCTCATCTTCTAACATTGACTTTATAACTGCATCTACCTCTTCTCTTATTGTACTAGGGATAGCTCTCGCTTTATGTGTAAAAGGTTTGATGGGTATCATCTCAAACGAATGAGTATAAATATTACATTTACCAGGTTTCTCAGAGAATACTTCTTTATTTCGGATTAATATTTCAAACAGTTTATCCCTCTGTTGTTCATTTAGTTGATCAGCCTGAGTTACTTTTTCCCTCAACAATTCTTCTAAGTCTTCACTACTCTCCCTATCATAGTACCTAGTTGCATCAGAAAACCTCAAATTGTCTATGAAATCATTTTTATCCCATTCTACATTTTCTTTATTATCGACACTGTACTCTTTGACATTTACTTCAGTTAATTCCATAGCTCCTACTTTAACATATTCTACAAAGAATGTATCCCCTTGGATTTCTTCTTCCTCTTTTTCTCGTACAATAGTTTCTGAACTACTATCTTCCACAAAAGGCACTATAATGGTCTCATCTTCAACTTTCATTTCTACAATCATGTTTTTAAAATTCACCACAGCTTCCCAGGCATAAAGACAATCACAACCTATTATAATATCTGTCACAAGTCTTCCTACAATCAGAAATAAAATTCCTAGTATTCTCCCATTTATTTCAATATTTATCATTGCTTGAAATTTTACTCTCTCTTTTCGTTTTCCCACAGCTAGCGAGCAATATATCCCATTAACTGGTAAAGACATTACTTTAAAACCACTACTTTGTAAATTATCATAAAAATTTTGTGAGCATACTGTGCTATTTGATCCCGTATCTATAATTGCATTGTATTGTTTTCCATTTACTCCAATTTTGATTTTAGGTGGATCTCCTAGTTTTTCGTTTTCGTCGATTCTATTTTTCCATTCTCTTTTCTTTTGTATCATCATTTGCCTTCCAGGACTATTTATTTCCGAGTACTTATCACAATCATTACTAGGATACCCAGTTCTCACTGAAGGCGCGTTTGACCGGGTCTGGCGTTTCCCTGATTTTTAGGTATTGCTCCTGTACTATTTCCCGAATTGTTACTTCTGTTTTCCTGCATTAAATCGGGGTTACTTCCTACCATGTTTTTGACCGTGTTAATGGCCTCAACCATTTCAGCATTTTCGGGGGAATTTCGTCCATTAGAATACCTTTCTCCCTGTCTTGGTGACCTCGGTCTAAACTCATTATCTCTGTTTGTCCAATACCCATCATTTGAATTTCTACTATGTCCAAAATAACGTCCCCGTCTACCTCGATCAAATCTATTTGTATTCATATAATTCACCCTTATATTTCTTCCCCTTAGATTACCATTTCTATTTTGGTGATGCCCTTCCTGGTTATATCTACCTTGATTTTCCCACCGGAATGATTCCATCCTTGGTACTGGTCCTTTATATCTTTCCCTAATCTCACTTCTATTCTGATAATACTGTGCCCCTTGCCCGAAAGAATTGACAGTTTCTTTTTCTTCATATTTATTTCCAAATGCGTGTTTTGGCTTATTGACTTCTAAGGCTGATAATAATTCGATCATAGCTGCAATGCTATCGGGTCGGGCTATGATTAGGTAGTGTTGAAGCGTTTCCGGAAAATGTGGAGTAACTATATTTATTAGATCTTTTTCATCTAAAGGAGGATCCAACATCTTCGATTTTCTCGCTATTCTCATAAAATAGTTTACCATCGATTCCTCCGATCTAGGATTAAATTTTCCATTGCTTAATTCAACTCTAATATTAGCCTGCCTACTAGCTCCCCAATATCTGGTTAAAAAAATGTTCCTAAAGGTCCTGTAATCATTATTGTTACCCATAGAAAGGCCTAGCCAATTAGCAGCATTACCCTTTAGGCATTTTCTTACTATCACCATCTTGTACTCCTCTGGTATACGTTTCACCGTGAAGTACTCTTGTAACCCTTCTAAAAAGGCTTTAGGATCATCTGAATCTTCATTTTCAAAAACTGGAGGTGTCATTTCATTTAAGACATGGTTAGGCCAATGTAAATTTGAATTGTCACCTATCCCTGAGCTATTTCCGAGATCAGAATGGGAATTACTGTTACCCCTATTTTGCATCGAAATGTCAGCTGATACACCTGGTATTGCCTCGTTTCTTGCAACTTCATTACTAAGATTGTTGTGATTACATGCATTTTCATTTAATTTCAAATTTTCTAAGGCCTCTTTTACCTGAGTAATTTCTGTTACTACTCCTTTTATTTGGTCTGTAACATCCTCCAAATTTCTAGCCTGCCTTTCTCTTTCTACATCAGATCTTTCTATTCTAACTTTACACCCCTGTAACTCTTCTCTAATTTCTTCCCTTTGTTTGTCTAATCTATATGTTACTTTTTCCCTTTCTTTATCTAATTTTTCACTCACTTGTTGACCTAATTTCTTTTCAGAATTCTTTACTTCTTGCCTTATTGTCTCTAATTCTCCCTTAACCTGTTCTCTATTTTCTTTTACTTCACTACTGACTTTATTAATTTCCCCCCTAACTTCTTCCCTAAAGGTTTCTAAAGCTCTCTTCTGATTTTCCAATTGCATTCCCAATTCCTGTTGTCCCTTCTCTAATTTCTGTCCTAACTCTGTTCTTAATTCTTTACTAGTTTCATCTATCTTTTCCATTATCTTTTGAAACATATTCTCTATTCCTGACATAATTGCTGGCCTTTCTGAATTACTACTAAACATTTATGAACTACCTCTAGGTGTTTCTCTAACGTTCTGATCTTCTACTTCTTGGCATATTCTGCTACCAATTACATTCTGATTATATTCTTCCATCCTAACTACACTTTTCTCAATTTCCGGACTCTCAAAACCTAGAAAATCGCTATCACTGTCTTCCATTTCTAAGCTATTTACATGTGTTTTTCTACTCACCAATATTTAATAATTTTCACTGTTTCACTTTTTTTTTTTTTTTTTTTTTTTTTTTTTAACTGCACTTAAACTTGTTCACTACACGTTTCAGGCACCTTCTTGTCTGCTGGCTCGATGCTGGCCTGGTCGTCTTGGGGTTGGTCCATTCTTTCGACGCCATACGTTGGGTCGCCATTTGAAGCTAAAAGCCGTTGCTCGCTTCTCGTTGTCGCCCGTTGATTCGGTTCTTTCCCGCTAGCTCAGCTTGAGATCTCTTTATTTTATCTCGGGTCTGCGTAGGTGTGTGATAGACAACCCAAGAAACCTTTGCATACTATTTATTGCATCTTCGATACTTGCGGGAGCTATGCCGATCTGCTACACGCAGAAGAATCGCACTCACGTCTGCACTCCACAACGTGCGGTGCTGGTCTGGGTAGTGACCAGACGCTTTCTCTCTTACCCACGCTAAGAAACCGTTCGCTCCAATTTTGAATGTCATGACGTCATCCAAGAAAGCCTCGTATCCAAAATGCTATTTCCTTTTCCCGCAATTTAGAAATGTCCCTTTCTATTATAACATGTTCTTTTATGAATTTCGAATATATAATTACCTTTTTAGGATTAAACGATGTTTACTTTATATTTTATTAAATATATCGCGCGACTTTTAAGGTTGGTAGACTTGAATTTTGACTGACTTCAAACTATGTAGTATGACGTCATGACTCGTTAATTTCAAACCAATAATGCGTTTATACTACAAATTTAACGACTATTATTTACTCATATCTTGCCCACCTTACAACACTTCCTGCTCTATTATCTATGTATGTTATTACTCAACACTTATCGCAAATCTCACATCCGGCAATTAAATTAAAACGTGTCTTTATCAAGCCCATTCGATTGGAAATCTAAATTTCGGTATCACTCCATTTATTTTCTTTTGGTTATGCAATTTCTTTGTTTCATTGATGCCTAGTTTGTATTCTTTTGTAATTTTTAAGTAGACTTATTTTGTTTGTTCAGTTTTATGGCTTCTGTATATACCTAAGTACAGCATAACTACTGATTTCATATTACATAATTGAGTTGTATACTAATTTAAAATCTTTGTGTTCTTTTTACTACCAGTACCATATCTTATTTTGCACTCCCTTTGAGGTGTACAGACATTGAAAATATTTATAAATATATTCATGGGCCTTTCAAATACTAATTCTGCTGGCATAAAATGAATATACAGCATGTCATGTGAATACATCTGACCAACTGAACAAGCTGAGCATCAGTTTAAAATTTAGAATTTTCTCATCTGTTATTGGTCTAGTTATTACAGTTTTAAATCCTTTATGGTTATCCATATTTGTGTTACTTATTTTAGCCAAGGCAATTGACAGTGTTGTTAAACAACAAAATAATTTTAATTTTAGTCTCACCTGAAATGCTACTTTTGTCAATATTGGTGAGTATATTATCTAAACATGCAGAGGCCATTATATACTGATCATTTACATACCATAAATTATGAGAACTGTCTTAAAACAATTAAGAACTCAGTTACACTACGTTTGTCCACTATAACATCAAAATCTGCATTGATGTCTCCACCTATCACTACCTTATATTTTTTGTAGCTACTTAAAATATTAAGCATTATTTCTTACTTGTCAAAAACTACATTATGACCACCATTTGGTGATCTATAAAGAGATACAAAAGTCATTTTGGGACATTCTAAGGTGATGCCAGTAGCTTCAAAATTCAGCCATCACAGAGATGACTAAAATCTAATTTGTTAAACCTGGTGTTGAGCTCATTATTAAGACATATGGCTACCCCACCATGCCTATGTAATGCTCTACAAAAACTATTAGCTAAATAATAGTCTTCCAGAGGATTGAATTCCATTTCAGCAATCTTAAACCAGTGTTCGCTTATACATATAACATTGCACATATTTTCTTTGGCAAATGCATTGATGACATTCTGCTTTTTCCCCATACCCATACATTAATATAAATTATTTTCAAAAAGCTTTCCAAGATGTCTAGACTAACCTTACTTTTACAACTTAAATTATACAGTGTGTTTGTCTGTATAAAATGACATGGTTTAATTAGACTAGACTGCTGATGACTGCTTTTAACCTAAAATAATTGTGCTCACATCATTATTTTGGTAATCAACACTGTAAACAACAGATGCCCTATGATGTAAGTCATCTCTAATAATTTTGGTTAATATTTCTACTATTCCCTTCTTACCCCACTTGTTGAAGGGTTGGCCATGTTTAGTGTGCATTGCCCTATTACAGTTATCTACATACTTTTAACACTGCAACATTCCTGAAATGTAGTAGTAGTAGTAGTAGTAGTAGTAGTTTTATTGGTTCTTTGGATCATAATACATGATATAGAACACGTCCAAGATCTTTACAATTATTTACAGGTTTATCAATATTTTACAATATGTACAAGTGATATAATTTTACAAAATTGAGGTATTACCTCAAAATACTAAATAAAAACATGTATACATTTATAAAATACCTTAAAAAATTAATTGTCAAAGTACTTATAATATTCATTTGTACTGTAAAAACAATGGAGTGAGAGAAGTTTTTTGAGACAAATCCTAAATCTATGCAGTGCAGGTATTTGCTTCAGATAATTGGGTAATTTGTTATAAAACTGGAGGCCAGTATATACAAAACTTTTTTCAAAAGAACTTGTGCTATGTGAAGCTGTAATATAGCTTCCTAGTTATTACCTCGCCATTTGAAGCTGCAGTCGTTGGTGACGTGATGTTGTTGGTCACGTTGATGTAGTTTGGTGTGTTGTCTCCGGCTAGCTGAGCATAATCTCTTTATCTCGGGTTTGCGTGAGTGTAAAGGACAACCCAAGAACAACTTTGCACATCAATTTATTTTATATAAAATATTTTCGGGAGATATGCCGATTCTATATGTGTATCTGTAGAAGCATCGCAATCACATCTGCGCAGCACGAACTGCACGAACTCCCGTACTGCTCTCTGGTTGAGTACTGACTAGACGCTTCTCTCTTACCCACGCCAAGAAGACCGTTCGCTTCCAATTTGAATGTCATGACGTCATCCAAGAAAGCCTCGTATCCAAAATGTTATTTTCTTTTCCCGCAATTTGGAAATGTCCCTTTCTATTATAACATGTTCTTTTATGAATTTTGAATATATAATTACCTTTTTAGGATTAAACGATGTTTACTTTATATTTTATTAAATATATCGCGCGACTTTTAAGGTTGGTAGAACTGACTTTCGAACGTGTATTTTAAACTATGTGGTATGACGTCATGACTCGTTAATTTCAAACCAATAATGCGTTTATACTACAAATTTAACGACTATTATTTACTCATGTCTTGCTCACCTTACAACACTTCCTGCTATATTATCTATTTATGTTATTACTCAATATTTATCGCAAATCTCATATCCGGCAATTAAATTAAAACGTATCTTTTTCAAAAGCCCATTCGATCGGAAATCTAAATTTCGGTATCAAATGCCCCCATTTATGTTATTTTATTATTTCATAATAAAATAATGTAAATGTCTTGCCCGAAAGAAAAAACTAAAATTACTCCTGTATTTTGAATAATCGGCAACACTCCCCTTGTATACAATTTTCAATTACACTGTTTTTGAAATTGGTTATTAACACATTTTCTCATTAATCTATTTAACATGACAAACAATTGTACACTTGACTAAACATTAATCCTTAAATACTAATTACAATATGTTATGGTTTCTTCTATGAAGCTTCTATATAAAGGTTAAATTTCAAGAGTCTTTCTTTATACTTCCTTCTTTTAGTTCATGTTTGCTCACTTCGCTCTCACTATCACTTGCACTGTGATTTTTCACTTTTGTTATTGTAACACATATCTGTACTAGATCCTTTAAGCACTAAAATGTACATATATTTTTATATAAATCCATTGCACTCTTTAGACAAGTTCTTTCTTTGTCTTTCTGTGATAACTATCTATACATCTAAATATTTTAACAAATGTTTACAAAGTAAATATTCTGTTTTCTCTCTATGCGGAAATGAACAATTTAACAATCTTTCTGAAGCTGTTATTGTGAGCTCTATACAACATATTTTTAAGCTCTTTGTAGTATATAGCAATTCACATTCTGCATTTTTCATGAATATGTAAGTACCTGACCCATGTATGGTTTTCAAGTAAGCTAACATTTACAATTTATCTCCAAGCTGATTAGGCGCCAATATACAAATGACACTTCCAATTTTTCTTTTACATTAAATCAAGGTTCCAAGGCACCACACGGTTTCTTGTATGGTCGAAGGAGTTGTTTATGCCATCTTCCCAGACATTTTTCATTTTTAACATCTTTTAATTCATAGGTATGATAACCAAATTTGGATATAATTTCTGCAGGACCTTTATATAACAATTCCATCCTTTTGTTCCTACCTCGCAAGGCACTTGATAACTTATGGTCTTTAACTAGTACCCAATCGCCTATCTTAGGTTCCCATTTATGTTTTCTACTCTTTTTCTTTAATTTTCGCTTCTCTGCCTTTTTCTTGATTCGTTCAAAAGCAATTTTCGCTCTTTCTTCTTCACTTAACTGAATGTCATTAATTTTCAGTGTTTTTGGTTCCCCTATCAATATTGGTTCTGGTTCAATTCCTAACATTAATTTTATTGGTGCAAACCCAGTAGTTACATTAATGGTGTGATTGATAATCTTTTCTATCAATGGACAATATTTCACCCAATCCTTGTGATTATGATGTGTAAGTACACGTAAATAAATTCCTATATCTCGGAGGACACGTTCTGTTGGATTCCCTGATGGAAAGTATGAGGAACAATGATATAACTTTATCTCATGATTTTCTAGGGTTTCTTTAAAGATTTTGCTCCGATGAACTGTAGCATTGTCTGTTAAGATTGCCTGAATCTTGCCATATTTAGGCACATAATCTTTTATTATCTTTCCTACACATGTTTTGCTGCTGATATTCCTAACAGGATAAATTTTAATAAATTTACTAAAAACATCATGAAGAACAAACATATATCTACATCCAAATTGTCCTACTGGTAGCTCCCCATGTGCATCAGCAGTAACTAGTACATTTTTCCCTTCTCTTATAATTGTCTGAGGTTCTATATCAAATTTGATATTAAATGGTTTGGCCCTTTGACATAAATCACAGCTTGAACATATTTTTCTCACTTTCTTTGCCAAATGTTTTATATAAAAATGGTCACTAATTACCATGATTAGCTTTTCACTACCTGTATGAGCTAGTGTTTTGTGATAAGCAAGTATAAGTTTCTCTTGTAAAGCTTTTGGTACCATTATTTTCCATTTAGGTTCAATTCTTCCATGAAATTTATAGATTTTTCCCTCATAAATACCTATATTATCTTTTAGATTTTCTGTGATTGGTTGTGCCTTTTCTTTCAATTTTCTAAGTTCATCGTCCTCTGTCTGTAATTGTTCCAAATTTCGAAATTCTTTAGCTAATTGTGTCCCTTCTAAGGTTTTCAAATATAGTATGGTTACATCATGTTTGTTGTCACTAATTGTATCTGGTATTGTATAATTGGTTTTCATCCTTGATAACAAATCACTAAAAATATTTTGACTTCCTGCTATGTGTCTGATTTCTATGTTATGGGATGTGATCTCATGGATATATCTAGAAATACGTGTGCTTGTGAGTTTGCAAGAGTTCATAAATGCCAAACTAACATGATCTGTGTAAACTATTACTGGGTTGTTATATACATATTGCTTAAATTTTACAAGTGCAAAGTAAATAGCTGCTATTTCTTTTTCTGTAGTGCAAGCCTGTGATTCAGTCCTTGAAAGCCCCCTTGAAGCTACAGCAATGAGGTGATCTTTTCCTTCCTCATCTTGTTGTAATATGACACTACCATAACCAAGTCCTGAAGCATCTGTATAAATTATGTAGGGGAGATCTTCCCTAGGTTTTTCCAATAAAATTGACGCTGCAAACAATGTTTTTACTTTTTCGAAAGATTCTTGTTCTACTGATGACCATTGCCATTTTACATCTTTTCTCAATAGTTGTCTTAATGGGGCTACTACGGTTGCATATTCCAGGATAAATCTTGACTGATAATTTAGAATACCAAGAAATCTTCTCAATTGCTTTATATTTTTAGGAGCTGGTAATTTATTTATGCTTTCAATTCTGTCGGGATTAGGCCTGATTCCCTCATTTGAAATAACATAACCTAAAAATTCTGTCTGTTTCACAAAGAATGCAGTTTTACTTGGCTTTATTGTCATGTTTGCTTTCTTTAACTGACTAAGCACATAATTGATATGATTTAAATGATCCTCTATATTTTCTGAAAAAATCACAAAATCATCCACATACTGAGCTACAAATTTCTTTATGGTTTCTCCAAAAATTTCATACAAAGCTCTTAATAGTGCACTACCACTGGTATTCATGCCAAAGGCGCAAACTCGAAACTGATATAATATTCCTGAATGTAAAAACGCTGTATATTTTCTTAAATCTTCTCTAAGTGGGATCTGCCAAAAAGATGCTGTAAGATCTAGAGTAGAAAAAATTTTGCCCTTCTGCAATTTGTTCAATATTACCTCTACACTTTCTGGTCTAAATCTATCAGGTTTACAATGTTGATTTAGTTTTCTCGCGTCTAATGTCACCCTAATCTTTCCATTGGCCTTATTTACAATACATAGGGGATTCACAAATTCTGAATTCGAAATCTCAATAACCTCATCTTCTAACATTGACTTTATAACTGCATCTACCTCTTCTCTTATTGTACTAGGGATAGCTCTCGCTTTATGTGTAAAAGGTTTGATGGGTATCATCTCAAACGAATGAGTATAGATATTACATTTACCAGGTTTCTCAGAGAATACTTCTTTATTTCGGATTAATATCTCAAACAGTTTATCCCTCTGTTGTTCATTTAGTTGATCAGCCTGAGTTACTTTTTCCCTCAACAATTCTTCTAAGTCTTCACTACTCTCCCTATCATAGTACCTAGTTGCATCAGAAACCCTCAAATTGTCTATGAAATCATTTTTATCCCATTCTACATTTTCTTTATTATCGACTCTGTACTCTTTGACATTTACTTCAGTTAATTCCATAGCTCCTACTTTAACATATTCTACAAAGAATGTATCCCCTTGGATTTCTTCTTCCTCTTTTTCTCGTACAATAGTTTCTGAACTACTATCTTCCACAAAAGGCACTATAATGGTCTCATCTTCAACTTTCATTTCTAGAATCATGTTTTTAAAATTCACCACAGCTTCCCAGGCATAAAGACAATCACAACCTATTATAATATCTGTCACAAGTCTTCCTACAATCAGAAATAAAATTTCTAGTATTCTCCCATTTATTTCAATATTTATCATTGCTTGAAATTTTACTCTTTCTTTTCGTTTTCCCACAGCTAGCGAGCAATATATCCCATTAACTGGTAAAGACATTACTTTAAAGCCACTACTTTGTAAATTATCATAAAAATTTTGTGAGCATACTGTGCTATTTGATCCCGTATCTATAATTGCATTGTATTGTTTTCCATTTACTCCAATTTTGATTTTAGGTGGATCTCCTACTGTTTCGTTTTCGTCAATTCTATTTTTCCATTCTCTTTTCTTTTGTATCATCATTTGCCTTCCAGGACTATTTATTTCCGAGTACTTATCACAATCATTACTAGGATACCCAGTTCTCACTGAAGGCGCGTTTGACCGGGTCTGGCGTTTCCCTGATTTTTATGTATTGCTCCTGTACTATTTCCCGAATTGTTACTTCTGTTTTCCTGCATTAAATCGGGGTTACTTCCTACCATGTTTTTGACCGTGTTAATGGCCTCAACCATTTCTGCATTTTCGGGGGAATTTCGTCCATTAGAATACCTTTCTTCCTGTCTTGGTGACCTCGGTCTAAACTCGTTATCTCCATTTGTCCAATACCCATCATTTGAATTTCTACTATGTCCAAAATAACGTCCCCGTCTACCTCGATCAAATCTATTTGTATTCATATAATTCACCCTTATATTTCTTCCCCTTAGATTACCATTTCTATTTTGGTGATGCCCTTCCTGGTTATATCTACCTTGATTTTCCCACCGGAATGATTCCATCCTTGGTACTGGTCCTTTATATCTTTCCCTAACCTCACTTCTATTCTGATAATACTGTGCCCCTTGCCCGAAAGAATTGACAGTTTCTTTTCCTTCATATGTATTTCCAAATGCGTGTTTTGGCTTATTGACTTCTAAGGCTGATAATAATTCTATCATAGCTGCAATGCTATCGGGTCGGGCTATGATTAGGTAATGTTGAAGTGTTTCCGGAAAATGTGGAGTAACTATATTTATTAGATCTTTTTCATCCAAGGGAGGGTCCAACATCTTCGATTTTCTCGCTATTCTCATAAAATAGTTTACCATCGATTCCTCCGATCTAGGATTAAATTTTCCATTGCTTAATTCAACTCTAATATTAGCCTGCCTACTAGCTCCCCAATATCTGGTTAAAAAGATGTTCCTAAAGGTCCTGTAGTCATTATTGTTACCCATAGAAAGGCCTAGCCAATTAGCAGCATTACCCTTTAGACATTTTCTTACTATCACCATCTTGTACTCCTCTGGTATACGTTTCACCGTGAAGTACTCTTGTAACCCTTCTAAAAAGGCTTTAGGATCATCTGAATCTTCATTTTCAAAAACTGGAGGTGTCATTTCATTTAAGACATGGTTAGGCCAATGTAAATTTGAATTGTCACCTATCCCTGAGCTATTCCCGAGATCAGAATGGGAATTACTGTTACCCCTATTTTGCATCGAAATGTCAGCTGATACACCTGGTATTGCCTCGTTTCTTGCAACTTCTTTACTAAGATTGTTGTGATTACATGCATTTTCACTTAATTTCAAATTTTCTAAGGCCTCTTTTACCTGAGTAATTTCTGTTACTACTCCTTTTATTTGGTCTGTAACATCCTCCAAATTTCTAGCCTGCCTTTCATTTTCTACATCAGATCTTTCTATTCTAACTTTACACCCCTGTAACTCTTCTCTAATTTCTTCCCTTTCTTTATCTAATTTTTCACTCACTTGTTGACCTAATTTCTTTTCAGAATTCTTTACTTCTTGCCTTATTGTCTCTAATTCTCCCTTAACCTGTTCTACCTGTTCTCTATTTTCTTTTACTTCCCTACTAACTTTATTAATTTCCTCCCTAACTTCTTCCCTAAAGGTTTCGAAAGCTCTCTTCTGATTTTCCAATTGCATTCCCAATTCCTGTTGTCCCTTCTCTACTTTCTGTCCTAACTCTTTACTATTTTCATCTATCTTTTGACTTAACTCTTTACTATTTTCATCTATCTTTTGACTTAACTCTGTACTCATCTTTTGACTTAACTCTTTACTATTTTCATCTATCTTTTGACTTAAATCTGTACTCATCTTTTGACTTAACTCTTTACTATTTTCATCTATCTTTTGACTGAAATCTGTACTCATCTTTTGACTTAACTCTTTACTATTTTCATCTATCTTTTGACTTAAATCTGTACTCATCTTTTTCATTATCGTTTGAAACATATTCTCTATTTCTGACATAAATGCTGGCCTTTCTGAATTACTACTAAACATTTCTGTACTACCTCTAGGTGTTTCTCTAACGTTCTGATCTTCTAATTCTTGGTATATTCTGCTACCAATTACATTCCGATTAAATTCTTCCATCCTACTTATACTTTCCTGAATTTCCGGACTATCAAAACCTCTAAACTCACTATCACTGTCTTCCATTTCTAAGCTATTTATATGTGTTTTTCTACTCACCAAAATTTTCAATATTTTCACTATTTCACTTTAACTGCACTTAAACTTGTTCACTACACGTTTCACAGATGTTGACGCGCTGGGCACCTTCTTGTCTGCTGGTTCGATGCTGGCTCGGTCGTCTTGGGGTTTGGTCCATTCTTTCGAAGCCACACGTTGGGAAGCCAATTTGAAGCTGTAATATTGCTTCCTAGTTATTACCTCGCCATTTGAAGCTGAAGTCGTTGGTGACGTGATGTTGTTGGTCACGTTGATGTAGTTTGGTGTGTTGTCTCCGGCTAGCTGAGCATTATCTCTTTATCTCGGGTTTGCGTGAGTGTAAAGGACAACCCAAGAACAACTTTGCACATCAATTTATTTTATATTAAATATTTTCGGGAGATATGCCGATTCTATATGTGTATCTGTAGAAGCATCGCAATCACATCTGCGCAGCACGAACTGCACGAACTCCCGTACTGTTCTCTGGTTGAGTACTGACTAGACGCTTCTCTCTTACCCACGCCAAGAAGACCGTTCGCTTCCAATTTGAATGTCATGACGTCATCCAAGAAAGCCTCGTATCCAAAATGTTATTTTCTTTTCCCGCAATTTGGAAATGTCCCTTTCTATTATAACATGTTCTTTTATGAATTTTGAATATATAATTACCTTTTTAGGATTAAACGATGTTTACTTTATATTTTATTAAATATATCGCGCGACTTTTAAGGTTGGTAGAACTGACTTTCGAACGTGTATTTTAAACTATGTGGTATGACGTCATGACTCGTTAATTTCAAACCAATAATGCGTTTATACTACAAATTTAACGACTATCATTTACTCATATCTTGCTCACCTTACAACACTTGCTACTCTATTATCTATTTATGTTATTACTCAATATTTATCGCAAATCTCATATCCGGCAATTAAATTAAAACGTATCTTTTTCAAAAGCCCATTCGATCGGAAATCTAAATTTCGGTATCATATGTGTGATTACATGGAGGTGATCTTTTCTTCTGGTGTCATGGGAATGTATCTGTGAGTTTGTTGTGTATGTACTGAGATTAGATTTTATGTAGCATAATGTTTCATATATATAAATACAGGGTAGGGGCAATATATTTAATTCCTTAAATAGTGGTCTACAACTGGTTCTTTTATGAACATGTAGCATTATCCTAATTGCCCTTTTTTGCATTTTAAAAATAGATTTTGCTCCTGTTGAATTACCCCAAAATAATATTCCAAAGGAAAGAACAGATTGAAAATATGCATGATATAAAGATAAAACTGATTTCAAGTCCATGATTTTTGAAATGACTGTGATAGCATAAGTTATTTTACTCAGCTTTTGCGTTAGCTTTTGAATTTGAGCCGACCACTTTAAATTTTCATCCACCCATACTCCTAGAAATTTTGTACTATCTGTATATGAGATATATTTGTCCTGGAACTTTATAAAGGGATGATTAGTAAGTGTATTTTGTTTATGATGAAAAGCTATTGCTATTGTTTTTTCTGTATTTATTGATAATCTATTAATGCTGAACCAGTTTAGCAATTCAGATATTGTCTGTTCTATCTTACATTCTAAAGACCTCAAGTTGTAACCAGAAATATATAAATTTGTATCATCAGCAAATAATGTTGGATAACTAATTTTTAAGGAACACTCTAAATCATCTAAATGTTTACAAATGTCATGGATCTTTGCATTTCCACTTACTATTTCTTTATTTACACATGCCCACTCAGGTAAATCATGCCTAAAGGGAAGGTTCATGACAACCACATTTGTATGTGTGTGTGTGTGTGTGTGTGTGTGTGTGTGTGTGTGTGTGTGTGTGTGTGTGTGTGTGTGTGTGTGTGTGTGAATGTCCCGAGAGTTTTCTTTATTGCTACTGTAGCTTTTGCAGTTTCATTTCTTGCTAAATCATTGGAGCCTGCCATTAATACCACAAGGTCTTTGGAGTTAGGTCCTTACATTCTTCAGTGCCTGGTTTTAGTACCAGTTGAGTTGTTGCACCAGGTTTCATTTTCCCTAATACATCAAACTCTTCACCATACACTGTTTCAGTCTTCATTTAGTTTCATTCTTTTAGTGTTAGTTGTATTACTATTACCTATTACTTTAGAATGATGGGTATTCTATCTTTTCTTTTAAGCTTGAGTGTTAATTTGTTGAAGGATTTGTATAACAAAATTAGGCATCATAATTTAAAATTAATTGCACATATCTCACATTGTTATCATTATAGTAATAATTTTATTTGTTATTGTTTAGTCAGTTGTACCTTTGATATAAACTTATACACTATGTATACCTATTTGTAGGGAATTTCCTCATTCAGTAGTGGTACTAGAACTTAGACATTGTTGCATCTATTGTATGCAATACTTTTATAGCAATAAACTTGTTAGAATTTATGATATTCCTTGTCTTAGTTTAGTTATTCAGATTTACTGTGGGAGCTTAAAATGATAACATATCTGCTTTAAACAAAACAGAAGGTATGACACTTGTAAAACACACAATTTTAAAAATGCTGCCAACCTATAACAATAAAACTGATTGAGTGTGCTAGTACTACCAACTTTCTCTCAGTACTCCCTCGTAAACACAGAACAGATCTTAATATGCTTAATGTAATTAGTATTAGTCTTAACACATTAATCGTTTCATAAGCTTACATTAAGATATAAATACTAATTATTTGTTTAACATGACATGACAAATTTATGAATAATTGTTTACATATGGTACACTGGTTTATTTATCATAACACATTTGATTTATTAGTACAGTAGGAATTCTTTTGCACACTGTTCAAAATGTATAGAAAACAGTGGTTTGGTAAATATATCACTAACATTGTACACAAATTACATATTTGATGTTAAACAAACCTTTGTAATATTCATCCTTGACAAAAATATTTTACTTTGGTGTGTCTACTTGTCTACCCGCTTTAATCAAATTTATTGTATCTCGTTTGTGAATGTACTTTGTAGTTTTTACTTTCTCACCAGAAGTAAGTTCCTTCAGTAACTCCACCAGATACTTAAATTCCTTGGGGCATTCACAAGCAACAATTAACTTAGGCTCTGTTGTAGACTATGCTACAGGGGTTTGTCACCTAAAATACCATGAAATGGGGCCATCATTAAGTGTTGATGCTGAGGTGTTCTTGCACCGATGTCTTTTCTATTGTAGTTTTCTGACATCGTCTGCACTGTCTAAGTCACAGTATGCTACTGTGGTGCATGTACATAAATAACATAAATATTGTAAGATTTAAGTGTAGGATTTAACATAAATATTCCTTAAGATGACTCTCGCTTGTTTTGTATTTTTAGGTTTTCTTTTTTCAGTTATGTTACGTACAATTTGTTGAGTGCTTCTAACAAGCAACTCAATCAAAATCTTTTAAGGTACTCTTATTCTGAAATAATTTAATATACACATAATCAATATAAAACATAGCTACCACACTGGTGACCCTGATATTCAAACTCTGTTAAAGTGAATGACACTAGTAACAGCAAGATTCAGCCATATTAACATAGATTTAGTAGGGCTGCACTACCGTCACAAGGACACTGATATTTTCTTACAATCATAGATCACTTTTCATGATGGACAGAGGCAACTCCAATTGTAGACATCACAACTGAAACAGTTTTACTGACAATATTATCCACATGAATATCCCGACTTGATTTACCACAGATCACCACAGATTGTGGAAAGCCAATAAAAATCTTCTAGGCTACTCTTATCCTTAAGTAATTTAATATCCACATAATCAATATGCAACATAGCTGCACTAATAACTAAAAAAACAAATCATCAGTTATTTTCACCAATGTAAAAGATACCAGCACTAGTTGTTCCCTTTAGATATCTGAGAGTTGTTCCTACAATCTTGTTTCTTGGGATTTTTCCACCTACTTTCATAGTTCACTGCAAAACTTAGAGCAGGTCATGTCTTGCACAGCAGGGATAAGATATTTCCAACCGTTTTTCCATAGCTGAACTTGACATTCTTTTAAGGCCATTCCTTATCTTCATATCCTTCACTCATCTTGCTGTCAGGAGTAATTGGTCTCTTCATTGGTTTAACGCATTCCAAGTTGTATCTCTTCATCACTTGGTTTGCATAGTTTTCCTGAGAGATGATGATTCTTCCTTCATTTTTGACTATTCTACTCCTAGATATGATTTTAGTTCTTTCTCAACTGTTATTTCAAATTATTTTTTTAGTTTATCTTGTTTGATCTTTTCTTTCTCTTTTCTGATGATGATCCCATCATCAGCATCAAATATGTATTTGCATCTTGCAATTTGAAGATACAGTAGTCTGTCTTCAGTTGAATTATGTTCACTTCTTTGAGAGATGTTGAAAACTTCTTATTCCAATGACATGGTGCTTGTCAAACCTATACAAGGATTTTTCCAGCACAGAGATGTTGTCTAGCTGGTTAAAAGCTAATGACACTCATGTAGATTGGTTCCTTTAAGTCACCATTGAGAAAGCTGTCTTCACATCTAGGGTTGGCTGTTATGGCAAACAGCAGTCTCAAGGAGGTGGTAATTATTATTTATTTATGCCAACAATGTTACTGCTGGTGTTTTTAAACACACAAGCCGTATGTGGGCAATGTTTTAAGAGGTGGAATCACGACTGAAAAATTCAATGCCATAGTTGGGATGGCATTGAATTTTTCAGCCCTGATTCCACCTCTTAAAACTCAAGGAGGTGATATCTACCACCAGACTAAAACTATATTCATAGTCCATATTTTTCTTGCCTTGGGAGCACATTCTTACTACTAACCTGGATTTAAATTTTCCAATTTCTTTTATCTTGAAAACCCATCTGCTTATAAGGATTTGTTTTCCTTGTGCTTTACTTTCATCAACATAAATCCATGTTTTATTCTTCATCAATGAAACTACTTCACCTTTTATGGGTTTCATCTTATTTTTCGCGGCTTACACCTTCATCGTAGGTCCATAGTGCTTCAGCTTCACTTGCATTGAGATCCATGATATAATCTTGAAGTTTCTCAGGTATTTTATTCTCTATAGTTGGTCTTCTGTTTTGACTTTCTTGTTCCCCATTTTCATGACCACCTTGAGTTTCTTGGTCTTGATTCTCTTGTTCTTTAATTTCCTTCATAATATTCAATGTTGATCTCTTTGCTTAGTTTTTGCTCACAAGAAGGAAAGATGTTTGTAAAGATCACATCTCTGCTCAGAAAAACTTTTGCCTCATCTTCATTCCACAAGTGGTAACCTTTATCCCATAAGTAAAAACTATTCACTTCTGCTGTCCAATTTCTTCAGGGGTTTCCATGATGTTTGCATATACCTTCTATCAGAAGATTTATAGGTTACTTAGATCAGGTTTATTTTGTTATCAGTTTTCATTTAGGGTATGAGACATTCCTTTGGTCAGACATTGGTTTGTAAGATAGGCTACAATTTCCACTGCTTCACCCTACAGATGTTCTCTACATTTAGCATCAAAGATGAGTGTTCTGACTATTAATTGGTCAGTTTTAGACATTCACTTTTCCCATTCAATTGGGGGTATGAGGGAATGGTGAAGTCCAATACAGTACCATTTTCTTGACACCTGAGATGAGTAATTCATTTTTAAATTCATCATTGTCAAGTCTAATTTTGCAGACTTTTACTTGGAAATGGATTTCTCCTTATTTTATAAGTATTTTGATATGTTTAGTAGCATTTCAGTTCTTGGAGATAAATTTATATGAGATAAATCATGCAGAAATGGGTATCCAGTAATGTGATGAAGTAATTCTTGTTATATGCTGGGGGTATGTAGCCTCACATAAGCCAGTGTGTACAATTTGAAGAGGATGACTGGCTCTTTCTCTTACTGTTTTGAAAGCAGTCTTACCTGTTTAGCTTTCATGCAAATACTGCAGCCCAAAGTCTTCCATTTACCAATGTTGAAAGACATGCACAACTCAGGTATGCTCATCAGCTGTCTGTAACTGAGGTGGCTGAGTTTTCTGTGCCATTCTTCCAGTTTGGTTGTCTTTTTTACAGCAACTAGAATACTCTTAGTGGATTTCATGTTCACAACGCAAAGTCCATTTTCTGTTATTTCTTGTTCTACAACTACATTGTCCTTTGGTATTTTCATCCTGTTTTTCAGGATATTCACCTTTTTATCATCAAAGCACAATATGTCATTATCTTTTGTTACCTTTTCTGAGGAAATGTGTTGTGAACTGTGTGGTATTGAAATAAATTTTAAAAAAGGAAACCTGGTAGTTTTGGGAGTTTACAGCCCCCCAATAGCAGACAAAACTAACTTTATAACAAAACTAGATACATGTCTTACCAGCATAGCAAACAACAACAAAATTATAGTTATAGATGAATATAGATATCTTGATAGAGAGAATTAAGAAAAGATTGTTGCTGGAACTTCTGCAAAGAAACAATCTAATTCAAATAAAGACATATCCAACCAGAGTGATGAAAACATCATCAACATGCGTAGATCATGTGTACACAAACCTAAAAAGGGAATCATTAGAGGTAACAATAAGCAGGGGTGGGCTTAGCGATCATTACAGATGGTAGTATGGCTTTAGGGTGCTCAACTGTTGTGGTCATTAGCGGATCATTACGGACAATTAGTAGAATTTAATGATATTAATATACAAGGTGGGACAACTAAATTGCTAGTAGAAATCAAACGAATCATAAATAATACCACATTGAATTCTCTAAGAGCCTATATTAAACAGGCAACTTGGACAAACATATGTAACACAATAGGAATACATGATAAGTTAGAGCACTTACATTAAAATCATGTTTAGAGGAGTCAGTACCATTACAAATGGTGTTCTGCAATAAACATAAATCTGAAAACTGGCTGACAAAAGCATTAATAGATCCATAGCGAGAATGCAGTTTCTAAATAGTCTAAAGTGTAATACGCTAGGGGAGAAATCTCTCAGGTACATATTAAACTATAAAAACAGAATAAATAAAGTAATACATGAAGCAAAGAAATCACATAACAGAAGAATCATTTAAAATGCTGAAAACAAATAAAAAAAGACATGGGATACAATAAAGGTCATTCATAAAGAAAGAGACTCAAAATGGGTAGAAAATCTTAAAATTCAAACCGACTCAAGTTTAGATTAGCTTACTTGCCACTTGCCAGCCAGATTCGAAGTCAGAACTTACTTACTGCGCATGAGCCGACAGTAGTTTCACAATCGCCCACTAGATTTCACTGCATGACTAGCAGACGATTTTCACATCTGTTCTCGTTGCCAACACATTAAACACAAATGCACTCACTCGCGTCGTTGCCGCCACAGACATACACCGCTATCACATAGCTATTGTTGTGGATTCTGTACATTATTTTTTTGCTCATTGTGTACATTATTTTGCTCTTATAATATTGTTGTGGATTCTGTACATTCGAATTATTGTGTACATTATCCTTATTGCCTTGCTACTGGGTCCACGATATGCTAGCTCGTTCTTTATTATTATATTATTTTATTATATTATTATTTATTAGGAGGAAACAAAAAAAACAAATCATAAAGTTTACATTGAATTTAAACATTAACTTTGCATGCCTTGATGATTTTCTTGTGATATTGTTGATCACCCAAAGCCAGCTGAAGGTTCTCAGGAACCTTATGATGATGATGATGATTATTATTATTATTACATTTATATTATATATTATTATTTATATATAATACTATATATTATACTTATATTTATTATATTTATATTATAATATATTAATATTATTATATTTTTATTATGTTTATTATTTATCGTTCTTTTTTTGTTTATTTTTTATTATATTATTATATTTTTATTATGTTTACTATTTATCGTTCTTTTTTGTTTATTTATTTTATTTTATATTATTATTTTTAATGTTATTAGATTTATATTATATATATATATATTATATTTATTATATTATTATATTTATATTATTTTTATTATTTATCGTTCTTTTTTATTTATTTTATATTATATTATGTTATTGTATTATTATTTAATATTCTTATATTATATATATTATTTATATATATATATATATATATTATATTATTATATTTATATTATTTTTATTAATTATCATTCTTTTTTATTTATTTATTTATTCATTTATTCATTCATTCATTCATTCATTCATTCATTTATTTATTTATTTATTTATTTATTTTTTTTTTTTTTTGAGTGGTGTAGCACGGCATCACATTCCCTGCATAGCATTCGAGTCCTCAACAGGCCCTCGTCGTACAGGAACTGCATGCATGCCTCTTCATTTAAGCACAGAGGTGCCAAATCCAATATACTGATAAACCTAGCCATTGCACTAGTTGCTTCTAAGAAGATCAACAGCATACTGCCGACTCCCGCAAAAACATTCAAACTTACTATTGGCAACAAACTCCTAGGGACATACTGCTGTTGGCAGCGCTGCATTAACACAGCAACTTCGGCAAATTTCGTGACCATTCGTACACACTGCCGAATGGGACTTTGCTGAAATTCTGACCAAGTCACTGCGTAAGCTAAACTAAACAATATCCCAAATAATGGACTAATATTAAATCCAAAAGGTATAAGCAGATCACTAAATGAATATTATATAAATATTATAACAAATTTGGGAATAAAGAGAACGAAAATGCAATCAATAAATGAAACAGCAATCTGCAATTCTTTAGTAGTAAGAGAAACTACAAAGGAAGAAGTTATCAAACAGATAAGTTCATTTAAGTGTAAAAAATCCTATAGCTTGGATCAGTACTCAAATGAGATGATTAAATATTGCAAACATGAGATAGCAGAGATTCTAACATATTTAATAAATGAAAGTTTTTTACAGTGGAACATTTCCAAATATATTAAAGCATACAATAGTTAGACCAATCTGCAAAAAGAGGGGTTCCAAACTAATGATGGAAAACTATCGGCCAATATCCTTGTGCTCTGGATTTTCAAAAATTATGGAAGGTATATTTCTAGAACAGCTGCAAAAATTCTGTAACAAATTTAACATTGTATCTGAGTACCAGTTTGGCTTTCCAAAAAAAAAAAAAAAATACATGCAATTAGGAAAGGAAACAACATAATTATTAAGGCATTAGACAGAAAAGAATATGTGCTTGCAATCTTTCTTGACCTTTTGAAGGCATTCGACTGTGTGGACATTGGAAAATTGATGGGAATATTAAGAAAACCATGGTGTTAGAGATGTACCACTAGAGTGGATAAAATCTTGCTTAACAGATAGAGAGCAATGTGTAGAGATAGTATGTAATGCAAACGGAAATCTTACAAAAGTTCAATCTTCATTTAAATGCATAGCACATCGTGTACCACAGGGTTCAAAGTTGGGACCATACTGTCGCCCATCGCATTATTGTCGGCACTACTGCAAAGGAGCCGAAGGGAAGAGACAGAGAATGGCCGCATTGTTGGGGCGCTTGCCGAAAGAGAGAAAGGGATAGAGACTTCTGGAATTTTCTGCTTTGTCTTTCACAGCAATAATAACTGAACTTTCCTGAAGTTTCCAGAATAGTGCCTGGGAGATATAAATAGCGGTAAAGTGTGAGAAGGGACAGTTTTTGAGTTACGAATGCGGAGCAGTGCTGTTGGTGAATTGGTAAAGACTTTCTTGCTGTTGCAACGAGTGTACAAAGTTACTGTTTACGGAAATAAAAGTGTTTCTTTATCTCGACTACATCTGTCTTCTTTACTTTACACCCACCAAAGTCACACTGGTGTCAGAAGCGGGACACGACCACGGAGGCTACATTGGTGAGCTTTTTACAAGAGCTGAAAGCAGAGATGAAGACGGCAAACGACAACCTCGCTGCCGAGCTGAAAGAGATGAAGACGGAGCTATCGGCGAAAATTGACGAGCAACTGGCTGGCGTAAGTAAGGATGTGAAAGAGCTCGGTGGAAAGGTGGAAGAGCTCGGTGGAAAGATGGAGGACCTCGGCCAACGCGTTGACGCCCTGGAGAATGTCGGGGAACGGCTTAGCGTTCTCGAAGACAGGGTTGAGCGTAGCGCCAAAGAGCTAAATGCAATGGTGGAAGGGATGCTTAGTGAAAAGCTCAAGAACTACAAGGCCGAGGCTCCAGCACGCGACACAACATCGACGCGCGTCAAACCACCGAAGTACCATGGCACGTCAACGTTTGAGGTCTTCCCCCGTCAATTCGACACAGTGGCCAAGCACAACAAATGGTCGCCAGAAGAAGAGGCCGCGCATATGATAGCCAGCCTCCAGGGACGAACCGCAGAGGTGCTGAACGCAGTCCAGACAGCGGCGGCGCCCAAGGACATCTGGGAGGCCCTGGAGAACCGGTTCGGAAACCACCGCTTAGCCGCAGCCTACCGCAGCCAACTGAAATCTAGGATGCAACTGCCAGTGGAGACGCTGCAGGAGTTCGCCCTGGCAATCGAACAGCTGGCCAGCAAAGCCTTGGTCGACCTCCCCTCCGAATTCGTATCCCGAGAAACCGCCTATACCTTCGTCGACGGGGTACGCGATGCCGAGATACGTTAACGCCTGATGCTCGGCGACTACAAGAACATCCACGAGGCACTAACGGCCGCAATAAGGATGGAAGCGGCCAAAGTGACGGCTACCCCGACCTCGAAGACAAGGAGTGTCCGCTACGATGAAGACCGCAGACCAGTCCAGGGACGCCGACGAAGACCAGGTGGCGTGTGTTGGGGGTGTGGCCAGCCGGGACACCTGATGAGAGACTGCCGGCACCAAGAAGAGCAGCCGGAAAACGAGTAATGGCCGGCGTGGCGAGGGGCACGTCGGCGCCATCACCATCATCCCCTCGAGTGACACTGCGCGCCGTCAGCCGACGAATGGATGACAGCCTCATCGCGGACGGTTGGGTGAGAGGGAAGCCGTGCCGCGTGCTTGTTGACACTGGAGCAGCCGTGACTGTCATCAGACCTGACGTAGCCAGGGGCTTGCCGTCGAGAAAACCGAGCCGACCGTACCAACTAGTGACGGCATCGGGTGACACCTTGCCTGTGGAGAGGGAGGCCCTGCTGCAGTTGACCTTGGGGCGAAGTGTCTTGCGTTTGTGGGTGTTCGTCGCGGAGGTGGCTGAGGAGGTGATACTGGGACTGGATGCCCTCAGGAGCCACGAGGCGACGGTCGACATCGGCAAGAAGGTTCTGCGGCTTAAGGGAGAGGAAGTAATGCTCCGGCACCCCGAAGAACGCCTTGGAATCTGCAGGGTCATTCTCAGGGAAGACGTAGTTGTCCCCGCGAGAAGCGAGATGGTAGTGACGGCGCGACTGGAAGGCCAGCGCAAGAAGAACATGCTGCTGGACCGGAAGACGCATGTGCACGGGCTCTGTGTAGCCGGGACATTGTTGCCGTGCCGAGAGGAGGTGCCGGTGAGACTGCTCAACCCAACAGACACCGATCACGACGTCCAGGCCGGGACGGAGTTGGGGGCGTGCGAGCCCGTGGTCGGCGTAACACCAATAGACAAGACCCAGGAGCCGGTGCCGACGCAACACCTGGGGCCCCGGTTGGAAAGCTTACTGGAGAGGGCGGCCGACCACCTGACTGCTGAACAGAGAGAGAAGGTCCAACAACTCCTGAGACGATATCAGCGCGTCTTCAACCAAAGCAGCAGCGATTACGGCCGCACGGACCGAGTGCTTCACCACATCGACACCGGAGACGCCGGCCTATTTGGCAACCACCTAGACGCGTTCCGTTGGCTAAACAAGCGGCGGTACGAGACATGCTGGAGGACATGAGAACCAAGGGAGTGATCGAAGAATCTGACAGTCTTTGGTGTTACCCTGTAGTTCTGGTGAAGAAGAAGAATGGCGAGCTACGCTTCTGCGTAGATTACAGGAAGCTGAACGCTGTCACCAGGAAGGACTGCTTCCCCTTACCCCGGATTGACGACACCCTGGACACGCTTGCTGGTGCGCAGTGGTTCTCAACCCTGGGCCTGAAATCGGGTTACTGGCAGGTGGCTCTAGACCCGAGAGACAAGGAGAAGACCGCATTCTCGACAGGCCAAGGGCTTTGCCAGTTCACAGTTATGCCCTTTGGTCTCTGCAACGCACCAGCTACCTTCCAACGCTTCATGGAGTCAGTAATGAGAGGATTGACTTATGACGCCTGCCTGTTATACCTGGACGACATCATCATCGTCGGCAAGACATTCGAAGACCATCTTGACAAACTGAGCAAGGTGCTACAGAGACTGCAGGCGACCGGCTTGAAGCTGAACGCCAAGAAGTGCCAGCTCTTCCGCAGGGAAGTCAACTACTTGGGCCACATAGTCTCACCAACCGGAGTGGCCACGGATCCGGAGAAGACACAGACCGTGAGAGACTGGCCTCGCCCAAAGGATAAGCGAGAACTGCGCAGTTTCCTGGGATTGTGCAGTTATTACCGCCGCTTCATAAAGGGTTTCTCCAGCATCGCCAAACCCCTCACTCGCCTGACGGAAGAACACCGACCTTATGTGTGGACGGAGGACGCCGAAGGCGCTTTCCGGCAGCTGAAGAGGACGCTCTGCAGTGCTCATATTTTGGGATTCCCACAACCAGGCGACGCCTTCATTGTGGACACCGACGCCAGCGACCATTGCATTGGAGGCGTCCTATCCCAAGTCCAGAACGACCACGAGCGGGTGATAGCCGACTACAGCAAGACGTTGTCCAAAGCAGAGAATAACTACTGTGTCACCCGACGAGAGCTACTGGCGGTAGTGAAGACCTTGGAGCACTTCCACAAGTACCTGTACGGTCAGCCATTCCACCTGAGGACAGACCACTCCGCCCTAACCTGGCTACTTAGCTTTAGAAACCTGGAGGCCCAGACAGCCCGTTGGGTCCAGAGGTTGCAGGAGTACGACTTCACCTCCGAACATCGCAGAGAGAAGAGCCACGGCAACGCAGACGCCATGTCCCGAAGACCCTGCCAGGAAGAGTGCGGCCAATGCGCAAGAGTGGAAGAGAAGGAGCGTACCGTAGCTGTCAGAGTGGTCACGGCAGTGCCTGCGGATGGATGGGATAGCGCGGGCCTGAGGAGGGAGCAGCTGGCGGACGCCGACTTGGGGCCACTCTTGAAAGAAGTGCAGGCAGGGACGAGACCAACCTGGGAGGACATCGCACCCAGAAGCGCTTCATACAAGTCGTACTGGGCCCAATGGGACTCGTTGAAGACCAAAGAGGGCGTGCTGTTCCGCGTATGGGAATCACCTGATGGGAAGACCCAGAAAGAGCAGTTGGTACTTCCCCGAAGTAAGGTCCCGGAAGTCTTGGAGGAAGTGCACGCCGGTACCTCGAGTGGACACCTAGGAGCAAACCGGACGATCGACAAACTCCGACAGCGCTACTACTGGCTGAGGCTCCGAGCAGACGCTGAGAACTGGTGCCGTCAATGTCACGTGTGCGCGGCGAGTCGCGGCCCCCAGACTAGGAGCCGGGGTCGCATGTAGCAGTACAACGTCGGAGCGCCCTTCGAACGCATCGCCGTCGACATAGCTGGACCATTCCCAGTGTCCGATCGAGGCAACAAGTACCTGATGGTAGCTGTGGACTACTTCACCAAGTGGCCGGAGGTGTATGCCATCCCGAACCAAGAGGCGAAGACGATTACAGACTGCCTCGTGGAACAGCTGTTCTGCCGTTTTGGGGTCCCGTTAGAGCTCCACAGCGACCAGGGCACCAATTTTGAGTCGCACCTAATGAAGGAGGCATTAGAAAGACTTGGGGTGAACAAGACCCGCACAACACCCCTACATCCACAGTCGGACGGCATGGTCGAGAGATACATCAAGACCCTAGAGGAGCACCTGAGGAAGGTCGTGGCCAGCCATCAGCGAGACTGGGACCTCAAGGTACCACTGTTCTTGCTGGCCTACCGTTCGTCGACACAAGACACCACCGGGATGACACCAGGAAGCCTAATGTTCGGCCGAGAGTAACGCCTCCCTTGTGACCTGGCTTTTGGGAGCCCCCCGGAAGCAAAACAGCTGGCAACCGAGTACATGGAGAATCTAGTAGACCGTCTCCACGACATGCACGAGATGGCTCGTCAGAACATCCAGATGGCGAGCGACCGCATGAAGACCCGTTACTACAGGCAAGCCAACAGCCGAGGATTCCAGCAAGGTGACATGGTCTGGTTGTACCGCCCTACCCGGACCAAGGGACGCTGCCCAAAACTTCAACAACCGTGGCAAGGACCGTACCGAGTGGTAAAGAGGATAAACGATGTAGTCTACCGCATCCAGAAGGTGCCCCGAGGAAAGATGTTAGTGGTACACCTGGATCGTCTGGCCCGTTACGATGGTGCTGTTCGGGACGACCAGCCTTGAGGAGGGAGCAGTGTCGCCCATCGCATTATTGTCGGCACTACCGCAAAGTAGCCGAAGGGAAGAGACAGAGAATGGCCGCATTGTTGGGGCGCTTGCCGAAATAGAGAAAGGGATAGAGGCTTCTGGAATTTTCTGTTTTGTCTTTCACCGCAATAATAACTGAACTTTCCTGAAGTTTCCAGAATAGTGCCTGGGAGATATAAATAGCGGTAAAGTGTGAGAAGGGACAGTTTTTGTGTTACGAAGGCAGAGCAGTGCTGTTGGTGAATCAGTAAAGACTTTCTTGCTGTTGCAACGAGTGTACAAAGTTACTGTTTACGGAAATAAAAGTGTTTCTTTATCTCGACTACATCTGTCTTCTTTACTTTACACCCACCAAAGTCACAATACCTATTCATCCTGTATATAAATAGCCCATTTGTAAAGATACACAAAGCAGGAGGTCTAGGTATAGGATACGCTGATGACACTACCATAGTTATAACTGCCAACACTACAGTTGATGTGCAGATCAAAGCAAGTAAAATATTAAAAATCATAGATACACATTTTGCAGAATTGGGGATGACACTAAATGTAAAGAAAACAGAATGGATGCAAATTAGTATAAGCAACAAAACACAATTAAATATTACTTTGAGAATACAAGATAAACAAATCAAACAGATAAATCACACTAACTTTTTGGGATTAATTATTTATAATAATTCAAAATGGAATAAACATATTGAAAGGATCTCAAAGAAAATAAATAGTGGTATATACATATTAAAACAGGTAGCACAAATTATGGCAGAGGATAGTGTAATACAGGTATATTATGCTTTTGTACATTCTCATCTGAATTATGGGCTGATACTATGGGGATCAGCAAATATGAAGCATTTACTGAAAATATTCAGACTACAGAAAAGAGCAATAAGGGTAATAAAAATAATACAATCTAAAATCTCATGTAGAGATGCTTTTAAAGAATTAAATTTACTAACACTACCTTGCTTGTACATATATGAATGTCTCAAGCATGTAATAAAGGCACATAAAGACGATAAAAACATGAATGTACACAATCATGACACTAGAACTAGGCAAAACTGCTTTAGAAGTAGATTAAGAGGCTCCCTTGAAAAGAAATGTATAGAGAGTAATGCAAAGGATTTATATAATCACTTACCTGGTGAAATTAAGGAAATAAAGGATGAGGTGAAAATGACAATGGAAATAAAGTCCTATCTCATCAAAAATGTATTTTATTCTGTAGAAGAGTATAAGGCAGGAAGAAATGTACATTGTTAGTTTACCTCTCCGGTAAGAGTAGCTCTAAAGTTAAAATCTGATAGTTGTACATATATAACTAAAATTGTAATTTGGTATTGTATACCTCATGAAATAACTCTGAAAATTGTAAAACTTACAATTATAATTGTAAATGTATTCACTTATCTTATGTACAAAATTCCTCAAATTGTAAAATTTATGTTTTTTCATTTGACGAACCTTGTAAATTTTATTACGTTGGTGAATAAACTGATACTGATACAGCTTACTGACAAGAGGTTTCAAGTCAGATCAGGTTCATAACACACTTCATTTAATGTATAGTTGTCCAGCTCGGGCGATCCAAATCCTTTAAGTGGCATGTGTTGTCCTTTCTTTGTAATTTTAATTTGACTGAATAGTCTTTAAATATTCTTTTCTTTGGTCATCATTTTATTACACACAACTACAACCATTTCAAAATCGTTGCTTAGTTCTAATTCATTCACTGATTCACTGCAATAAGCCAAGAATGAAATTTTATTTACTTTGGACTGTTTGTCTTTGTTGTCATCATCATCATCATCATCATCATCAGCAGCAGCAGCTGCAGCATCATCATCATTACCTTCATCGTCATCGTCGTCGTCATTGTCGTCGTCGTCACCACCACCACCACCACCACCACTGCCACCGCCACCGGCACTATTGTTAGTATTAGTAGTAGGATAGGTTTGTTCTGGTTTTTGTTTTTCTGTCCATGTTAACCCTTGAAGAAACAGTCTTTTGATCTATGATTTAATTTCTTGTAATGCATACCCACTTTATTCTTGAGATAACAGTCTTGTTCACCATGTTAGTTTTCTTGCAAATTACGCAGGGCTTTTTGTTAAACTGAGGCTTTACATGCCTTTGCTGTCCACATCTATAGCATTGGAAATCACTGTTATGGTTTGCTTTGGCTTCTGGTTTGAAGGATACTGGTGATTCTTCTTTAAACTTGAACTTGTCTTCTTCCAGTGACAGTCTTGACATAACATTTTCAATTGTCTTGTCCTTTTTATATGAGGCATCCTATGCACAACTAAAATATTTGAACCTTTCAGGCAGAATGAACAACATTTTTAAGATAAGCATAGTTTCTAAATTCTCTTTGTTTATTACTCTAAACTTGAACACTAACTTCTGAAACTGACTAATGTTTGGATGAAGTTCTTTGCTTATATTATACCTGTAATTGCAGAATTCCTGAAGCATCAGGCACCTTTCTTAACCTGAGTCCTTCTTGTAAATACCAGAAGTGCGCTGTAGGTACATGTCTTTTACACTCTCGTATGTCATGATATGCACCATTACTATTTTGTCCACTGGTGTTAAAACTTCATGCTGGGCTGCAGCATTCTTTGATTTCCACTTGCCTTTTTCTCTTCATTGATCCCACAGGATGTGAGTAGCATGTACAACATCCATCAGTTGTTTTGCTTGAAATAAAATTTTAACCTCAAAATGCCATGTAAGAAAAGTGTTCTGTTCCTTTAATTTATGTATACTAGCGAGATTACCACCCTCAAATTTAATGCCATTATGTTGCTCTTTTATGAGCAGTTATTTGATCACTTCAGTTGACGGTTTTACACAATTTTTATCGATTTTAGTTCCAACATGAACTGGGCATATAACTTGTTATATTTTATAATAGTGCTTGTCATAACTTAATTATTCGGGTTTACAGTGGAACCTTAAAATAATAATAATGATATATTAACCCTAAACAAAATAGTTTCACTCTTTTATTCATATAGCGAAGGTTATGCATACATAATCTGACAGCCTGTAGGGGAGGGTGTTATACCTTGAGTCACTTTTTAAAATATTCATTTGACTTAATTAGCATATTTTGCTCTTTTTCTTAGGTTATAATGAAATGTTATACTTTTTAAACATATCTCAATTGAATAAACTATCAGATAAATCAATAACATATTGCTGCACTGTGGACCAAGGTACAATACCTTCGTGTACCTAGGGACAACCATCCTGTACCTTGGACCATATTTTAAAAGGAAGATTTAAAACAATGTATCAACATATTTTTAAAACCAACATTTAAGAAACCAACATTTATTCATTAATTATATAGCACAAACACAATGCATGGCACTAGCGAAGAGCACAAAAGTCACAACAGTAAGTTTTCCATCCATTGCCTTCAACCCCAGCACAAAGTTAATGTATCCAATGATCATATTTGATGCATGTACACCACTATTTTCCACTATAATCGGGTTCTTTAGAATTGTTGCAGTAAATATATTCTTAATCTGCACCATTGTTGTCACTGTTGGTAGATACAAGGGGAATGGGCACTTAATCTTCAATTTCAGATGACCATCTCTCCATTATGTTCGGCCTCTTAATCAGTTTTCAAGATCCATGCCTCTTGAAGGTAAGGCCCAAATGACCTAGCTGTCAACGGGCCCTTAAACTCCACTCACTCACTCACTCACTCACTCACTCACTCACTCACTCACTCACTCACTCACTCACTCACTCACTCACTCACTCACTCACTCACTCACTCACTCACTCACTCACTCACTCACTCACTCACTCACTCACTCACTCACTCACTCACTCACTCACTCACTCACTCACTCACTCACTCACTCACTCACTCACTCACTCACTCACTCACTCACTCACTCACTCACTCACTCACTCACTCACTCACTCACTCACTCACTCACTCACTCACTCACTCACTCACTCACTCACTCACTCACTCACCCACTCACTCAACCACCCACCCACCCACTCCCTCACTCACTCACTCTTGAAGGTTCTGAATATTCAAAGTCATCTCTAAAACCTAAAAATTTGTATAAAGCCTAGTAAGAGTAGAGCAACTGACATTGAATACTTTTGCCACCTCCTTATATGACTCTTTTTTCAGGGTCATTAGAATTAATTGCTTTAAGGACGTCTTTCAAAGCATTTGCATCTACAGATTCCCTTTTCTTTCTATATCTGATATAAGGCATATTTGTCTATTATTCCAACACTGAAACATACACAAATAAAACAATGTTGAAAGCTATTGTACCGTGAGCCACTGGCGCTAGGTAAAAGATGCAATTGTGGCGCTAGGTACAAGAGTGTGTATTACTATATAAATAGGGCAGGCAGCCTATGTGCTAGGTTATAATATAATGAAACAGTTGTAGGCACACTTTACTTTCCAAATAATGTGGAAACCAATACACATCCACAAAATAATCCTTGTACACTAGTTAAAATATAATTCATAAACAACTGAAGTGAGAAAAACATTACCTCTGAGAAGAAAAAACAACTTTTTGCTCTTGTACACACAACTGTTATGCTAAAACCTGCCTACTCACACAGGCACTGCACCACAATACAAAGCAATATGTGCTCTTGGGAGGGCTTGCTAGGTGGCAGCGTCTCTCAGATAAAGAAACCGGTCCAAGGTACACTATGGTCCAGGTACAACACTCTCCCCTAATAATAAAACTGACTGATTGACTATTACTACCAATGTCTCTCTACAAAATTAAATTAAACTAAAGAAATTAATTACGATTACAAATGTAAGACTGTCAGAGCTGCTTGAATGTAAGATGTATTCCTTCTATATAAAGGAAAAATATTAATTTCTTTGTTATAGCCGTATGTGGAGGACATCTTGAAATGGGCTCAGGCCATCTGGAGTCGCCAAATTACCCTGAGGATTATCAGGCAAACAAAGAATGCATTTGGAAGATAAGTGTCCCTCATGAGTATCAAGTAGCCCTGAAGTTTGAATCCTTTGAAGTAAGTCTATAAGATTACAAAATGAATCCTTATGCACTTAAATTAAAGACTTATCTTACCTTAAAAATGAAAATTAAGGGCAGAACACTACCCACAGTGTAGATTTTCATGTGCATTTATGTTGTATAAAGGTATTAGCATGAGTGCTGGAAATCTGGTTAGTAATGGCACAGCTATGACTTCAGTTGTCATTTGTTAAAATAGTTGAAAATGTGAATGTTTGTTTTATCCATCACGACAATTATTGAGTTATGTAACAGAATTTTAAGTTTCAGAATATATAAATGGAGTCAGATTTGGTATTTTAATTGCAGATTTATAACATTTGGCGACTCCAACTTGATGTAAACATGGTAATTCCTATCCTAGAAAAGAAGGAATAATATATTCACGAAGGAATAGTCAAATAGTGTATATTCATGACTCAAATATGGTGCCTGGTTTAATCACTAAATTCTGACGTAAAGAAAACAAATGGATAAGTTGAAGAAAGCTAGGATACCTGTGACACAGTGCTTCACAAAGAAGATGAACGATTTAAAATGAATTTTTGCAACAGATATGTCTCCCAAATTTCATGATTCACTTATGGCAAATTTCAGTCATTTAGAAACATTGATGGTGGGATTTAGTGCATTAGATAGTAAAATAATGGACACACTTCTAGATAACAGTGATGAAGTGGCAGTGCTTGTAGCAGAGAAAGAAAGCACCAAAAAGTACAACAATGAATTTGAGATTATGCAGGTACGAGTAAATAATGTATTGACTCTGTGCATAGTAGACAGCCCATTAAGCATCAAGCATGAAGGAACAGTATGTAGTCAGGATAGTAAGCGGAAGACTTCCTAAAATATAAATGAAGAAATTTAATGGGGATCTACGAGAATGGTTAAGTTTTTGGTCGCAGTTTCATAAGATTCACAAAGATGATTATTTGCATGGTAGTGATAAATTTCAGTATTTAATGCAAGTGATGGAAATCAGAACTGAGCCTCACAAGATTGTACTTAGCTATCACCAGACATCAGAAAATTATCCAAACATTATTCAAGCTTTACAGGAACATTTTAGAAGATCTTCTATTACAAGTGTATATAAGAGAACTACTAAAATTGGTGATCTCTAATGCTACACAAAAGGAAAAGCTTCCATTACTTACCTTGTTAATCAAGTTAGAATCTCATCTCACCCTCAGCAGTTTGAATCTAGCATCACCAGAACCAAGTACTTGGTTGTTTCATTAGTGGAATCCAGCCTACCAGGAGAAACCTTGCATACATGGCAAAGAAGTTGATTCTCCAAACAAGATGAAAGCAAGGATGGTAAAAACTCATCTCAACTTGAATACCTTATGGAATTTTTACATACTGAAGTGCAAAATGAATAATAGATCATGCTAGCTCAGTCAGGATTTTCCACTTTGGTTATGAAAAGTAAAACCAAGAAGAAGCTCAGTTCTTTCAAGGCAGAAGAACACGAAACACCATGTGAGTAAATCCATTCCTACTGTTGCTGCACTTTACAATAATAGTTCATCACTGTCATGCATTTTTCGCAGTAAACTTCCTAAGTGACAAGCATTTTGAGATCAGAAAAATGATGGGATGATGTCATTTGTGTTGAAAACCGAACCATCTAGCTACGAACTACAAATCTCCCATTCAATGTTTACTCTACAGAAAGACACATGTTACAGTCATATGTCCAGAACTAATGAAAATGGAAGAAAGTGAGACAAAGGATGAAATACCGCAAACACAGATTGCATCCACCCTAGCTAATAATACATGTATAAGTCAAGTGGTCCTGCAGACGTTGATGATCACATTACAGGGGAAGGTAAATGGAAAACAGTAAGAGCTTTCCTAGACTGCAGCTCACGACGATCCTACCTCCTCCAGAGTACAGCTGATGAATTGGGACTAGAACATTGTGTGGAAGAAACAGTTACCCATGTCCTGTTTGGGAGAAATCAGATTCCTGCTACAAAACACAAGAAATGTAAAATTTATGTAGGAAGAAAGTATGGAAGATACACTGTGAAATTCAGGTACGAGACCATTCAAGAATTTTCAGTTTATTCTTCAAGTTTCTAGAACAACTGATTTACTACAAGAGTTGAAAAAAAAAGATATGGATCAGTGACATCAGTGATAATTCTCCAGAGATTGAGCTTCTCATTGGAATGGATGTGTATGCCAAGATTCTTACAGGATATGTTGTTTACTTGAAAGGTGGGCTCTTGGCAGTAGAAACTAAACTAGGATGGACTTTGGCTGATGAAAGGCATGACCAATTTCTTGATAATAATTTGAGTAATCTTGCCATTTCAATAGCTTATGATGATTTACAAACCATATCTGAACTTTGGGACCTCGAGAGTATTGGCATCTATGACCAAGTAGAATCCAAATCAATTGAGGAGGTAAAACAGAATCTTCTTAGAACTCTGAAAAGAGAGCTTGATGATCATTATGTAATAAAGCTCCCCTGGAGAGACAGTCATCCTGAGAAGAGACTCAAGTCTACTACTGAGAAGCTAAGAAAAATGAATCTGCTTGCCAGTTACACTCAGATGTTCACAGACTGGCAAAGGGAAGGGATTCTAAGAGTAAGTTTCAAATGAAGAAATGGAGAAGCCTTGTCATTATCTTTCCAATCATCCAGTAATTAAAGTTTCAAGTTTGACAACACCTGTTTGCTCGGTATTTGATGCATAATGTAAGATGGATGAAGGAATTTCCTTGAATGACTGTTTAGAGATGGGGCCTAATCATGTCCAGTTAATTCCAGAAATAGTAATGAGGTTCCGAGAAAATATAATTGGAGTTATTTCAAATATTAGGAAAGCATTAAGATTGTGATCATTTGCATTCTCTATGGTGGGAGGTTGATGGCAAATAAAATGGAAGTTTACAGACATTCAAGAGTGGTCTTTGGAACAACTTGCAGTCCATTCATCCTAGGTGCTGTATTAGAATGCTATCTTTCCAATGTCCACTAAGAAGACAGCTTGATAGTTCAGAAATTGATGGAGTCCATGTATGTAGACAACTGTGTTACATCAGTCGCTTTGAGGGAAGAGTATGACCTATTTCAAACTAAGAATATTAAGCTATTGAATGATGCAAAGAAAATACAGGACAGTTAAAATTTGTCCTGTTAAAATATAAGGATCTTCAACAGGACGTGCTCCAGGAATTTAGAAATTAGGAATGTTTGGCAGAAGACATCTTGTCCATTGGGGAGACTAAAAGCAAAAATGCATATGTCACAAAGTTTTAGGTTTACAAAGGAATAGAAGAATAGATACACTAAGTGTTGAACTTAATACTGAATTTTCATCTCTACCAGAAGTACTAACAAAGAGAATACTACTCTCCTTAGTACAGAAAGTTGTTGATGTTGTTGGTTTTCTTATCCCAGCTCTTCTTCTATTCAAACTATTGTTATAAAAAGCATAGCATACTGAAACTGGTAACAGAAGTGAGTAAACAAGAGTCAAACTGAAATGGGATCCACCGTTACTTGTGAGTATAGCTTATGAATTCAGAAAGCGTTATCAGGAAATTAGTTGCTTAAAGGAAGTGAAAATTCCACGACTACTCACGGGTAGTGTATTAGAAAAGAGTCAATGTACACTGCATACGTTTGTGGATGCTAGTCAACACACATATGCTGCAGTCGTCTTTAGAGTTGAAAGTAATCTAGGGGTTTTGGTGCAACTGCTCTTAGCCAAGGCCAGGGCAGCTCCGCTCAAGTCAATTACAGTTCCCAGTGTCCCAGTTCGATACAGTTCTAACCTCAATTTCATAGTTACAAATTTAATGCTTTCCAAGGCTGGTGCCTAATAAATCAAGAATAGAATTCAGAATGAGGATAAAACTTGAAAAACTTGAGTGCTGAAGGTTTTTGATTCACTATAAACTAAGAATGGGAATGAGAAAGCATACCCATTAGTTTATCAATATATAAATATGGAAAACTGATTTTGTGTTTTCTGGTGTACCTACCTAATTGGTTCACAGCTGACCCATGGCATCTTTTTCATTTGAATTTAGGTTATCGAACTATAAAACTCAATAATGTTAACATGCTTAAAAGGTGATGTCATTACCAGGGGCATATGCAGAGAGTGCATTTGCAAGAGGATGAAACAGAAAAAGCTGAAATACATGAAATGAGTAAAAGATTTATCCATGCAAGGGGTATAACCAACTGGATCACAATTGGGTATATTAGCTACATAAATAGAGGATCTAATGGATCAGCATGACCAACAACCAACTTACCATGTGGTATTTACAGGACCAAAAGCAAACGGAAATACATAGATACTAAACTCCCAGCCAGGATTCATGCCCTATTAGGCTAATTCTTACAATTATTATTAAGAATTAATTTTATAAGTCAATCAGTGAGGTATATGAACCACTTGACTATGAGGAGACCCTCTTTGCTACAACCATAGGAAGTGCTCTGTAACCATCTAATACTAATTATATGGAATTAAACAGATGTGAATAGTAAAATGAGTGAAGTGAGCCACTTAGTCAATGTTGCCAACCAGCATATGGAATGATCATTTTCCAAAAGAGTGGGTTAAATGTACCATTATTTATACATAAAGGGTTATCTACAAGTTCCTTCGCACCCTGCCGGTACCCACCACTCGAGATAGCATTGGTACAGCTGTTTATCTGTATTACCTTTCACAAATCACATACATGAATCTAAAAGATTTTTTATTTTGCAGAACGTTATAACCATACAATCGTGGCAGCCAGTGCTACCACTGGAATTCTGTCTCTAGGGGAATCTTGGTTACACAGGAGTTGTGGAGCCACCTCTCAATAACCCTATATTATTCTTATTTACCTGTTTATTAACAGATATAATATGGCACATTAAACCTCTAAGTATAAAAGAGTTATAGAAAACAAGACTGAGATTGCAGTTTGAGTATCTGGGAGGGCGGAGGCTTAAGCTTCCTGAGATCCTCACCCCTCTTTGGTGTACATACTTGCATGTTACTGTTTGTTGTCCTTAAACTAGTTGCCACTGTTGATAGCAGAAATGAGACAGGCTGTAAGCATGTGCAGCTGCTTGAAGTCATTCCAGTTTAGCTTTTCCAAGCTTTCTATTAGAGAGAGCTCTAGGACCTGTTAAAGTATCTCCTCAATGAACACCACTATGTGCAATAAACAAATGACATGCTATGACCAAAACAGGAGCAATAGACTTAAAACTTAATAACCTTCCCATTCCATAGCTCTGGAAAGCTTCCCATTGTTTGTGCTGCTCACATTTTAATATCTTCAGTGACAGCCAGCTCTTTCTTCACCTACTCTATGTGAAAAATACTGGAGAACAAGAGAGATAAGGGCTTCATTGCCATACACAAGGCATTAGACAACACCAGCAACAGCATTTTAGTGTGAAAGTTTTAACTTTTCTCCCATTCTATTTCCTGTTTCCATTGCCATTCCTGGCAACTATGCACCAGACTTAAAGGAGGTTTCAAATGCTGTATTTAAAAGAAGGTGAATGGTGATTGCTTATATGCATCATCACTTATTGTATCTGGCACTTTTGTTGTTAGTTAAGCACAGGTCCTGTGAAGTAATTATGAAGGACCTTAGTGCAATAATTATATAATCACCTTCTTAAAATTTAAAATATCCCCATTTTTAATTAATGATTTGAAGCTTTCCTTGCATTGGTTATTGATGATAGTTTCTCATGCTAACAGCCAGTTTGGGTAACTGTCCAAGCTTTCAGTGACTAACCCCGCTACCATCCTCAAGGGAACTGAAGCTAGAATTGCAATATTTATACCTAGCCACCAGTGGATAAGGTCGATAAGGTCTACCTACTTTCTTCTCATTGTCCGAGCTCCAGCGGATGGAGACACACTTGTGAAACCAATCAGGTCATTACTGATGCTTCTTTGCACAGTCACCTCATTGTTTTCACATGTGTGTCTTCATCGGCCGGAGCTTGGCCAATGGCAAGCAAGTAGACAGATCTTATCCAATGCTGGCTAGGTATAAACATTGCAACATCAGTAGTCTAGCTTTAGTTCCCCTGAGGATGGTGGCAGGGTTAGTCACTGAAAGCTTAGGCAGTTACCCAAATTTAACCTGGCTGTTCACCCAAGAAATTATCATCAATCCCCATTTTTACTTTCTCTACTACGTATAGTAAGTAGAGGAAGTATTATATTCTACCCAAAAATTTGATGCTGTGATTTCACCAGAAACATATGCTTTGAGACCCCCTGAATCCAAAGAAAGCAGTGTGTATGTGTTTTTGTGTGTGTGTGTGTGTGTGTGTGTTTGTGTATTTGTGTGTTTGTGTGTGTGTGTTTATTTGTGTGTGTGGTGAGTGTGCACGTGCATGCGTGTGTGTCTATCAGTCTGTGGACAGCAGAACTCATGAACAAAAAGTCAGTTAAAACCAAAGTTGATATTCAGGTTTAATGTCTTTCAAGGATGCAACATGCAGATTTAGAAGAGAATTGGTCCACTCTAAACTACCCTTTATGTGAAAATTTTTTTGAAAATCTTGATTTGCTCAAAAATGGCTTTTAACAATTTTGATTAAAATACCACATGTTTGAGACATTTTTAGGGCAAATGAAACATATATTTTAAAACACACAGCTTGTGTGTTTAAAAACACCAACAGTAAGTTTGTTGGCATAAATAAATAATAATTACCATCTGAAGGTTATTTAATCCTGGGATATAAAGTACTTACAATAGTAAGTCACCATTGGGGTAATTTGTCTCTGATGTGAGACTGCCTTTGTAGTTTACCAGGAGAAATACGAACTGGTTTGAGAATTTAATGCCATTCTGGCAGCTTGTCACAATAGCTCAGTGGTAGAGCAGCTGCCCGGTAAGTGGAAGGTCTGTGGTACAAATCCCAGTTGTGGCATTGAATTTTTAAGTTCCAGTTCTACCTCTCAAACTTTGCCCACACACGGCTTGTGTGTTTAAAAACACCAACTGTAAGTTTTTTGGCATAAATAAATATATTTTAAATTTTCTGGCTATACCCTAAGCAGTCCTGTTGACTCTAGATGACTTTTGCATACCTGGTAAACCATAAGAGATAGACCAAATCTTAATATACAAAAATGTAGATCTTGCTAAAACACACAATTTATGTCCAAATAAATTTTTGTATAGAGTGAACCATTTCAGAGATACTCCTTGTTATTTGTGTGA